>JAPDRK010000014.1:600000-1145873 GCA_030247875.1 Cladophialophora chaetospira
GCCTCCTCATCCAGACACCATAAGCAGGGATTCCATAATCCAATTCTCTGATATAAATCATCTCGCTCTTTCACTCTTTTGAGGACCAGATACCAGGCCTGTACCCACTCAGGTGTTTGGGAGCTAGCTAACCGCAGCAGGAAAACATTAGATTCCTGCAACCAAGTCTGGAGTTCTTCCCCATAAATTGTGGAATCTGGTTCGTCGCGGTCGGACGCCGAGCAGGCCGGATTGACTTTCCAAGCAAAGTCCGCATGAAAATGTGTTTCTCTCTCGAAA
The DNA here is from genome assembly GCA_030247875.1 of Cladophialophora chaetospira. Classification (NCBI taxonomy): domain Eukaryota; kingdom Fungi; phylum Ascomycota; class Eurotiomycetes; order Chaetothyriales; family Herpotrichiellaceae; genus Cladophialophora; species Cladophialophora chaetospira. The sequence goes on from JAPDRK010000014.1 coordinate 600,280, forward strand.
GGCCGTAATGCGCTCTCCTGAGGGTTTAGGATATATTCTTTTAAGCGTGGTTTTCGCTCCGTCACATTTGTCTCTAGGTAAGGCCCTTCAAGGTCCGCTTGACCAGACCTTGCTCCGCCGAAGCCTCTTGCCGATTCTGCGTCACAGTCCAAAGAGTAGCCTCTCAGCCCAGTTTCAAAGAAGACACCATGCTCATTTCCTATGGGCCAAGCAGCAGAACGGACTGATGCCCACGACCAAGAAGGTGCTGCCAAGCGCTCTTTGCCAATTTCTTTGTCTGCTGGAGTCCACCAGGCAAGTTGTTTGACAAAGGAGTGTTGCCAGAGGCCAGCCAAATATCGGGACTTGCTTGCCGGCTCAAGTTTTGACTGCAGTTTTGATGCAATGCCCGCGATCCCAGGTAATCTATTGTCGTAGTTAGTGAGATCCCGACGAGAACACTCATATACTACATGACGCCAAATTTCGTCAACCTCTAGAGGCGTAAGTTGATCCCGTGTCTGGACTGGGCGCCACCAGTCGTAGTCGGGAGAATTCCGCCAGTAGGCCAGAAAAGAGATGGGATTGTCACCATCTTCGCAGAATCGGCCTTCCAAGCAGGCGAACACGACCCGAGTGCGTTCGAATATAAGAACGCGCCGACTCAGTAGCGCTTCTTGCAATGTCCATGCCCTTTTGTCCATCTTAGACACTCTATCCGGAATCCCAGTTATTTGTCCCTCTCCGTACAAGGTTGTGTAAGTCCAGCGCACGAAGGCTTTGGGACGGAACTCTTGCCCTTCAGGAGCCTTGATCTCAATGCCCTTTCTCCATTTCCTGAATTCACTTACATCGAGGAACGAGTGGTTAACCGAATCTGAGGCAGCGGCTATAATTGTCACACTTGCGTTTGAGTAAGTTGGATCCATCTTCACTGACTCAGCCTCCCAGTCTTCTCGATCTCCCTGTGCTATACAGAGAGCGTCAATCCAGAGGTATCTCAAGCCAAGTCGCCTCGTTGTAATAACTGCATCCTGGAAAACTCGGGGAAGAGCATGGAAGGAAATGCCTTCTTTCATGTCGTGGAGAGTCTTTTTAGTCATTTTGAGAAGGTAAGTCTTCGTCATTGTCGAAGAATCTGCCTTGTCTGCTCCCCAACAGTAGCTGAGAGCTGCATATTCAGTGTTATCGTAGGGATTGAGCGCTTCACCGACGCAAAGACGCACTTTCCCTTGGAGATTATCAGAAGACTCCACATTGATCAGTCGTGTTGGTATGAATTTTGCTCCGCTTGGTTGACAATGATTTGTTTGTCTGCAACGGTTCCACATCTTCGAGGCAAAGTTGAGGCCATTATCTTCCGGAGCAAGATGGTATTTGGGTTCAATCTCCCCCCAACGATAGGCACCCCTACTGATCTCACTGCCTTCAAGCTTTCCAAAGGCCTCCTTATCACCCGGAGGGTTCACATAGTAGAGATTCATAGAGCAGCCTTCATAATACTTGTCTTCGTCTTCATCTTGGTCTTGGTCTTGGTCTTGGTTTTCGAGACCATAAAACGGCAAGAAGCACTTTGAACCAGGCCCAAATTGCACTATTCCACGCCGAGTGCAACGTAGTGTCATTTCGTCAACACTCTGTCCGGGAAGTATGGAGCCACTCTCCTCCAAAAGAGATCGCGCAGCTTGAACAATAGCAAAACATCTGATACACTCACTTCCGGCTACCTTCATTTCTCCAAAGACGGCAGGATTGATAGAATCAGACTGGCATACGCGACACTTTTCAAACCGCCAATCGACCTGTCGCATGGCCAAGTGCTGAGAGGATTCCATTCTGGCTGCTTCCTCCAGAGTCTTGATCTTGGCATTGACTGTCACAAAACTGGCCAGTACCTTGGGAAGCAGTAGCAATAATCACCAGATAGACTGATCTGATTTGGGTTCTAGCTGTGTGCGAAGCTTTATCGAGAATTCCAGGTTGTAGATTCTGCCTTCTCTCGGCTCGTTTCTAGGCAGCTACACTAGTACCCTGAAGGCAGAACAATTGGCAGGCATGCACGCACAGGCTATTCCTCGGGTTACACAAGCTAACCAAGATTATTCGTAGCCTATATACTGTGCACATCAACCCGTGTGAAGCGGCTAGGCGGAGGCCGGCCGATCACCACCTCTATGCCGTGTGAAAGCTTGGCTGCTTAGCCGCATGATGAGGCTCAGTTGTCCTGTATCGCTGTGTAGCCTTGCAGTATCGACCGGCTAGATGAAGCAGCACAGATTCTCTTCGATATTTCCAGTGCGCGCCCGGTTATTGGAGAAAACATCTACGCCAACAGGTCTTCCTCTCCACCGCGCGCGGAGTAAGCGGGGTTTTGGAGTTGACATCGATCCGCAGTCAGTGATACGCGCAAGTATGGTTTCCTAACATCATGAGTGAGTAGATGTATCTATGCAACTCGGCACAGAAGTGGCGAGTATCCCAAGTCATCAAAGACTGTGCGAAGGATAAGCGGCCCAGGATGTTGGCAGATGAATGAATAGACCTCACATCCAGATATTTTCATTTGACAAGCACGGCGTTCCCCCGGGAAGGGGTATTCCCTTCTGAAAAGTCTCATCGAACTTAACCATCCATCATATCGGATTCAACTGTACAGTTCAAGACATTCATCTCGAAATATACAAAGCTCTACAATCATGTCTCAACCCAACGGCAACCCGTTCCAATCCTGGACTCGACCCAAAGACATCATAATCGTAGGCGGCTCTCTAGGCGGCCTCTTCACCGGCGTCGCATTAAAACACCACGGCTACAACACCACAATCCTAGAAAGAAATCCCACAAACCTGCTCGATAATCAAGGCGCCGGAATCGTCGCAGGCGGCGACACATTGACATTCTTCGAGCGCTATGATCGCTGTAAGCGGCCCGTGGCGGTCCCAGCCCCTAAGCGGATGTATCTCGATCAGTCGGGAAAAGTGGTTCAGGAAATGCCCTTGAAGGGCACGATGACGAGTTGGGATTTGTGTTATTATCTCTTGAGGGCGAATTATGATCATCAGGAAAGCGGGTATTGTGATGTGCCGGGGCCAAGGGACGGGGACGGGCGGATTGACTATAGATATGGTTGTACTGTCAAGGACTTTCGAGAGGAAGATGGGAAGATCAGAGTGAATTACGAAAAGGCTGACGGCACCAAGGAGTCGGTGATTGGAGACATGCTGGTCGGTGCGGATGGTCCGAGCTCCACCGTCCGCAAGATTTTATGTCCGGAGGTCTCGCGGAAATACGCAGGCTATTGTGTGATAAGAGGCACGGTGCCAGAGAACGAAGCCTCGGAAGAAGCGAAGAAAGTGTTCGTCGAAAGATTTACCTTCTTCCACGCGCCTGGGATCCAGAACCTGACGTACACCATTCCCGGCACGGATGGAGCAATGGAACCGGGCAGGCGTCTTTTGAACTTCGTGTGGTACACAAATTTCCCCGAAGGCGAGCAGGATCTTGAGGAAGTGATGACCGACGTTGACGGTAAGCGAAGACGAATAACCATCCCACCAGGCATGATGCGTCCCGCGGCGTGGGAAATGGTCAAGAAGCGCGGCCGAGATCGTTTGCCACCTCAAATGTCGGAGATGGTCGAAAAGACGAAGCAGCCGTTCGTGCAATGCATCACGGATGTGATTACGCCAACGAACAACTTCCTTGGAGGCAAGGTCGTGCTAATAGGAGATGCGCTGGCCGGGTTCAGGCCGCACACTGTGGCTAGCACGAGTCAGGCTGCGTTTGACGTGTTGATGTTGGTCGAGTATCTCGAGACTGGCGATCATGCCGAGTTCGTGCGGCGGACAATGGAGTATGCACGCTTGGTTCAGCAAAGAGGTATTCAGATTGGCGACAGGAGCCAGTTCGAGAAATTGCCTTTGCAAGAGTACGTCGACGACCGGACCATGATGTCGACTCCAAGACAGGAGCTGGAATTTCCGGAATGGACTCAAGTTAAGATATAGCATATGGCCAATATTGATGGCGATGTCCTACCTCAGCCTCGTGGGCGTAAGCCGGGACGTCGAGGCTCACTGGCGGGTACTTTTGGCTGGGGCTCGGCGACTGATGTGCTACCTTGGGCAGGTCTTCGTTTCGGTGCAGGTGCAGTCTGCCGAATATACGATTTCTTTGTGCCCGTTGTGGCTCTTTTGTCAATGGTCTTCTTCACCCCGACGACTTTTTTGAGCTTGCTTTGAGCCTTTGCTGCTTTCCCCGGCACAAGTCCACCTGCTAGCATGTTTACGATTGCTCCGAGTCGTGTCGTCCGAGCTTTGGGCGAAGTTGTCTGTATACGATGAAGTACAGAGTACCGGTCGCTTTTGTTCAGGGCGTCAAAGAAGGCACCAGCCGCTGGAACAGCCTTCAGTGCGCGAGCCAGATCGTCTGGAACCGTTATGTCCGTCGGCCTGTCATATGCTCGGTCCCAGCGTCCATCTGCTTTGGCCGCCTCAACCGCAGCAAGTCCTGCGGGCCGCACCTTTCCTTCCTGGGTCAATCGTGCTACTGTTTCTGTGTTCTTCTTGGACCACATGCTCTTTGGCCGCCGCGGCGTGTAGCGGCCTAGCCACCACTTATCGTCAATGGTACCTCCACCTCCTCCATCAATCCAGCCAAAACACAAACACACCTCTACGGCTTGTGGGGCGGTGATCGACGGTATGCCGGAGGCCTTTTTTGCGAGCTTGATGTAGCATCCGCCAGTCGTTAAGTGCTCGCGGTCAAGGAAGGCCTCGAAATCGCTTGCGGTTGGGAAGGTATGGATGAGGAAATCTGAAGGTAGCTGCTTGAATGGCATTTTGTGCGCTGCAGGAAGAAGAGTCCGTGAGCCTCCACATGCTATTGATTCAGATGGCAAATGAAGGATGCGGGGCCGGGCTTTCATGCCAGTTGCACAGGCTTGAGTGCTGTACGCCCCGAGGGCGCGTCAAGCTGAGCAACGCGACAATGGACAACGTGAGCTTGGCGCGCCGCCGTCGTACTCGTATCGTGTCGGCGATCTACGTTAGCTCCTCGTTTCGGGGGTTGCGTTCAGGCGTCCGCTTTTGTGCGACCGGTCCTTATCGGCGCCCGCCTTATTACGGTCACCACTGCGTGATTACGTGGATGTAAAATGGAGGTGAGCCTGCTCTCTAAGTGTCATCTACGCTTTGCCTCTCGTTTCTTATCCAACTTACACCGCAGGACAAGCTTTATGCAATCAACGCTTATCAAGACTTGGCCTTGGCCTCAGCAACTGTATCAAGTAGATTTGTCTCTTCTTCGCCTGCTTGCTCTGTTGTACAATCTTATGGTTCAGGCAAGCACTGTCCAAAGATAGCTTAAGCTCCAGTGGTTCTGCTGGTCGTCTCGTTAGATACACACAATTCCGACCGCCGCTGGTTCTTCAATATGGCACCATCACTTTTCTCTTCGAAAACCAAACTTGGCAGTCCTGGCCCGGTGCATAAGCTGTTCACGCGCGATTCACATAACTTCAAATTTCATCGTCTTCCGACTATCGACGTCGACGCTCCCGATTGTGGACCTTCCGGCCAGGTCGGAAACTTGAACAATATTGCGGCAGCCGAAACACCAGCAAAACTATTTCCTAAGCTGGCCTGGCACTTCGAGGATGAAGATGATGACGATGTCCTGCAAACGATGAGGATGATCAAGGAGTATCTTATCGTCGTCGAGGATCTGGACGGTGCCAAATTTCCGCCGAGTCCGCGAGCTATAGGCATCTATTTTGTCATTCCGCCGGAGAAGACCACGATCAGCGCAGAAGACCTTGTGAAAACTAAGAAGGGCAGGTTTGAACGTGTTAGGGTCGCGGAGCGGAACCTTGTCGGGGGCTTTAAATACGGCGATCTGGATGGGCAAGTATGGAGGCCACCAAAGAGTATGCATAGAATACACTTCCAAGTGATGGCATTGTCTAGGACTGTAGACTCGGGATCGTTGAGTGAATTCCCGACGATAAACAGCTTTTACGGCGAGGTTGAGGGCGCTGTGTTGGGCTGGGGCGAGTGGGTAGGCATCTATGAGAAGAAGACGACTTGAGCGACCGTTCCGAATCCCGTCCGGTACTTGCAGCTGAGAGAATGACAGCGATTACTCCTCTTCTTCACCAATCGCAGGAGTGTATCACAGGTTTTGAATTTCCGTATCGAATTTTGAACCCAATCTCCTGAAGGCGGTCGATATACTCTTGCCCGAGACAGGCAGGTGTGTAGACTCCCCAGTCAATCTCGCACTGTCGTCCTCCAGCAACGTCCTGGCCCCCTGCGCTAGCAAGGCTGCTGTAACTTGATTATTGTGAGTCAGGCCTCTGGCAATAGAGTGATATTGACTTACGGTAGTACATGCTCCCGTGATATGAAAGCTTTCCAAAAACTTGACGGTTCTTGTTAAAATTGGCCTCGGCATCGGGGTTGGCCACTGCTCGTAGTTCGATGACCTCGTTCTTGGCCTTCTCTGTATTGGGGCCCTCTCCCTGTTTGAATAGCTTCTTCAATAATGATCGGAATGGCGGCAGCAAGATGAGAAGGAAGCAAGTGAGCACGCTGTAGTGAGTCATCATCCCCAGGATCACACCATGAGCATACATGTATTCTCGATAGGTGAATTTAGATCCGTAGAATTCGTTCTTCAAGCCTGGTTCCTGCTGCATCAAGCCCCACGTGCGGAACACTATAGCCTCATTGGCTTTACCAGTGACACTTGTTGTGAGGGTACCGAGACCGGGAACGTGTGTCAGGCCCGTAAGGGATGACCAAAAGGTCTTTTTCGGGGCCAGTATGCTGTTTGGTATTGGTGACAGCGCATAAGGCTTCACAGATTGATTCAGGGTCTTGAGGGAATATTGATCAAATAGATTCAGTAGAGTATGAACCGTCCCTCCGGAAGGGATCGAGCTAGCAGAGATGGTCAATGTCATTCTCTTGGAAAGGAGCCTGTCCACCGTGCTTACCGAAGCTGGTGAAGTTCCAACACGACATCACCTATCGGAGACGAAAACTTTGATCTGGCCTCTGCAGCCACCGCCCAGGTGAGGAGATCTGACGGAGCGAATTCCATTGCGCATTGAGGAAACATGCAAGCACCGCTGGCCTTGGCTGAAGCTTCGTACTTCTGGATCATGGACAATGTCCATGGTACTTCTGGTGTGCAGTCCAGGTAGTGAGTACCATTCTCGGCACATGCTTTGAATGCATGCTCTCCATAAAGAGAGTAGGGGCCGACGATGGCGATGAAGCAAAATGTCCTTTTTGCCAACGCGGTGATTTCCTTGTGGTTGAGTTGACAAACTTCGATTTCTTCGTTGAAAATCAGTCTTGACGATCGAGACGGATGGATGTTGGTTTTCACCTGGTCCTGAGCAATCCGGTGCCAGCTCCTTGCATCGCGCGACAACCCTTGAGAGCTTCTCTACCGACCGACCGGCGACAGCCCATTTCAGGTCTGATGGGAGATTGGTGGCAATGTGCTCGGCTGTCAACGAACCGGAATATCCTAAAATCGCCATGAGTATAGGTTCCAGGCCTTTGTAGTTAGAACAGCCTTACCAGTCGCTCCAAAGACAACAATATCATATCGGCGACCATGTTTCTTGAATCGAGGCTTGCTCTTTTCCATGATGAATGATAAGGTCGACGACAAACATCGTTGCAGAACACGAGCAGCGTTGCGCGGTGGGAGAGGGAGAGTAATATACTCAGCTGTCACCATGTAGCAGTCTCGGCGGCGCAAGCAGGACAAATCCAAACGCTTGCATACTGAGAAATTGATCATTCACGCCCACTTCTTTCTCCATTTCGGGTGGAGCCCTAAATCTACTCAATCAATGCATTGATAAACGGCGAGGCTCTGATGCAGGTCACAGCACGTGGTGGAGACCACTTCGGCTTCAATGAAGACCTCTGCCAAAAGGCTTGACCATTGGCTGCGAATATCGGAGTCCGATATTTGGTCCAAGGCCCGACAACCATCCTGGCGGGACAGCTTGATCAGTGGCTCGGGAGGTGAATCGCCCCGTTGCCCGCCTGGGCCTTTGTCTTTCAGAACGTGTGGATCCTAGCATGGCGGGTGGTGCAACTTGGCCAAAAGGTTGTTCAAATAGTGCAGCGCTCATTCTTTGCCATGGAAAGCACCATGGGGGTTTGGAGAAGGAATCTCTGGAAGGATGAGCAGGCAGTTCTCCTGCTTCGGGGCGCAAGTTTGCCGAAGCGCTTTCCCTCTTCAGTCGCTGCTTCCCCTTCTCACCACGCGAGCCCGCTTGCTTCTAATGATCAGTGTTGCTGTTTCCCTTTTCTTTTCTTTCGTCTTTGGCAAATCCATGTGTACCTCAATATATACTCAGACACTTTCCAAGAGGGACTGTCGTGATGTCCCTGGCTGTTATCTGATGTCAGATGCCGTTTACCGAGGTTTGTGGGAGGCACCAAGGGGAGGAAGATGTCACGGCTTGGAGAATCGCTCCTCAGCCCAGGCACCTTGAGCCTAGGCCCTTAGCCACCAACTCGCAGTGTAGCTGTAACCTTATTTGCAACTCGTGCGGGGACTTATGGGGTTGTTATCAGGGCGTCCCCGGGCTCTAAATGCTGTGGCCAACGACATCGACTTCGTCCACGGTCAAGATGCCTTTGGTGACTTTGCATTACAGAATCACAATCATAAGCACGATTAGCCCCGTCTAGTCAGCCGTTGCTTTTATCTGCTCGTTGAAGGCGAGGCCTTTCGATGGCTCTTGAAGGTGCAAAACACGATCAGACATCGCGAAGTCGGATACTGGCACCCAGGCCCCAAGCCGCTGAGTTAGTCGTCGATCTGTCTCTTGATGCTCTTGACACCGAGACGAACAGGCTGAGGAAAATACCTAAACGACCACGGACGGCGACGCGTCGACCCGTTGCATGTCAATACTGCAGACAATCCAAGGTGAGTGCAGATATCCTCGTTATGCTGTTGTCGAATCTACAGCACGGCTGGGAAGGCACTGAGCCAGAAACTCTTAGCTCAGATGCGAGGGGTCGAATGGAGGCATTCGCCCTTGTCAGCGCTGTTCGGCCCTTTCCAGGCCTTGCGTCGTCGATGCAGAATATGTACGCAAGAACAGGAAAACGTAACGCACCCTCAGTGTCCTCTCTTGGAAGTGAATCGACTGACGACTATGGGACAGGACTTTGCATGATCTCAACACCCAGGTTGAAATACTCAAGGCGCTTGTCGATGCCCCACGACAGACATCTGCAGCTTCGATCGCTCGCTCTGTTGACATCGGACGCTCTCCAGTCTTGCCATTCCAGCCAGCGATGCCGCCACAAGCCATCGTAAATTCACTGTCTGGTAAGCCCGAGCAATACCAAGCAAGCAGGTCAGATACATCTCCTGTTACTTCTGTTCCTGCGCGATCTTTCCAAGGGCCCACTGCCAGTGCGGACGGCCAATGTACGGGAGGGTATGAGAAAGGGTTACGGCCCTTGCTGGCCACGTCGACCTCGCGCGTGATCGAGAAAACCACCCTAGATCCCAACCAAATACAGCATTTCTTCAATATGTGAGGTCTTTCTGGATTATGTTAGCCAAACTATCCATCTACTGACATAAGGTAGATACGTCTCCTTCTATCATACGGCTTTCCCAGTCATCCTGCAGGCTTCACCTGACCATATATATGAGGCATCTCCCCTATTGTTCTGGACGATCATCATGACCGCTGCTCGTCATGATAGTCCGGACTTCTTGCTCCTCCAAGTGCTTGTGCCTGCAGTCAAGAAGTTGCTTTGGTCGACGATCGCCAACCCTCCCCACACACTACCAGGCCTTCAGGCCATGTCCATCCTCTGCGTATGGACCTTCCCCGGTCCGTCCATGCCGATTGATATTACATTTATCTTGGCTGGCATTCTCAAGTCCGCCGCCTTACATGCCGGCCTGCATCGACCGGACGTCTTGACCCACTATTCCCGAATGAAATTTGCGTTGACGACAGCAGAGCTCAATGAAGCCGTCCATATCTGGTGTTGTATCTATATCGCAGTCGAAGGGTACGTTCGCTCCATTCAATCCCGCCCAGTACCAGAACACTACTCCGCACGTGTTTGTGTCAGATATCTTGCAACGGAGCTAAAGTATGTCGGTGCTACAGTGTTGCAGTTGGAAACGGCCAGCAACCCTACTTCTATGCTGACCGTACCATCGATAAAGCGTCCGACGCATCGAATCCACACGAACTGTCAGAAATGCTGCACCAAGCAATCCTCCTGCAGGCTTTCTGTAACAAGGTACATTTGGCCATGTTCGACGTTGACAGGTTAGAAGAATCAGCAGCTCAGTCAACAAGAACCTCAATTTTGAGGGCATTGGAGGGCGACTTGAGGGAGCTGGAGAATCGACTATGTCTATCGAGATCTCGTAAGGAAACATTTTAAAGGATCTATACCAGACTAACGTTTGTCTAGGACGCCCGAGCACTCAATTCCTCTCCAGCCGTTTCCAGTTGCATGCTTACTGGCTGTTCGTTGAAGAGGAGACGCCCCCCAGAAGGGAGGGCATTATCAAAGCATTCAACACTGCCATTCAGCTGGTCAATGAGATATCGAGAGGTGATATGGATGGCAATCCCGCCAAATATCTTCGCTTCTCGGCAGTGCGAACCTGTGCCACCGCGGCGATTTTCATGTCCAGAATCATTCATTCGTCCTATCGACAATACGTCGATGTGGATCAAGGCACATACGCTTTCAACACCGCCCTATCGATCTTCAGGCAATGTTCTGTTGAAGACAACGACATGAACGGTCGAAAGACCAAGGTTCTTGCGCAGATCTGGAACATCCACGCCGAGCTGTGTCAAACTAACCCACAACCTCCGAGTCTTGTTCTCAAGTCTCGCTTGTTTTTCAGCATAGCGCATGACGCATTATGGTTGTGGCGTGAGAGCTATGCTGGTCAGCCAGGCAATGGCGCACCAGGTCTACCATCACCTCTGTTGTCCCCAATATCCACCAAGAGACACTTGGACCCAGCGTCAATCGACCGTCAGCAAGTTCCATCACCACTTCCAGCGCACCGAGTTGGCTACTCCAACAAGAATATACAGAGACCAAATACAAGTGATGACCATACCGACTTGTCAGCGTCTGCAGGTCATCTATTCAGTCCCATGGACAACTTCACCAATGCTGTCTCTGTGGGACATTCAATGGTTGGGCCACTGGAACCTGAGGATACGGCACCGAATGCTGGATATCTCACTCCGGACGCCATGCATTTCGATATGATGTTCCCAGATCCTTACTCAGATCAGACCTGGTTAGAGACCATGATTTGACCAGAAGATTAACCTCCAACGGTAGCATGGAACTCTAGCTCGGAGGAACGAGAGGAACTGTTCTGAATCAGGCGAGGACTACGGATCCTACCTCATTTTCGCACTCCGATCGGCCAAGCTGTCCATTCAGAGTCCCCGGAAATGCATGCAATCATTTTCATTCAAGCAGCATTTTCACAGGCGTAACGACAGCGTGCTGCCTCCTGTACAAATTTCGAACCAACCACCTGTCAATTGCAACCCTCAATGGCATTTTCAAAGGCTTACGGTCACGGTGCGAATCCTAAAGGGTGCCTATCACGAAGCACCTTTCGAGCTGCGCTCACGTCCAACCGCTATGATTTGAAAGGCTGCGCTGGTCCGTCCACCTTATCCTCCAAGCTGATGTGCACAGCCTTTGTCTGAGTCATATCATACAGCTCGTGCAAGCTGTGCTCTCGGCCCTTTCCAGACTGCTTATACCCGCCAAATGGAATGCCGAGGAAATGCGTGCTACTGGTATTCACCCAGACGTACCCTGCCTCCATTTTTCTGACCGCCTTCTGCGCCGTGGCGATGTTGGAGGCGTATATCGACCCTGTCAGCCCGTACTCGACCGAGTTAACCTGCTTCCACAACTCCGCCTCGTCTGTCCATTTGAGTACACACATAACCGGGCCAAAGATCTCCTCGGAGGCGATTCGCATGCTTTGCTGGACGTCCGAGAAGATGGTGGGCAACATGTAAAAGCCATCCTTTGGCGACTCGGGGGGATGGCCCCCAAGAACGAGTTTTGCGCCTTCACTTTTGCCGATCTCAATGTACTTTTTGACCCGATCCAGCGCCTTCTGATCCACAAGCGCGCCCATGGTGGTTTTGGAGTCCAGTGGATCTCCTGGCAAATGTTCTGCGTTGATCTTCTCGATGACCAGCTTCAATACCTCATCATGTATCGAATGAGGGAGGAAGACGCGTGACGTCGATGAGCAGGATTGCCCGCACCAAGTCCAGTTCATCCCTTTGACAATACCGTCGACCAAACTAGGGATATCGGCGTCTGGGTACGCGACGAGGGCGTTCTTGCCGCCCAGCTCGAAGACTCCAAGTTTCAGCGTGTCGGCGGCGGCTTTCGCGATGGCACGGCCAATCGGAACGCTTCCAACGAGAGTGATCTTCTTCACGATTGGGTGGCTCGACAAGGTCTCGCCACATTCCTTGCCTCCTGCTAGGACGTTGATGACACCTGGTGGAAATAAAGGGCCGATAAGTTCCATCAGGCGGAGGGCCGAGAGGGGTGCTTGCTCGGCGGCCTTGATCACCACCGTGTTTCCCATAACTATCGGGGTGGCCAGCTTGACGGCGACCATCAACAATGGGTGATTATATGCCACGATACGAGCCACGACTCCCAGAGGCTCCCGGATCGTGTAGTGGAACATATCCTCCGTCAATCTCTGCGTCTCTCCAGTGACTGCGGGCACGAGACCAGCAAATAAGTCAAAGTTCATCGCAGCATACTGCATCTCTTGACGCATGATCGAAATGGGACTTCCCACATTCAGCGCGTCCAGCGTGGCCAGGTCCTCAGCGTGGTCGCGGATGACTTGGGCTGCGTCGCGCAGGAGCTTGCACCTTTCCACAGTCGAGACGTTTCGCCAGCTTTCGAAAGCTTTCTCTGCTGCTTCCAACGCGGCTACTGTGTCTTTGGGACCGGCAAAGGCGACTTTCGTGATTGGCTTGCCGTTGATGGGGCTGATGATCTCTCGGAGCTCGCCATCTTGAGGTTCGTGGAAGGCGCCCCCGTAGTATAGTCCTTTGTTCTTGGGGAGGTATGTCTCGTAGCTGGATCCGTTCGTCTGTGGTGCCATGTTTGTATCCAGGGCCACAGAAGAGCCGAGGTGAGAAGAGCGGAATTCGTCTGGAGCAGAGATGACAACTTGGGTCGACATGAAGCATTGCCGTAAAGATATACTGGGTTGCTGCTTGGGGCGCTCCTACATACGGAGTTTCATTCGACACCATTCTTGCCATCCGCGCCGGCCGATCTCAAGACCGCCAGCGCTCACCTCATGGACTGATGACTCGTGTGTAGCCAACGGCCCGAGCTCATCTACCCGTCCCAACGAAGCGAGTCATGTCCGAATAATGCCAAGGCATGAACATGAACCCCCACAATATTGAGCCGTCCGAGGCGGAGATCTCTCTAAGCTTTTTCATGTGAGATCCGTGTCTCCCATTGGACCTTATCCTAACAACTTCAGCGAAATCGGTCCCGATGCATCGCTCTCGGACGAACAATACTCACCAATGGCAATCATTGCATGACCTCTTCGTCCCGACGGACTTGGCGTATAAACCTTCTCGGGGTTCTTGCACATCTTCAGAGCTTTTGATTAGCTGATGAATGGCACCGAGAAATGGCAATGCCATGCTCGTGCAATTCAAGCTGATTTGGTGGCGCTGGCAGGAGACTGTTCATGCTTAACGCGCGCCGAAAGGAAAGTATGGATACAGATACAAGCTCCCCGAGCATGAAGGGAGTGTGGCTTCCTAATTTAATGAGCTCGTTCGCGTTGAGTACCAGGTGAAGCTTTGCTCTAATGATCACATTCTGAAGAGTGTCTTTCGATCTCGCTTTAGTTGTGAGACAATCGAAAACTCTTGACTCAAGCAGCGATGAACCTGATCACAGTCGACACGAGCTCTGCCGATGTGATCATGCCAAAGAGACTATATGTCCTGGTGATCGTCCTGGCCGCTTCCCTTTGTCTAAGGTTATTGGTGAGTCGTCCTGTTCCTCGCTTCATATACCTTCTCTGCTGAGACATGACAGTACAAAAACTTCAAAGACCCCTTGCGGTCAATCCCTGGGCCTCTTCTGGGTAGGCTCACAGGACTATGGATCACCTTGATCGAGTTTTCTGGCAATCGAAGTACCACGGTCCACGAACTTCACAAGAAGTATGGACCTGTGGTGCGGCTTGCTCCCAATCAACTGAGCTTTGCAACAACTCAAGCCCTGAAGGACATCTACGGGGCAAATTCGAACTATACCAAGGCACCTATATACGAGACGCTGGGCTTCAAAAGTACTTTCACGACTCGCGACAGGGACGAGTACCGCGGGATGAAGAAACGGATCATCCCCAGCTTCAGTCCAGCTTCCATACGTGAAATGGAACCACTGGTCCATCGGCAACTAGCAAATCTCATCAAGTGCTTTGATAAACGAGTAGACGCACCGCTCGATATCTTGCCGTGGTTTCGTATGCTGGCTCTTGGCGTTGTTGGTGAGGATTTCTCGCTATAGCAATACGCATGGCCACAAACTAAGTCTTTCCAGGCGAGGGATTTGCGGGTGAAAGCTTTTGCGGGCTCGAGACAGAGAAGATGCCACAGTTGCTGCACGACATCGACTGGGTCTTCCCGGCGCTGATCACCAAATGGTCATTTCCCATCACATCGAGAATTTTCGAGTATTTGCCTTTCAAGGCCGCGCGGCAGTTTTTGAATGCTGCTGAGGACTTCAAAAAGGTAAGCGGGAAGGCACCTCTGGCTGCTGTGTTTTCGACTGACATTGTCATCAGTACTGTGGGTCTGCCTACTTCAAGTATCTGAATTCATTCGACACTACAGCCCGCCACGACCTCATTGCAAGGATGGTCAACGAGCGCACCGAGCTTTTGAAGAAAGGCCAGAGCATTCCACGACATGTGACCGAGACAGGAATTATTGAG
This sequence comes from Cladophialophora chaetospira, assembly GCA_030247875.1. Classification (NCBI taxonomy): domain Eukaryota; kingdom Fungi; phylum Ascomycota; class Eurotiomycetes; order Chaetothyriales; family Herpotrichiellaceae; genus Cladophialophora; species Cladophialophora chaetospira. Next base: position 615,334 of record JAPDRK010000014.1, read on the forward strand.
GAGCTGACAAACTTGATCTTCGCTGGGACCGATACGACGGGTAATACTCTGACTTACCTCTTCTGGGAACTGGCACACCATCCTGAGTGGCAGCTGCGGCTGCGTGCGGAGCTGAAGGAAAGCATCAGCGAACAAACCAATCCTGACTATGCAGCTGTTTCGGAGCTTCCTGTGCTTGAAGGGATTACACAGGAGATTTTTCGACTAAGGCCAGCTTCCCCGAATGGCTTACCGCGAGTCACTTCTGCGTCCGGTGGGGTCATTGATGGCATCGTCGTTCCTCCACAGGTAAGTTCACTGATCCTCACATCCTTTGCGGTGATTTCATCCAGCTGATCTCTATTCAGACCATCGTCTCATGCCAAGCACTGACATTGCACCGTGATCCTATACTGTTTCACGAGCCGGACCGCTTTAACCCACAAAGGTGGATTGACGCAAGCAAGACCGAAGTGCTCGAGCAGATGCGCGAGCAGATGTTTCTCTTCGGCAAGGGAGCAAGGTCCTGTCTGGGAAGGACGTTGGCGACCATGGAGATCAAGCTTACTCTGGTTGCGATTGTGCAGAGATATCACGTTGAGATTGGAAGTGCCACCACCGACAAGGATATGGAGATGATCGATCATTTCGTGTTGATTCCAAAGGGCCAGAAATGCGTGCTCAAGCTTACCAGAGTTTAGGGGCGGAGGAGTTAGCACTGAGGAAGGTCTTGCAACTTGCAACCGATTGTCATAGCTGTTGTGTTACCAGACATCCTCCTTGAGATGTGCGCAATCAATGAGTTGAGGGTTGCAGACGAACATGAGCTTCATTTGAGGTGAAATTTAAGCGATAAAACATAAGTCCGATATACGGTCAAGTGCACGACTAGTTCGGCAGGATTACGGCTGTTGGTTGAATCGGCTGCGAGATTCACCTCGCGCCGAGCTGCGCTGTTTTTTCTCTCCCCATGGAAACAACATGCCGACAATCAGCTCTCAGATGTATGGCGGTGGCTTGCGAATCGAACATCTTCGCGTCGCTGCTGCCGAAGACAAGCCGGTTGGAGCGCTTGCAGATGCATTTTCCCGAGTGAGAAGGTGATCGTGCTTTGAGGCAGTCTCGAACCTCGAGTCACCATGCAAATCCTGGGAAACACACCGCTCCGTGCCTGAAGAATTCACCCAGCATCTGGAAGCTTCAGTTGGAACTGCCGCTAATGATAACCGTGCCCCCTCAACGTGTCTTTTGGGCACCTCTATGGTGGCGATTGTCGCCTCGCTTAACCCTTGTCTGCTAATTCAATAGGTCCAGTGCTTCTCCCCCACACCGGGACGCAAATCCCCCAGGGTCACGCAGCCGATGCGCAACAATGACGACGCCTCCTCGACAATGAGCTCTGCCAGAGCACTGGTAGCCGAAACGAATGAAAACATTAAGAGGGGAGTTATGTCTGCCTCCGTCCAGATGGCCTTGGATACCTCTCACAGCCTCTTAGCAACCGCCATCAGCTTTCACTTCAGGGCACAGTCATGGTGTCTCTTCGTTCGATGGCAGCTGGCGCTGGCTCAGTTGCCATCTCGTTGCTCTTCTCAACTGTCTCCGCTACATTCCAGCAAGACTGTGCACAGCTCCCTAAGGAGTTAAAGATCCCGAACGCGACTGTCTGGTTCTCGGAATTTGTTGCTGCCGGCACCAATCTGAGCTTACCCGACAATAACGCGACATGTATGCAGCCAAGCCAAGTCGTTGGCGCTGACATCTGTCGTGTTGCTCTGTATGTGGCCACCTCCAACCGGTCGGGTATCAGCTTGGAAGCCTGGCTGCCGAGGAATTGGACAGGCCGTTTCTTGAGCACAGGCAATGGCGGAATAGCTGGTTGTATTCAGTACGCCGATCTGGCCTACACCTCTGGTCTGGGGTTTGCTACAGTTGGTGCAAATAATGGCCACAATGGTACTGGCGGAGGGGCATTTTTGAATAACCCTGACGTTGTGACCGATTTTGGGTGGAGATCCGTTCACACGGGCACAGTGGTTGGCAAACAAATCAGCCAAGCCTTCTACAACAAGACACATACGAAGTCTTTTTATCTTGGATGTTCAACGGGTGGAAGGCAGGGTTTCAAATCCGCTCAAGCATTCCCGGGAGACTTCGACGGGATAGTGGCCGGGTCTCCAGCGCTGCGATTCAGCTACTTGACCTCCTGGTCCGGTATTTTCTACCCACTCATTCGAGATGCCGGCCCAACAGGATTTCCTCCGCCTTCTGCCTGGCCTGCGATTGACGCCTCGATCCTGGCTCAGTGCGACTTGATTGACGGCGCCGCTGATGGCATTATCGAAGATCCAGATCTTTGTCTCTTCCGACCGGAAGCTCTCATCTGTCCCAAGGGCGCGAGCAACACATCGACCTGCCTCACCGGCAAACAAGCCAATTCCATCCGCAAGCTGTTCTCCGACCTATATGGCGTGAATGGCGAGTTTATCTACCCTCACATGCAGATTGCGCCCGGCATCCTCGAGGCAGTCTACGCAATCTACGGCAAAGCACAATTCCCCTATACAACTGACTGGTTCAAGTACGCAGTCTTCGACAACCAGAGCTTCAACACGAACGACATCTCGCCTCAAGCCTGGGAAGTTGCCTGGGACAAGAATCCCGGCATGACCAATACTTGGCAGGGCGATCTCTCTGCATTTCAGGGCAAAGGCGGCAAGATTCTCACATACCACGGACAAGCTGACCCGATCATCTCTTCAACCATTTCGCCGCTCTACTACGACTTCGTCTCCAGCACGATGAATCTGCCCTCGTCCTCCCTTGACGAATTCTATCGATTCTTCCGCATCTCGGGCATGGGTCATTGCGGTACCGGGCCCGGCGCGACGTTCATTGGCAACGTCGGAGCCGCTGTGGCGAGTTTGGATCCTGATGAGAATGTTCTGATGGCGATGGTCAGATGGGTCGAGAAGGGCGTTGCACCGGATACCATCACAGGCACGAAGTTCATGAATGATACGGCCTCTTTGGGGGTTGCTTTCAAGCGTGCGCATTGTCGGTATCCGTACCGGAATGTGTATGTTGGACCCTCGGGAGGGGATGGGTGGAAGAACCCATCGAATTGGAATTGTACTACTCTCAATTGATTTACCATGTAGCTTTTCCTTAAAGAAGCAGGACGGTGGGGATTCCCAGGCTCAACTAAGAAAAGCAAGCATCCAATGATACTCCTTAAAGGATTTAAACCAAGGAAGCAGAAAATGCTGCAATGCATATATTGCTGTGGTCTTGACAGAACAGAGCCGTGCGTAAGTAGGCGTAGCCAAGGGGCGATATTTCCAGGAGGTCACGCTCTCTCTTTCTTAGTCCTCACCTCATTTTGATGAATCAGAGATTACGGAACTCTAATGCGATGAGGCTTCATCATAGTAGTCCCAGAAGTTGGGAGACCGCGCCGCGGGCGACGCGAGTGCTCCTGGGCAGCTGCTGATAGCGTCCACTGCTCCAGACTAAGCTGAGCTGGAGGGAGTATGTCTGTCCGATACTGAAGATGTCACTGGGCTGATCCCCGCGCACATCGTCGAACATACTCATCGCGAATGAAGCCTCCAGTCTGCGGATCGAGCCTTCCCTCCCACTCCCACTCAGCAGGCCCCGTCATAACGACATGGTCATCATCTTGCCACTCAACAACCAAACCATCTCGCGTCGGCGCGGATACAACATCGATAGTGACGACACGGCCCGTCCGGCCAGTACGAGCGGCGGAAACGGCAGCAGCACAGGCTGCCGAACCGCAGGCCAGCGTCAGTCCGGCGCCGCGCTCCCAGGTTCGAATGCGCAGGGATGTATCTGACATGACTTGTGCGAAAGTGATGTTGGCTTTCTCCGGAAAGATGGGATGATTTTCGAGGAGCGGGCCAAGGCGTTCGATATCGAAGGACAGTGGGTCACTCGGTATCCAGAATATCGCGTGCGGATTGCCCATCGACATGACCGATGCTGAGTGTAAGGGCAGGGCGTTTATCGAATCGATCTGGAGCTCGACGCAACTGGTATTGAATACTTGCTGGGCAAGTGGAATCAGATTCCACTCGAAGACCGGCCTTCCCATATCGACGGAGACAGTGCCGTCCTTATTCTCCTCCGCGCTCAAAGTACCGGCAACCGTTTGGAAGCAGAACGTCTTGCGGCCTGTTTCGGTGGCCAGCGCTTGCACGACGCAACGCATGCCATTGCCGCAAGCTTGAGCCTTGGAGCCGTCCGAGTTGAGGATGTCAATCCAGGCGTTGGTGCCTTCGGCGCAAGGATCGTGCACGGCCATGATTTGGTCGAAGCGGGTTTCAGGATGGGCGTTGAGTGCGATCGCTGCTTCTGGGGTCACGCTGGTGGTGCGGCCGCGCATGTCGACGACTAGGATCTTATTGCCTAGGCCGTTCATTTTTGCAAATTTGACCATTTCTGCCATAATGATTTCCCCGACCGGGTTTTGCTCGCCCGGCTGTTGGGATCTTGGGCGTAGAGCCTGGATGGATGCATTCCGTGATAGATAGATGAGGCAAATCTGCGAGGTCGGAAAGAATCTCCTTGCAATGCTCAGTCTTTCATCGTGATTGATCTCCTTTGGCGCAAACACATTCCCCGGCGACAAGCTTGAGCAGTTTCAATAGGCAAGCGCGGTCCAGGCTGTCCCACAGGGATCTCGCACACTTGAATACACGGGCGAAATGAAGCTATGCAAATCGAGGTCAAACACTGCAACAGCGATGCTAGCCGATGCTGGAAAGAGCCGATCATATAATGGGCTAATCATTGGGAAAGAGCTTGGAGCATCGACTGTGGGAGTGGGGAAGGAAAGCCAAGAACGTGGAATGCAGGAAGTCAGGAGCTACGGTTTTGGTTAGTTGAGGAACCTACCTTAGATAGCCTTGCCCCCACGTAAATCTCGCCAACGTCCAACATCTTGAATTGCCTACTGTATAATCTGGCATGAGGTGCCGCTAGCGGTCCAGGCCATGTAACTTGAATAGTTACAAGTCATCGTAACAGAAAAAAGAAATATTAAGAATGTCATTTAAATATTGAAGATCCGCAGATACGTCACGATGGACGATCGCCGCGCAGATAAAGTTTCCTCTATCCGAAATTTGTCGCTGAGGCGGGGGTGTGAAGAGGACGGAGGAATGGAAGGTACTCATTCGCAATGTCTCCAGGTTCAAGGGAGGAAAAAGTATATAAAGACGGCGAAGGACTCGCAAAATGTTTTGTTTCCAAAATCATTTCCCGCTCAGACTCGGTTCTTGGCACAACGAATCTGATACAGTAGTGAGGTTCTGAGGAGAGGAGAGTACGGAATCCAATCTCGGGCTTGAATCATGTCGAAGGAGGTGAAAACCCAGGCGGAGAAGAGTTCAGAAAAAGCTCGTGGCAATGGAATGTACGTGCTTCCTATCCCTTTATCGTCGTACCTTGCTTTCCTACCGCGTGCTAACACACTTACTCTCAGCGTCAATCCCTCCGGCGGCTTCGCCGTCTTCTACACACCACTCTACCTCGCCTTCATCCCCGTGACGTCCTACCTCACTCGCCCCTCCGGTATCCTGGAGAAAACCATCACCACAACCATCAAATACACACCAGGCCTGAGCACCACCACTCCAGCGCGCACAATCCCCGCCTTATCCGCCCTCTACGTCTTCTTCACATTCGGCGCCTCCGGAGTCTTCAGCGTCGCCGGTCAAGCCATGTCCCGCCAATCCGGCCTCGACGACTCGAACCCACGTGAATTCGTGACCCAGATGCGCGGTCTCCCGCAACGTCTGCGCTCCGCACACTTGCACCTGATGGAGAACTTCGCGGGCTTCGCTCTTGCGGCGGCGTTGGCGCAGACGCTTGCACCGGGGGATAGGCAGGTGGTGAATCTGTTGGGTCTGCATGTGTTGTTGAAGTGTGCGGTGCACTATCCGGCGTATTTGGCGAATGTGCCGCCGGTGAGGACGCTTGCTCATGTTGCGGCGACGGCGAGTGTGATTAATGTGTTGTGGAGGCTGGCAGTGGGGCAGTAAGGAATGCCGAAGAGTGTGTTATGGTGATTGCGACGAAAGGTGGGAGTGAGTATGAAGTGAAGTCAGCAGCTCGATCGGCGTTCGTTGACCACGAATAGCCCTGCTCAAAACAGACGGCAGCTTCCTTCCAGGTTGGTACTGCTGAAGTTCCGGCTTCGTGCCTGCCGAAGACGGCGTCGGTGAGCTTTGGTAGTTGCGATGCTGCGTGAAGGGAAGGAGCGGCACAGCTAGCCATCAACCATTGGAAATGACTGCAGGTTCCGTTTCTTTTTCCTGCTTTCTGCAGCAGAGATACATATCGATACTTACCTGCATACAAACTCACAAAGACATATTTTCTTACAGCAGTCATCTCTACCTTCATGGCAGACTCACGTGTTTTCGACCTGGACCAGCTATCGGCTGCGATGGAGGCTCCTCCGCCTGACCAACCAGGGGGAGTCGAGAACACCGCACCCACCGTTCTCCCTGAGTCGAATGGGCAAGCGCACAATACTCTCGTACCTCAGTCGGACGGGGAGCCAGTCAGGGTTTCACTCGATTCGGGATACGATGACAATGACGGAGACTCAACGCTATCCACGACACCAATTCATGACCACGCAAAGGAGTTTCGAGAGGAAAACGGCCGGACGTACCACGGTTACAAATCCGAGAAGAGATACCTTCTGCCAAATGATGTTCGAGAAGAAGAACGCCTGAACAGTAAGATGAGTCTGCTTCAAGATCAATGTTGTCGTTGCTGATGCGCAGGTCAGTTCAACACCACAGTCTGCGGCTCGCGATCGGAGACAAGCTCTTCCTCGCTCCAATCGAACAGCTCACTGAAGTCTTTGACGTCGGAGCGGGTACGGGAATCTGGGCCGTCAGCATGGGAGATGCCTACCCAGCTGCTCGAATTGAGGGCATAGACTTGTCACCTATTCAGCCCCAATGGGTCCCACCCAACGTGACATTTCTGAGAGAAGATCTTGACGACGACTGGCACTCGCCTGGCCGATTCGACCTAATCCACACCCGTGAGATGAACGGGATCGCCATCAAAGACTGGACGATTTTCTTTGAGCGAGCATATGCGTCCATGAAACCTGGTGGCTGGGTCGAGTGCCAAGAGTGCGACAAGGACATCAGATCCGACGACAACACTATACCAAAGGATAGCGTTGTGCTCCAGTGGCTGCGTCTGCGAGAACAAGGTTTCGAAAAAGCAGGGATGACCGGCCGATGCTATCCAGAAAACATGGCCCATTCCATGAGAAAGGCGGGCTTCATCAACGTCAACGTTCTGTCCTTCAAGATGCCAATCGGACCATGGGCCAAGGATCCAATGCTGCATGAATGTGGATCGTATACGCTCGGGGGTTTGTTGGACCATGTTCAAGGACTCAGCCTCAGAGTCTTCACTGAGCATCTTGGCTGGACGCAGGAGGAGCTTGAAGTACTTTTGATGGATGTCAGAAAGGAGTGGAAGAGAGGAGATATCCACAGCTATTATCCGATGTGAGTAACCTTGCAACTAGGCTTGGTCCGTGCTGACGAACTTCAGATATGTCGTCTACGGCCAGAAACCACCGAGAGCCAATGAGGACATGGATTTTCCGATGTCGCCGTAATTTTGCGGCACGGATATTGTTCCCCTGGTGGTTCGAGGAGCGCTATGTGGTGAGTGGCATCTTGGTGATTTGACATTCGTTTGGTGGGTGCAGGACCATACTCGGCGAGTAGTCCAGAGGGCAGACATTCTTGATTTGTGCAAGGGTGGTATTCCTAGTGGCAGTGGTCAGTGAGTTGCAAAGAAAGTGTACTCTAGCATGGGCATGGGCGTAGAAGAGAAAATTCGAGAACAGACCAAGATCGCGCTTCAGATTGTCGAGAACGTTGAGTTGCAACTGAAACGAGATTACGGCCGAACATTATTCCCCCCTCGGCTTTATGTTGCCCAGACGGTCGCTTATCTGGCTACCACTGGCTCTACTCTTGGCCGCCCAGTGCCTCCCAGTGCCTCTCAGAACAAATCTCATAGCCTTGCTTGCATACAGCTTTAATTACTAGTAGGTACTCCGCAAAGTCCCAAGTGATGCAATCTATCTCGACCCTTGCACGACCACAACGAGAAAACAGCAAATGCTTTCCCTACTACCTGTTCCACTTTCATCACCCGAAACAAATGCTGCCATAGACCGCTAATAAGTCACAATCTTTCAAACTCTTCAGCTTTGACTCATCTTTTGTCTGCAAACACAGAAGTCCTCTTCCTGCCCATCCCGCGTCTTCACTGCATCAGTGCCTCAATCTGCTTTGTCAGCCTAGTACCCTTCCTCTGCACCTTGCCGACCAGCTTGTCATCAGAAACGACCCCGATCCATGCTCCAGCAGTATGTTCCTCGTCCACAAGTCCTGCTGCCGTGCTCAGGAGATCCTTCTCTGCTCGCAATCCGTCCTGAAGGATTTTGTGCTCATGCTCCAGTCGCTGAGTCCACGTGTCCATCAGGGTGTCTAGGACTCCTTTGCCTCCACGGTCGTATTCGTCGACCTTCGCAGTGATAGCGTCTTCCTCGTCTCCGAAGCGGAACAGCACATCCTGGGGCGGTGTCAGTATAATCCAAGACGGAGTGGTTGGTACTCACGTTTGCAATGCTGATGATGGCGGCCACGAGACCTCGTTGAGAGTCTCGAGCTGTAAGCCTCTCCACAGTTGAGCTATCTCTGCCTTCAGTATGTCCCTTTCTGCGTGATGGCGATGCAGCCATGGACACGTCATCGTCACTGGACTCTGACCGTTGTCTGCGTCCTGCTCTTCCCCACATCGCCGAACGATCGCCACGAACCGACTCTTCCTCCTCATTCACAAGTGTTATGCTGCCATTGCCGAGCTTCTGGCAAGCGTCTTCCATTCTTGAATCCTCGGCATTAGGTGCAGCATGTGTTGGTAGGTTCGTGTGCAGGTCAAGACGTGTGGACAAGGATACAGGTGTGGCCGGAGGGAGGTCAGCTTCGGGTAGTGGCTCATCGGCGGCCAGTGGTAATGTCATCCGTTTCTTGATCCGAACAGGTTCAGACTTGGAGGACTTGATTGGATCCTTCGCCGCTGCGTCAGATATTCTGGCTGCTTTCTCAGCCCGCGACTCAGGCCAGGATTTGCGAGGAGGTTCAGGCTTGCGGGTGGCTCGAGATGGCAGGGTTCGTGGTAAAGGAGGTGGTGCCATTGGCCGTGCGGCTCTGGCCGGAAGCGAGGTCGACGGCATGTTCGCTGAAGCCGTTGTCGATGGTGCACGAGTCATGCTTTGTGGACGTGGCTTTGGTGCTGGCATTGCCTCCTCATCAACAACAACGCTTTCCATGTTTGAAATTGCGTGGTGGAGAGAAGCCTCTTGGGTGCGCTCCTGCCTACTTTGGGTTTTGACATCAGATCCGTGGCTGTTGCTTCCCGAAGTTGCTCTTCTGGAAGACACGGAAAGTGCGACAGGCTCGATGCTGGCCTTGCGAACCTCTTTCCGGTTGTCGACACTGCTTGCCGCCTGCCCTGTCTCCGACTTCTTCAGTCTTTGTGTTATCACCGGGAGTGCAGCCAACGATGCTCTGGCTCTGCTACTTTGGTTTGCTGCAGTTTCTTGAGGCGCCTGTCTCAACTTTTGGGTGTTAATGGCTTTCGGAGCTGCAGGGTATCCCTCATCCAGGATTGTAGTGACTCCGATGGACTGACGAGCTGCCGCCCGGGGTCTCGGAGGTTCTTTGGCTCTCTGGTAGCCTCGGCCAGGAGCATCATCGTCAAGTAGTGGGGTCTGTGGTCGGTAGGGGCGAGTATCAGGCTTGCGAGGCGGCTGGTTTTCGGGCTGTGGTAGAGAATGTGTGCTTGCCTCCTCTTCCACCTCGGAAGCGACATACTCTGAAGCCTCCTGATCGTATGATCTGTCGACGGAAGATGGGCCGTCACTGTCAATGCCCTGGATTGCCGAAACCTCGTCATGAGCTCTCTCACTCTCGACTTGAGCCTCCTCGATACGAATCACGGCCTCTTCAGACTCGCGTTCTTCTTCAGCAAACTCAGCTCCAGCAGCGTCGTCTCTATGAGGAGATCGAGGCTGCGTCTCGTCGACTTCGGGGGACTTGACCACAGCTTCCGATTCGAGGTGATCAGGCTCATCAAGGTAGCCCATATCATTGTCATCGACCGGCTCGGCTGGTGCAGGAAACTCGTAGCTTTCTTGACCCGGACGACTCTGGTCATCTTCTCGGGCGCCGCCAGCCTGGCTGGTGGACTTCGCATTATCAGGACTTGGTTCATGGTGCTGAAAAGACTCGTCAGTCTGCTCCGAGTGTTCATCATCGCCATGATCTTTCAATGGAGAACGGTCCTGGCTCTCCTGCCCCACATCGTTGAATTGGACTTGCTTTCCGGCGAGCTTGCCCTGCACAGCTTGATTCGCAGGTCCTTGGGGGCCGAAGTGCACAATCGGGGTCTTGCGCAGTAGCTTTTCACTGGCCGGTGGAATTGAGGTTTCGCTAAGACGCTTCGTATTGCGTTGAGGGGTTGCCTTTGTAACGGCGGAACCCTGCTTGCGAGCCTTGCCCTTTGCAGGGGTCTGCTTGTCCGTGACCGCCACGGAGGCGGAGTCCTTCTCTGGGATAGCTCGCGAGTCGGTGGAGTTGTTTACGGAGGGGTTTCTTCTCGAAGTCGCACCTTCTGCTGCAGTGGACTTTTGAACCTTAGGTTCATCCTTGTGGACAGCCTGCTTGGTTGTAGTCTCCGGTACAGGATGTCCGTTCTTCGTAGCAGCTTGCTTCCTCTTTTCTGAAGGCTTGCGCAACAGTGGCAGAGCCGTCGATCCACCTGAGTTGCTGGCCGTGCCTCTTTGAGGACTCTGTTCTCTCGGAACGGCTCCATCATCGGAACTTTCTCTGTCGGCCATGTCTGGGAGTAGCTGTGACTCGAAAGCGGCCCGGGAGAACTGTGTAGCAGCCTCGTAGGTTCCATTGTCAACCGGGTATGAGTCTTCCGCAGTCTCCTCATCCTTGTCGTCCTCTTGGTCGTCTAGCATATCCTTCTCTTCCCCAGGTTCTTCCCCTGCGGCTCCATCTTCGCTCTCATCGGAGCTCTCAATGTACTTGGGTGTTTTCGGAGCTCTTCTCGCCCGACTCGAGGCCGCAGTTGTCTCTTTCTTGTTATCTGTTGTCTTCTTCACCTTTTCTTTGTCGGTTTCCTTCATTTTACGACCTTTTGGCGAAGCAGTGACCTGTACAGCACTCTTCTTCTTCTCGGTATGGTCCTTCGTAGTAGTCTTAGGTGCGGGTTTGCTGGTTTTGGTCTTCGTCTTCTTGGCAGGGCGAATATCCTCATCGTCGGAATCCGGAATATCATACTCAACAGCATTCGAGGTGGTCTTGGACGCTTTCTGAGACTGCTCGGTCTTGGATGTGGTGGGCTCTTTATCAGGTCTGCGCTTGAGACCTGGCTTTGCCGAAGCAGTGCTGCCCTGAGAACCGTCCTTTGCAGCTCCAGTTATCTGAGCCATTGTCTCCTTGAGTTTCACGTGTTGACGGCTTGCGCTGTGCGCGTCACCGTCGATACTGGCTTGTCCTGTGGTAGCAGCAGCTTTCGATCTCTTCTTCGCCTGATTGGAGAGTGAGCTGCTCACTGGATCAGCTGGCCGTTTTCCAGTCGACTTCCTTCCAGAAGAGGCAGGAGCTGAAACTTGGTTGGCATCCGCAGGAAGGTGGGGTGATTGCTTCGTCAGGGTCGAGCTTTCTCCTAAGTCGACTTTGAGAAGGCTCTGCGCCTTCCTCGCACTTGATGGTCTCTTGGAGTCATTCTCAGCGGCTCCTTCTTGCGAAGCACGCAGCCGGTCAATGAATTGACGCGAGTCCGGTGGCTTGCTTAATACAGGAGTGTCTTCCCCGGCTCGAACATTTGAACGGGACATAGTCGAGGCAATCTGTTTCTGCAAGGAAGAAGCGGATGCCGAGCCACGACGCTGCCTATCCCGCAGCGAGATGTTGCGTAGCGGAGACGAAGCATCTATCTCTGAGGTATGCAGTGTGTTCGAGGTCTGGGTAACTCCGCCGCCGTCGCCTCCTGAGGTCGAACTGATATCGATCATTGCAAAAGACTGTTTCCGAGGTGTGCCAGGAGCCTTTGGCGCTCCGTCCGGTGTCGTCTTATTGCGTCGCTCTTCGATGGCCTTTGCAAATGCTTCTGCGCTCTCTTCATCGCAGAAGGTAACCATGAGGCTGCCGATTGCACTCTTGGTCCCATTGACAAAGCGGTCACCTTCGTCGCCTTGATATCGGATTTCGAGAATCGTTGGTTGCGAGCCAACATTGACGGACACCTGTTTCGAGACAGGGACCGAAAACAAGGTCAACGTGCCTACTTCCACCCCCTTGGGCATTAGGAACGTTATCTCGTCCGATACGGAGGCGACGAATGGGGAGAGAGCTTCATAGAACATGTGGTCATCACAGTCGAGACGCTGCACAAGGAAGACAGGGTCGGATCTGGGGTATGTCAGCAGGAGAGCTTGGAAAGGTGCAGATTTGAGGTACCCCATGGCGACCGCCCCGGCGACATCGACCCGATTGAGGTATTCACCCAACCACCGCGAGTCACCAGTCTTCGACCGCGGCAAGTTCTTGATGATCTTTCGGATTGCTGGGGACGTCCCGAAGATGGCCCGCTCAGCTCCATTGTAGAGCATCGCTCGGATAGCATCGGCAACCAATATACGCAGGACATGATCATGGTCCGTCTCAAGGATTACCGCCAGATGTTGGCTGCCAATATCAGTAAATGCTAGCGTCTGCGCGTCAGGCTCCTTACCACTCTGTCATCTCCGTGACCTGCGCTCTTGCTGCAGTGCTGAACTGAACCAGAACAGAGAGAAACTGTGCGAGCTGCACGGCGTTAGCACATCGACATTCCAGGAAGCTTATCGCATACCTTCCAGCGCAGTTGTGTCACCTTGTCCCTGCTCACAAGATGGCGCAGTACAACAGAGCTAAGCTTTCTCCCGATGAAGTCGCCTTGTTCCTTGACCTCTGCAGGAGTCAGGTCGATACCATGGACACGAGACAACACAGAGCTCCAGGTGTCCAAGTTCTTGTACTGTCGGACGGTTTCCTAAAAGCATGAGCAGATTCCAAGGTAGAAGGGAGACCTCGGACCATGAACAGATACAACAGCTTATTCTGCACCACGGAGTAAGGGAAATGCAGCACGATTGTGGCGACGTAGTAGAAAGACTGCTTTTCAAGGCGAGTAATGTCTTTGTGAGGCCGGCCATTTTCAAGGAGTTTTGCCAGATCACGAAGCGAAGAGCTTTCGTTGGGATGGAAAGGCTTCCTGAACGGCGCAATAACATCGTTTGGGAGGCTGCAGAAAGGTCCTTTGTCAGCAAAGTAGTCGGGTTCGCATAGTGGGAGCTAACTCACCTCACTGTTCCCTGACCGCGGAAGCGTTTTCGGAGGCACGCCACGAGAGCCGAGAAAGAACGTTGGAAATGCGACTCCTGGCCGGCAGAAGCACCGGAGGAAGACATTTGAGTGAGGGTGAAGCAGTAAGCGAAACTTGGGTTGGGTAGTGGTGGTGGTTGGGACGTGAAGTGAAGAGGAAGTGAAATGGCTTTGAGCCTGAAAAGTCTCAAAAAGTGCTCAATGTCAACCACACTCGAAGGTGCCCCATGCCTCAACGCCCATGTTCACATGTCCAAGCTCATTTCTGCATGTGATCTAAAGAAACTAGAACTTACAGGGTCATACACATGCTCGCTTTCACACAATCTCCTCCACTGTCGTCACAGCACCGTACTTATCCCGCCGCCTCTCAATCAATGGCCTCTTCTCATCAAGCAACGAGTCATCTCCCATATATCCATAGCCAGCTTCGCCGGCGTCATCCAAATCCCCGATCGTCCTCTCCCCGTCTCCAAACGTCTTCTTGAAGAACCTATCATAACTCGCCCAACATGTCGCAAACATGGTATTCAAGAGTTTTGCAACCCACTTCGGATATGTCCCATCCGGCTTCAAGAAGATGGCAGCCGCGCCACCAATGAAGAACAGAAAGATTGGCGCCCAAACACTCAAGAAGATAAAAGAACCCAATCTCTGCCTCGTTGTAGTGAGGTGAAAGGTCCTGATCTGCTGCAAAAACGCCTGGTATTCCAACGGCAGTCCATGTTCGTTCGCCCCGTCCGTGATCAACTTGAGGTATCGCGGACTCGGCTGCGCGTACGAATGAATCGGCCTCGTCAACCTCGACGGTGCGAACAGTGTATGTGCCTTGAACGGCTGCTCCGTAGGTTTCAGCGGCACGTCTTGACTTGGCTCACCGCTCAGGGCGTAGCAGTCCACCAGCACGTCTTGATATCCTGAGCCGCCTCCTTCTGTTGCGATGATGTGTACGAAATCTTCCTTTGTTACTTCGTAGACCACGCCGACGAGGCCTTTCGACCAGTGATCTTTATGGTAATCCTCCGCTCGTGGTAGAGTCTCGTTTCGGTAGCGTACATTCCCGAAACATGGTTCCGTGTAGGGTATGCCCGGTAGATCGAAGGTCAGGGAGAGAGTTGGGACGACGACGTTGACTTGGGAGATGGGCCTGATGCCTCGTTTGCCCCGGAACGTTTCAGCGCTCAAGTTCGAGCCGTAGCCCAAGTACAAGACCGTCTCATTGTCACCTCCATCTTCTGTGGTCGTGCTCTTGTCGAGGTGAGTTGCTGGGCGTTCTGTAAGGGATTGTTGCTGCCTCGTCTGCGAAGTCACCGGAATGTATTCCGCCGTACGCGTTTGTGATGACCGGTGCGACGGCGGCCTGTGCGAGTCGAGCCACAGCTGTAAGCTGCTCAGAGCTTGACTGCAACTCGTGTCGTCCATTGAGTAGCAGTGTGCAGTGTATATAAGCTCTTGGGGGTCAGAGAGTCGCAATATCTAGCCTCAATCGCGCGATATGTACATTTTGTTGTTGCAACTTGGTCCGGGCGTCATTGACTTCACAAGACCGGATCTCGGCCGAGTCTTGTATTAGTGCATTCCAGTGGTTGATAAGGAAATACCAGCCGCCAATGGGCTGTAAGAAGCAGCCCATGCACAGTGAAGGTGTTCTCGGATGCCGCTCAATAGCACTCCGATGGAACTGTATGGTGCGAAGCATAAGACATCAGGTATTTGCATTTATATATGTACAGCAGTCTGCCATCTGAGGGCAGCTCAGTGCTTGAAGAAACAAATGCAAGTCCACCACTGTCGCTCAATCAAACTGCTCATGAAGAAAAGGCCATGCTCTTCTTGATCTCTGCGATAGCCTTGGCTGGGTTCAGGCCCTTCGGGCATGTTCTCGAGCAGTTCAGAATAGTGTGGCATCTGTACAAGCTCATGCTGTTCTCCAGCGCTTCCTTTCGCTCAGCAGTGCGTTGGTCACGAGAATCGGCCAGCCAGCGGTATGACTGAAGCAGAATGGCGGGTCCGAGGTACTGATCGCTGTTCCACCAATACGAAGGGCATGAGGTTGAGCAGCAGGCACAGAGGATGCATTCGTAGAGGCCATCCAACTTCTTTCGTTCCTCTGGCGACTGTCGGTTCTCCTTGCCCTTGAAACCTGTTAGCATGTTCTTCGGTGTGGTCAGAGGACTGCCTGCTCACATCTGGTGACTTTGTGTCTCTTTGCAAGAATGGCTTGATTGATTTATACTGCTTGTAGAATTGAGTCAAGTCCGGCACCAAGTCCTTCACGACGTATGTATGTGGCAAGGGGTAGATTCGTGACTCTTTGGATGTCTCTGTAGGGATTCGGCCTATGAGTCTTATCAGTCTGGTGTTCACCTGCATATCGCTGATGCTAGTCCTTACACAGGCAGGCAAGTGTGTTGACTCCGTCGATGTTCATAGCACAGCTACCGCAAATACCCTCTCGACAGCTTCGTCGGAATGTCAATGTTGGGTCCACCTCGTTCTTGATCCGAATCAACGCATCCAACATCATGGGACCGGTCTTGTTCAGGTCCAAGGTATAGGTCTGCATGCGAGGCTTCGATGTTGGCTCATCTGGATTCCATCGGTAGATATGGAAAGTCTTGATTTTGGCATCCTCGTCAGGCCTAGGCTCCTCCACGGTGCTCGTTTTCTTCTCAGAGATGGGTGGTCTGCTAGCTTTGAGGTCGTAGGAGCTGTTTTCAGTCACGGTGGCATATGCTCGGGCAGCAAGCGAAGGTCGGAATGCGGCTCGAGTGGGCGCAGCCAAGCGCGATACTGAGCGTAGAGCTGCCATTGTCGTCGTCTGTTGCGGCGCTGGTGGTCTATGGCGACAAGTGCAAGTGCAAAAGAGTGGTGGTCGAAATGAGTTCCTCAAGTTGGTGGCGTCAATGACTTGAACCGCCTCGGAAGATCGGCTACCACTGAGAAGTAGTGGTTCACCGTAATGGAATAATCACGCCTGATGTGATTGGCCGCAAGTTCTTAGAAGTCGAGCATGAGTGTGCTTCTTCCGATCGCTGCCATGCACGCCTCCCGACGATGGAAAGGAACGAAACTAAACACGACAAGGCAGCGACGGTATGTGGTCGCCCGAAAGAGCAGAGGTGCTCGCCCTTTTTTAACAATCCATATTCCGTTGTTGAAGGCCGACGTGTTAGCCAGGAGCCGCATCCACGACAGAGATTCACTGTCAGGAGCTCCCAAGCATCATCTGGCAACCTGAATATGGTCGAGAGTCCTTTAGCACAAGAGAGTGCCTGGATGATACCCTGTTGCATCGAATTGCAGTAGATTGCACTTACGGATATAGAGTCGCGATTGCCTGGTTAAATACGGTCAGCCGCTTGCAGCATCTACTACACTGTGTTGGGCGGCCTCAGTCTAAAGAAGCTTCTTTTCTCAAGGCCAGCAATGATACGGCAGGTCTAGAACATTTACAAAGGTGATCTTCTGGTCGTTGAAGTGATATGGGAGTTGCGGGGTTCGCGGTTGGCGACTGAAGCGCAAAATCCGCCTATGTCCGAGCCCATTTTCTTTGATAATCCAAGGTTTCGAGATCTCCAGAACTGCGACGAGGTACTTCTGCAACATAAAGAGGAAGATTCCAAGGCTCTTGTCCGTGTTTGAAACTGTGACTTGAAGACACCATTGGACTATCATATCTGTATTTGATTGTCTGACTCGGCAAACCGCACAACCATGCCTATCTCATCCTCATCACCAGTATGGTTCATCACTGGGTCGAGTCAGGGGCTCGGTCTTGCATTGACACGGTATGCGATCGCAAAAGGTCATACGGTTATTGCATCTTCTCGAAATCCCTCGAGGACGCCCGAGCTGGTATCCGAGGTCGAAAAGAGTGGCGGCAAGTGGGTGGCTCTTGACAGCACCCAATCTCAGGACGAAATCAAGAAGACAATGCATGAGGCTGAAGCTTTCTTCAATCGGATCGACATTGTCGTCAACAATGCCGGTGGAAGCGTGCTCGGCGCCCTGGAGGACATACCCGACGCCGATACTGTATATCAGATGAGAGTGAATTTTCTTGGGCCTCTGAGAATCATGCAAGCCGTCCTACCAGGAATGAGGAAGCGGAGATCGGGCGTCATCTTGAATGTCTCCAGCGCTCAAGGCGTGGTCCCCGGCATTGCATGCGGTGTGTACGCAGCGAGCAAAGCAGCCCTAGAGGCGGCATCCGAGTCGTGCAGTCAAGAGGTTGCGCAGTTCGGAATTCGTATCCTGATTATTGTACCTGGAGCATATAGGACAGAGTTTGGAAGTTCCAGTGTGGGCAAACATGTTCAGCCTTCCGAGGATTATGCTGGTGAGCACCTGGTTAACGCCAGACTCAACCAGATCACGAAGCTGCCCAACGTAGCGATGGGAAGTCCAGACAAGGCCGCCAGGGTCATGTTTGAAGCGGCAATTGGTGAGGGCGAAGCTGGACAGCTCGTTAAGAAAGAGAACCTGTTGAGAGTGATCATCGGGCCTGACTGCGTGAGTTCTCCCTGAAGAAGGCTGTGCGATCTTGGCGGAGTTCAACTTGTTCTTACCCGTCCGACCAAAAGCCCGAGCTGACAGAAATCAATAGTGGAAGGTGGTTGATAAGAAGGTCAACGAGCTTCGGAGGACGACGGACCTTCTGGTGGATGTGGCAGCAAGCACTAACTTCTGAGACATATCTGGACCTCGTACATTGTCAAACGGGAGTCTGCAAGTAAGCATCGGATGGTTATTGTTGACCGAGACCAAGGAAAGACGGGGGTTTGGACATATGTAGTGGTGGGTGTGCTCCAAGGGCAACTGGACTTGGCCAGAACACTGTGTACCGACGTACAACAAGACGAGCGTGCTCCAGAGGTTTATCACGGTTTGCAGCCTGAATCAACGAACACTTGTGAGGTCCGCAACATAATTGAGAAGGAGCCGGTAACGGGCCGCTATACAAATGGTGAAAGGCATTCCAACAATTCATTGACCGGGGTGTAACAAATAGTCCTCGGGCCCGAATAAATAACTATAAGCACCGTACGGTGTGGTGGATGACTGGGAAAGGTAGGTTCTCGTACACGAGTGTAGGCAGGAAGGAAACATATCCGTATGTGAAACCCTTCTTTTCATGGTTATTTTGGAAAATGGACGGCATCTTATCCGGGGAGGTGTAGAGATTGAGTGTGGGAAAAGTCATCTGCCGGGGTGCCTCGCTAAAAGTAGGACCGGTGGGGTTTACTGATCGGTCCTTAGGCAGTCATGCATAATGTCCGAGGCTTTGGCATGATTTTTCACCGCCAACTCGCCTCAAAAATTGTGTCTGCTGTAGCACGGCGTCGAGCCAGGTTGCGGTCGAGGTCGCCGCCGATTCCGTTCACGCACTTTGTATCAGTAGTGAGTGTTACAGGAGGACGTGGCGAGACGTGGATAGATAGACCCGAGTCAAGATCTCCAGGCAGCCAGACAGAGATTCTTAAGCACCCGAAGCGAGATCCTCAGATCACCGAGGCCCCGATTTGCAGGCACTCATCCATCGTTGACGCCTTTTCTGGGGCAAAATCCTTTGCCTCCGTTCGGACGTCATCCATTCACGATTGACAGTCAGTATCGAGAATTGGAAATAATGTACTCCGTAGAATGAAGAAAAGATTGTGTAGGGCTTCCCAAGTCGACAACGCCTTCCCGGGTCTCGCTTCTCGGTATTGCTGTATTGCTAAGCTCAGGTAGCAGGCGAGGTTCCGCTTGCTGAGTCGGGGCAAATGGGCGAAGTCAAGCTTTGCTTTGCATGCATATTGGGGAGATGCAGTCCGTGGTTCACATCGTGCCGCCAGCCAGGCTCCAGGAATGCGCCAATTGGAACGCCCTTAATGGAGTTTTTCAGAGTCTTTCTCTATGCCTATTTGCCCTCTCTCAAGCCCTTACCCACCATCTCAACGCCTTCCCCCCTCGCCTGTGGCCGCTTTGCCGCAAACACACAGCTTTTCAATTACGACAACACCGAGGATGTCTTGACGCCTGATCCCAGTCCTCCACTCATCACTTCCCCGGCTCATATCCCTTCCGTCACCGTCTCTTCGCAGTGGTTCACTACATATTGTTTGCCCCTCCCCACCTCTACTCGGTCAATTGATGATGGGTGTTTCGACTGACTTCATCAATCCTCACCTGTTGTGCACCTTTCGATAACCCGGGTCGGTCACCATGGCGCGTCCAGATGACGAGAAGGACGTTGCGGCCGCCCTCTCTCAGAATAATGTCGAAGAACAGGATGTGGAGAAGAGGGACGAGGCCGCGCAATATCTGGAAGTGCCCAAGGTAGCAAGGATAGGACGAGGAAAAAGTCAGGACAGCATGCGACTGGAAAAGATCACGTCTACCATGACCGACGCAACTGACGCCAGCTCGGCAGCATACCCAGTATCATCAAAAGAGCCCGAAAAGGGACCTTGGTATCGCAGATTAAATCTCCTTCGACGGAACCCTCCTCCGATACCAGAAGAGCGACAAGTGTCGCGAGAGTACAACGCGAGTTTTCTCAGCCTAGTCACGTTCCAATGGATGAATCCATTAATGACTACCGGCTACAAGCGCCCTATTGAGCTGAACGACATATGGCTGGTCAACCCCGACAGAAGTGCGGCCACAATGATGGGCAAGCTGACAGCTTCTTTCAAGCGTCGCAATGCACGTGGCGAGCGCAATCCACTGATGTGGGCACTGGTCGACACTTTTCGCGGCGAGTTCACCCTCGGGGCTGTATGTGCACTATTTTCGGCTCTTCTCCAAGTTCTATCGCCTTTCACCACCCGATACTTGATTCAATTTGCCACCGATGCATGGGTCGCCGACAAGACCGGCGGCAAAGCCCCCAATATTGCAAATGGCATTGGCCTCGTCCTCGGCATCACGTTCATGCAAATTTGCCAAACCATGGCAACGAATCACTTCCTATATCGGGGCATGATGGTTGGCGGAGAGTGCAGAGCTGTATTAATCAATGCCATCTTCGAAAAGTCGTTGCTCATCTCTGGTAGAGCGAAAGCCGGTGGAAGAGCATTGAAAGGCGAGGTGCCTGAGCAAGAAGCCACAGTGGCAGAGGAAAAGCCCGGTAGACCCGCGCTCGCCCGTGCCCTATCCAGGAAAATCCATCCTAAGGGTGGTGTAAAAACTGCGCCTAACCAAGGAGCCGGAGTTCAAGGAGATGGTACTGGCTGGAGCAACGGCAGGATTGTCAATCTGATGAGTGTTGACACCTATCGTGTCGATCAGGCCTCCGGTATGTTCCACATCATGTGGACTTCACCTATTCAAATGATCGTGGTCTTGATAGTGCTATGCATCAATATCGGATACAGTGCGCTGGCCGGCTTCTGTCTGCTTATCATTGCCATACCAGTCCTTACGAAGACAATCCAGACATTGATGAGAAGAAGGAAGCGAATCAACAAAATCACAGACCAGCGTGTTACGCTCACTCAGGAGATATTGGGCTCCGTTCGATTCGTCAAGTTCTTCGGCTGGGAGAGCAGCTTCCTCGACAGACTAAAGGAATTGCGCAAGAGGGAGATCAGAGCTATCCAGGTCCTGCTATCCATCAGAAATGCCATCAATGCGATCGCCATGTCGATGCCGGTCTTCGCCTCTATGCTGGCCTTCATTACGTACTCCTTGACCAACCACAGCTTGGCTCCGGCCCGCATCTTTTCTTCTTTGGCCCTGTTCAACTCTCTGCGAATGCCACTGAACTTGTTACCTCTGGTTCTTGGGCAGGTCGCCGATGCTAAGACATCCCTTGAACGCATCCAGGAATTCCTCTTGTCCGAGGAGCAGAAGGACGACGCTGTATGGGACGCGGAGATGGAGCCTGGCGTCGAAGTGCAAAACGCTTCCTTCACCTGGGAGCGGACGGCTACCCATGACAAGGAAAGCACAACAACATTTCAGACACGATTCGAGCTCATGGCAGCTAAGAAGGCGGAGAAGGAGCGCAAAAAGGCCCAAAAGAAAGCCGACAAAGAAGCTAAGAAGATTGAGAAGTCACCTGGAGCGTCCAACGAGGACATTGCAAGTCAGGATACCCAACTAGAGCCTTTCAAGCTACACGACTTGGATTTTACAGTCGGGAGAAACGAACTGGTGGCGGTCATTGGAACTGTTGGCTCTGGCAAGACCTCTCTTCTGGCTGCTCTCGCGGGAGACATGCGCAAGACAGGCGGCAAGGTCAAACTGGCTTCTTCTCGTGCTTTTTGCCCGCAATATGCCTGGATTCAGAACGCTACCCTCAAGGAGAACATCGTTTTCGGAAAGCCGTACAATAGCAAGTGGTACCACCAAGTCATCGAGTCATGTGCCTTGGGGCCTGACCTGCAGATCCTGCCTGCTGGAGATCAAACCGAGATTGGCGAACGAGGCATCACTCTATCTGGCGGCCAAAAGCAGCGTTTGAACATTGCACGAGCTATCTACTTTGATGCGGACATCATCCTAATGGACGATCCCCTCTCGGCGGTTGATGCACATGTCGGCCGTCACATCATGGACAAGGCAATATGCGGTTTGATGAAAGACAAATGCAGGATACTGGCCACCCATCAATTGCACGTCCTTAGCAGATGCGATCGGATCATCTGGATGGAGGATGGCCATATCCAAGCTATTGATACCTTCGACAATCTGATGAGTACGAGCGTTGATTTCCAGAAATTAATGGCTACAACAGCTCAAGAGGACGAAACAGCTCTGGCGAAGGCCAAGACCACCGAAGAGGCAGAGAAAGCGCCGGAGAAGAAAGAAAAGAAGCAAAAAGCCGTGGCTTTGATGCAACAAGAGGAGCGGGCCGTCAAGTCCGTCAGCTGGAGCGTCTGGGGAGCATATATTCGTGCATCGGGATCGCCTTTCTTCTGGCCGATGATCTTCGTCTCACTTATACTGTCACAGGGTGCGAATGTTGTGACCAGCTTGTGGTTGGCTTGGTGGACCAGCGACAAATTCGGGTTCTCCACCGGGACTTACATTGCAGCCTACGCTTGTCTGGGCCTCTCTCAGTCATTACTGATGTTTTCGTTCTCGACCTTCCTATCCACAAGTGGTACCAATGCCAGCCGGGTGCTCCTTCAGAAAGCCATGACACGAACCTTGCGGGCTCCAATGTCATTTTTCGACACCACACCTCTTGGTCGCATCACCAACCGCTTCTCCAAAGACGTCGACTCCATGGACAACAGCTTGACTGACGCCATGAGGATGTATTTCCTGACCTTGGCGATGATCACATCAGTCTTTTCGCTGATCATCGCATATTTCCACTTTTTCGCCGTGGCATTGGGGCCACTTTTCATCTTGTTCTTATTTGCGTCGAGTTACTACAGATCCTCAGCGCGGGAGATCAAAAGACATGAAGCTGTACTTCGATCCACAGTTTTTGCACGATTCTCCGAATCGGTTTCCGGAGTTTCGTCCATTCGAGCATACGGGCTGCAATCATACTTTTCGACACGATTGAGGGAAGCTATCGACGAAATGAATTCGGCATACTATCTGACATTTGCTAATCAACGGTGGCTATCTACCCGACTAGACGCCATTGGAAATGTACTTGTTTTTGTGACTGGCCTTTTGGTGGTTACGGATCGATTTAATGTCAATCCCAGCATAGCGGGTTTGGTTCTGTCATATGTTTTGGCTATTGTACAGATGATTCAATTCACCGTGCGACAGTTGGCCGAGGTCGAAAACAACATGAATGCGACTGAAAGAATACATTATTACGGTACTGAGTTACAGGAGGAGGCACCCTTGAAAGGAAGAGAAGTGTCAAATGAATGGCCCCAGACAGGAGCGATTACGTTCGAAAAGGTGGAAATGAGATACCGAGCAGGATTGCCGCTGGTGCTTCAGGGTTTGGACTTCCATATTCAAGGTGGCGAGAGAATCGGCATTGTCGGGCGGACTGGAGCTGGCAAATCATCGATTATGTCGGCGCTCTTCCGGTTGACAGAATTGTCGGCTGGGCAAATCAAGATTGATGATGTTGACATTCGAACTGTTGGACTGTACGACTTGAGATCTCGGCTGGCTATCATCCCGCAGGATCCTACCTTGTTCCGAGGCACCATCAGGTCAAATTTGGATCCCTTCGGCGAGCATACGGATATGGATCTATGGGCAGCACTTCGGAAGGCAGATCTTGTTGGAGAGGAAACCGCCATTTCGGAGAAGGTCGATCAAAAGGTCGACCGTCCAGACACTGCTCACACTGCCGCCACGTCGACGTCAAATGTCAACCAGCCACCTGCTCCCAGTCGGATTCACCTCGATACCCCTGTCGAGGAAGAAGGGTTGAATTTCTCGCTCGGCCAGCGACAGCTGATGGCGTTAGCCAGAGCTCTTGTCCGCAACTCACAGATCATCGTTTGTGATGAAGCTACCTCGTCTGTCGACTTTGAGACAGACGAGAAGATCCAGCGGACGATGAGACAGGGCTTCGAGGGCAAGACTCTACTTTGCATTGCTCATCGGCTGAAGACCATTATCAACTACGATCGCATTTGTGTTATGGACAAGGGAAAGATTGCTGAATTGGATACCCCGATCAATCTTTTCGAAGCGGGTGGCATCTTCCGCGGCATGTGCGACAAAAGCCATATTATCAGAGACGACTTCTTTAGAGAGGGATAGTATTGTAATTTCAAGTGCATCTGTTGCTACAGCATTGACTTGGTGTTGGGTGACGTAGGACATAGCGAAGCATGCGAGATACCTTTTAGATTTCATGCATCTCAACCGAGAATGGAAATGTCCTTTATCACATGAATCTGTTTCACACTGATCCTCGCTTGTCCTCGAGCAGTGGGGTTATGACGCTGACGGAGCAGATGGAGATTGACGGCGAGCAGGGAAGTGCGGCAAGGGCAATTCCAGATCGGGGCATGGTCCAGGAACAAAACCCAGTCGACAGGCCACGCTCCTGGCCGCGGCTCAAATTTATTGGCGATCATTGAAGCTTGTCGGTGTGCTGATCGCAAGATGTCTTCGATATCACCCTATCTTTAGCACATAGTGATACTACTCAAAGACATCGTAGAATGATCATCAGCAAGAACACCTCAGGGAAAAACCACCTACAGCAGGCTCTGCAGACTTCTGCTGGCACCAAAGCTCAGCTCGACTGACGATCGAACGATAAGAAAAGGTGGACAACAGCCCAGATTTGGCCGATCAAGCGTAATTAGGCGGTAGCTTAGCGATAGGTGGCGGTGGTCCTAGCACAACGGTGGCGTGGCACGTTCCAGGCTTCCCCAGTCTAATTCCCACATCAAGCTTCGATTCCAAGGTTTTTGAGACCTGGTCTGTTTTGATTGCACCTCGCTTTCAGCTCCAATGGGCATCACGTTGAGCTTCGGCACGATCTTGTGATGGGCTGATGAGTGAGCTCATTGGGGAACGGCAGTCATGGTGCATGATATATTGGACGGTAGGTACGCATGTCTTGTAGCTCCCGCCACAAAACTGAGCACGAAGTGACTTGGAGGTAAGGCGAAGCTGAGCCACCTTCTACTACGTCCACCACGTGTTGTACCAAACGTGCACTCACCCAAGCCACCGGAAAGTGCGTGGCTAGGACCGCACCTTCCACTTCCCGAGAACAGATTTTGACGTTTGACAGCGGCTGCGATTGCTTCCCAACCACCAAACGAGCAAGCACGACTCAGCTCGAACAAGTCCAAACGCGTCTCCTCCGA
Source organism: Cladophialophora chaetospira (assembly GCA_030247875.1). Taxonomy (NCBI): domain Eukaryota; kingdom Fungi; phylum Ascomycota; class Eurotiomycetes; order Chaetothyriales; family Herpotrichiellaceae; genus Cladophialophora; species Cladophialophora chaetospira. The sequence continues at coordinate 640,580 of JAPDRK010000014.1, forward strand.
AGCAAGGGAATCCCACATCTCAAACAGGACATACTCACCAGCTTTGAGTCTTTTTGGTCAACATGGACTCATAAACCCTCTTTGCCTGTTGGCAGATACCCGTTATCCTCCTGTTGAGGCGTATGCTTCGAAGACTACATCCCTACTTTGTGCAACCGTCCAGATTTGCATCTGCACATCTCTCGAAATCACTGCAAAATGGCTATCCTATCCCACGACACCGAGCTCACTGAGCAGAAACCCTGTGCCTTGAACGAACGCCCCAAGTCGGAGTTCGATCCGTGCAGCAACGCCAAAATCACCTCCCCGTTCTATCTCTACAGACACGAGTCTCCTCGACCCTCGTTCGACGTCTCCAAACCCCAAGTTCCTGCCCAAACCCAAGTCCGAGTCCACGACCTCGAGTCTGGTTCGAACCTTACACCCTCTGTCACACCCTCTATCACACAAGAGAAACGAGACGCCCAAAATGCAGCCGCAAGCAGCAGACTCATGTTTTGGAAGAGACAGAAGCAGCGGTGCCTGACAAAGCCGAAGGAGAGAGGATGTGCTTGGCTGGCGAGACTTCCTCCCCGTCAGAGAATCATGGTCAAGATCATCATTGGGTTGCTTGTTGTGGGTGCCGCGGTGGCCATTGCTGTTAGTGTCAGCATCAAGGTCGGCGGAGGTGTCTACAAGAATGGCAATACGACCACAGATATTGGTTGATTCAGTTATCGAGTTCTGAAAGTTCATATGGTTTAGCATGGGTGTATGGAGTACCGGGCAGAATGGGCAACAGCTACACAACCGTGCCGCCGAGGTTTTACAGGAACATGGCTACTGGTAGCATGATGCTGGAGTTTGACGAACAGGACATTCTGATAAGGTTTATTAATTGTTGTCGGTGACAGGCCGTCAGTGAAAGCTTGCTTGAAGAGCGAAACAACAATCTGATCTTCCAATGGTGCTTCGTGTTGTATCAAGTCCTCTGGTTTTCTTGTGTTCTGCGTCGGTTGAGGATACCCATGATGTTGGACCCAAGCAGCAATGAGAAGCCGCCTTTTACTTCCGTCCACGTGCTGCCGCGGTCGAGACTGGAAAGAGTCCGTAGCAAGGTGCTCTGGAACAGCGACCATGGTCTGAATCCCACTTTTGACGCGGCCTAGTGCTTCCTTGTTATAATCGCGGTTGGATGCTGCTCGAGTACGAGCCTGGGCCATTTCTTTACCGCCCCTTCCATTTTCTCAGCATTTGAGTTTTACAAGTATTCACGCGTCTTATGCAGCAGACCATCGCACAGCTGGGCCCATTCGGACTTGCTTCTCTGTTTCTCTAATTCAAGTTGACCCTATACACAAACAGAGTGGAAGTCGGAAGAGTTCGCGTCCCCGCTGGCTGTACATGCTACGGCGTACGAGAGATACGGTAGATTCTAGACTCTATCAGTGCAACCGTAAAATTTAGGATTCCCTTCGAAAACTCCCCGCAGATTGAGATACGAGGATTCGTCAACTTCTTTAAGGATTTCCTTCCCTAGTAGCCAAGCCGCTTTCCTGTACGGAAGGTAGGGAGGGGTAGAGTCAAGATGGGACTCGCAGAACCAAGAAAGTAGGTGCCATTCTCCCGTCTTCCACTCAGACCGCAATCCAGAGTCGTGGGACAACCTTTACGAAGACTGTGTTTTTGCCTTGCACGCTCGCCAACCGGTCTTCTCTCCAGTACTGAGACTGTATGTTGACTATACCCTTGTCCAGACGAGTAAAACTCTCCCACGACCCCCGCAACCTCGCCTGGTCGTCTCAATCCACGAGCACATCCTATGGCCACCGCCTAATGACCCAACAAGGCTGGGCAGAAGGACAAGCTCTCGGCGCTCGCTCTCCCACCAGCAGCGCAAAGTCCTCTGCCCGCCATCACTCCGGCCTCTCCACCGACGCAGAACGCCTCGCCGCTGCAAGAGTCGGCATCCTCTTCAAAGACGATAATTTAGGCCTTGGGGCGAAGAGGAAGGGTGGTAAAGAGGCTGTTGAAGGCCAGAGGACCGGTCTGGATGCCTTTCAGGGGTTACTGGGGCGGTTAAATGGGAAGGCGGAGGAGATACTGAGGGAGGAAGAGAAGAAGGTTGACGAGAGGAAATTGGAGATGTTCTTCCGGGGACGGTGGGGTGGGATGGTCTTCGTGAGAGGAGGGATTCTTGTCGGAAGTCAGGGAGAAAAGCAGCAGGAAGAGATGGAGAAGAGAGAAGAGCAAATCACGGAAATTCAGTCTGAGACACCCTCACCACCAGAAAAGGCCGGAGATCTTGAAGCACGACGGAGGCGAAAAGAAGAGAAAAGACAACGCAAGGAAGAAAAGCGAAGACGAAAAGAAGAAAAAGCCCTACGACAAGCTACCAAAAAAGCGAAACGAGAACCTCGCAACAAAGCCGAAACCGACAACGAGTCCTCATCAGAACAAACATCCGCACTGCCCACGCATAAATCCCCCATATCTCAACCGCCAGACGAGCCCATCTCATCCAGCCCATCGGACACCGAACCCGCACGATCCTCCAAGGCGGAGAAGAAGAATCGTAAACGAAAGTTAGAAACACTACCCAGCCGGGTGCTCGATTCCGAGCAATCCAGATCCAGTTCGCCGAGCGTGGCGGTTTTGAGAAATGGTCGCCATTTGTTGAGAGGGCGGAATATCCAGGCTAAGAAGATGGTGCTTGACGATGCGAAGGGGTTGGATCAGATCTTTATGAGATGAGCGTTTTGGATGGGTATTTGATGATGAGATGAGCGGTAGGAACGTGGTATGAACTCCATGACGAACGAATCGATGCCAATTTTCGACCCAAACAGATTCTCGTTGTAGAGACGTTTCCTCTGCTTGGTCGCAGCTAGAAGGACCACGTTGGTTGAGAGCATACCAGTGCTGTCAGCTGGTACAAGACGAGTGTCTTCAGGGGTTGACATGGTTCTGACCAAAGAGCAGGCACACGACCTCGAGAAAGAATATCGACCACAAGCCAGGATCCTTTCCTCTGTCAACTCAAAGTCCAACGTCTTCATTTGTCAAAAAGGAATCAGGCAACGCAAGAAATGCGCGCGGAATATATGTCAACCGGAATAGAAGGCGATGACCCCCTGCCCGGGAGATGAAGTGAAGACACGGCGGCCTCGAAGAATCATCGCGTGGCCGACAGGCCTCGCGTCTAGGCCGTGGTCTAGTTGGTCGAAATCTACAATGGTGTAATGCAATATGATCACTGAGTGTTCATAAATGACTCGTGGCCGGTGTCGCGTTCAGAATCAGAATCCAACTTTAAGGAAAGTCCGAATTCAACTGAATGATTTAAAAGCAAATTTCAGACCTTGAAATATAGAAGGATGGTTTTGTTCGTAGGGCGAGGTTGTACTTTCAGAGGATTCTTCATAGGAGACAGAGGTGGGTCTGGGGATGGGTCTGGCATCGATCCCGAGCGACTGGCAGCGTAGGAGGGGGCTTTGAACAGTGCCATTGCAGAAGACAGACGAAAATCTGATTGAAAAACCTCTGTTCCAAGTTCCGGGGTATCCTTTGAGCCATCTAACCTCTGCAATAGCATATTTGAATTGGTGCAAAAGCAAAGCAGGCACAAGCACGTTCAACCCTCCTCCATCTGCTCAACAGAACTCTCGTTCACTTCGCGGCATCGACACCACTCCTACTTGATCACAATCCGCTTCACCTCTGCATTCGGATCGTCCATCGCCTCTCCATCCATGATTCCATGCACGTATGCTTCGCCCACGATCTGGTACGTGCCATCACTCGACTCGCGGAGTATGATAGGCACCTCGACCCCGATGATAATCGCGATAACATCTCCCTCGTTCATATCAAAAGGACCCATGCCGATGTAGCCTTTTGCAGTAGCAAACGACCTCTTGCTAACAATGTTGGGGATCGAGTAGGTTGCGTAGAGATCAGCCACGTCGCCAAGAGAAGATGGCTTGGTTGATGCCGTGCCGTTCTTGACACTCTCATTCAGGAGCCGGTAACCTGCGAATGCCACTGCCGTCGCCCGCTTAGGGTGATATCTGCCTGGTGGGTTCTCGGGTTGGACATCGAGAATCGGCGTCCTCCAGAGAACATCATCGCCTGGTCGGTACGCTTTGCCATAGCATTCGCAAAGTTTAGGGAATGTGTACATGAATGGAACCCAAGGAATCTCCTCTCTGTATTGAATGGACTTTGCACTGCGAACAGTCTCATCCGCCCGACAGGTTGCATCTTCGTCGCTCTTCCGATAGCAATCGCCGACGACAGAGGTTGTGTCAAAGAGCAGTGCGGCAACGATGATTGTTGTTGGCTGATCTTGCGGTGAAAACTCGGGACTCCAGTCACCTCGTGATGCGGAATACAGAGATGGTGCATAGAAAGCCGTATGTGCTGATTCACCAGGCGCCATTGTAAACTGCTTCAGATCCGTCCAGTCTGGTACCCAAGAAGGTAGGCCAGTAATATTCTTATCCATCCCACCGTATCCCAAGAGTCGTACAAGGCCCTTCCTCAGTATCGCAACTGCAACATCGGTGTAGACCGTCTGTACTGCAGCGGTATAGTCTGGAGTTATGTCGAATGTATGCCCATCAATCGCCATACTCAAGAATGGATAGATCATATCTCTTGGGTTCACTGCTTGTGAGCCGCTCAAAGTGACCTCCGAGATCAGTTCGGGGAGACTCAGACACTCCCGAACATACGAAGCTTCTCTGGAGTAACAAGAGCAAATCAGACACGGAGGTTCGGCTTCAGCATAAATTTTGTCGTAGTTGAATAAGTAGTGAATCGTAAGTAGACTGACCCGTTTCAGCCTTGAGAACATCATGGACACCAACCGAGCGGAGATAGGGGCTTCTGTTAGACTCATATAACATCCTTGTCTCAAGAACTCACCCAAAGAATCTTGGCAAGTTTTGAGAGTTGCTTGAGTACGTCTGAGCGTCTCAATATGCCCTGACTCCAACAGCAAGATAAGTGCTGTCCACGTATACACGGCAAGCTCGACACTCATTTGCCGGCGTCCGCAGTGAAGGACACCATCCTTCGCCATTGCAATCTCCTGTATTGCCCAATTTCTTCGAAACCATGGTCTCGTGATCAGAAGTACAATTCCCGAAGGAAGGAGGTCGGGAGAAAGTTCTCCTTTTTTCAGCTGCTACACAAATCGACGCACAACGAGGCTTTCAATCCGTTCTTCCATACGGCGGAGTTGTTCGACAGCACGGTCGCTGTGTTCGTTGCCATCTCCAAGCCATACTCGCACAACCGTGACAGTACTGTAAATCTGGCCCATAAGTCGCACCTGCCACGACTTCTCTTGCTTGTTTTTTTGGTCGACACAAAGGGCATCCGCCCCCCAAAATCGTGCTTCGGCTCTGTGGGTTCTTTCTGAGATTTCCGCGAAAAGCCAGAGCGCAGATTCTAGGTTTTCGCTGATGTAGACGATGTATCCGTTCAATTCGATGGGCTTCCTAGGGATTGAAGGAGAGCCCCAGGTGTACGATATGGCGGTGTACGGTATGCCGCCACTATTTTCCAATGTGCTGAGTGAGTGGACGCGAGACCGAATACGAAGGATTGGACGATGTTGGTGGTAGGCTAGAGCGATGCCCTCTTCGCCGTAGGTAGGGGAGAAGTCGATCAATCGGATTTCCCGTCTTTCCTTATGGACTTTGATGTAGGGCGGACATCGAGGTCCCTCAGTCTGCTCGGCGCCCTCCGGATCGGCCATGATGTCGCGATCTCTTGCGAGGAATATCACCGCTCATGCATACGAGGGGAAAAGGCATCGAATGAATCGAGCAACCCGGCAGGAGATGAAAAGGTAGCATATTGCAAACGACCAACAATATGATAAAACATAGCGGACGGCTGGGAAAGGACACCAGCAAACACATACCTGGTTTGACGAACAACACAAGCAACAAGGAAAGCTGCTTGGCACGAGTGCCAGCGCCCATGCGTTCTTTGCGTGCCATCATGCGGTGTTGGTTGACAACAAGCAAGATCAGGATTCTTGAAAGGAATGCTATTCTGGTTCCAGGTGTACCAATATATCCAAAGCAAAAAGACTTGTATAGGTTGCAACCAAGCAATTTTGACTGTGCAAGTCAGACCAATTCTGAGATATCATGTTCGAATAGATTCCATGCCAATTATGTCAGGCACAAAGCCATAGTCGTCGAGATCGAGAAGCGTTTCTCGTGGAAATAGAGCATTGCGTTTGCATCGGCATCTCGGGGATGCAAGAAGTATCGTGCTCTTCTGAAACCCAGGATGTAGCAGTCAATACGGTAAATGAGCTTAGGACAACCTGCCAGGTCTCTTCGAAACAATTTACAGGGAGCCAGATGTCGACATCTTCTCTTGTAAACTCGACGTTGAAGTCGACCTTTGCCGAAAAAATGCATGACGGAAGAGAACTTAGCTGTGGAGATACTGAGAGGATATCTTGTTGCATTTCTGGCGCGTTGGTCTCGAAAACCGCACAAGCTTTGCAACCCCAGATTCGAGCTCTCGCGATCCTGCGAAATGACGGTAAATGGCTGCCGATATCGTATACCGGGGCAAGCGATGAATGCTCGATTGGAAGAGAGAAGAGGAGAAATCGTGATCGCGACGCGTCAAGAGCGACAACGCCGAGGCTGGCGCTTTCCCGAATCCGTCAGCCTGCATATTCCGTGTCCTTGCGTCAGTGAGGCCAACCATAGCCAATCGTGGTATGCGGGAGAACGGTCTTCCTTGACATGCTTTGCGGCATCAAGGCCCATGATCTCCTCATGGCACGCCTTCCGAGGCTTACCAAGAGAAATTTGAATGGCACATATATCTGCGAACTGAAGCCTGCCTGAGTAATGCCGCAGCAAAGACAGCAAGCTCTCAGGTCAGATCATGGACATCGTCGCAGGTTTTCGACCGCAGGGTGTTGCCCAATGGGCGCTGTTCATTCCATTGACAGGAATCATCCTCCTCTGTTCTTATCTCGTATTCAGCAGTAGGCGAGCAGGCTTATCGCATATTCCTGGGCCCTTTTGGGCCCGGTACACTGATGCATGGGCGCTGTACAATGCGTGGAAAGGACTCCATTACGGAAATAAGGTGGAAGTCCAGCGTGGTATCCAAGCGCGGTACGGAGACATCGTCAGGACAGGTCCTCGCTCAGTCACTGTTTTCGATCCTGCAGCGGTACCGACAATCTATGGAGTCCGATCCAAGTTGGACAAGGTGAGGACCGAAGTTTCCTCACGAGAAGAAGTGTTGATGCGAGGAAATACAGGGCAACGCCTATGTTCCATTCCGCCAAGCTGGTGTCACAACCAGTCTCTTGAGCATTGCAGATGAGAAGACGCATTCCCAATACCGCAAGCTCGTGTCGAATGCCTACTCAATGACCTCTTTGAAAGGGTATGAGCCGTACGTTGACGACATGGTCAAGCGGTTTGTCGAAGCCTGCAACAACCATGCGAACACCCGGACACCAATGAACTTGAGCTTGTGGTGTCAATATTGTAAGTGGCGGCTTTTTTGGAGAGTGATATGCTGACAATGGAGACTGCTTCGACGTGGTATCGAAGATAACTATGGGCAAGCCTCTCGGATCGATGGATGGTGAAGGCCACGATGCCTATGGCCTTGTCCAGAGAGTCCGGGCATTCGGCTTCTACGCTGGTTTGGTGTCGCAGATGCCCTGGCTGCACAAGGTATTTCAGGACAATCCCCTTATGAGGAAGACACGCCCGTCGCCCTTCGTGCCGGTCGTCCGCGGCATCGTTCAAGCTCGGCTACTCAATCCCGATCCTGAGGATCAGCCACGGCCAGATCTCCTTTCACATTTTGTTGCCACTCATGGAGGGTATCCGGAACTCATGGACCACAAGCAAATTCTCATCTCGACTTCCGGCAACCTTATTGCTGGGGGCCTCAGTCCATCAGCGGCATTCGATGAACTGTGTCGGTACCTCGCAACTCATCCGGAATCTCAAGACAAACTGTACCAGGAGTTGCAGCAGGCGCAGTGTTCGCAGCCAGTTGCTTCTTATGATGAAGCAAAGAACCTCCCGTATCTCGAGGGAACGATCCGAGAAGCATATCGACTGCATTCCTCTACGTCGTTCAACTTGCAGAGAGTGGCCGGTGCAGCAGGATTGACGCTCCCTAACGGTGTTCATATTCCACAGGGAACAAATATTGGTTGTCCGGCAGGTGCCATCAACCAAAATGTTCGCGTTTTTGGCGACGATGCCGACGAGTATCGTCCAGAACGGTGGATGCGGGCGAAGGACGAGACAGAGGAAGCTTACATCGAAAGGAGAAAACTCATGGATAGGACGGACATGACTTTCGGACAAGGCTCAAGGACCTGCGTTGGAAAATATATCGCCTTCTTGGAGTTCTTCAAGGCCGCGGCCACTTTGCTGGCTCAATTCAAGGTCAGTACTCCTGACACTAAAATCCGAGAATGCACTGACGACTGAATAGTTTGAGCGTACTGGAGAAGTGAAAAAGGGTAAAGTTGTCGTGAATGTTGTCCGTAGGGTGAAGGCGTAGCGGTTATTGGCAAATCGAGTCTTTCTCATACGAAGGCTCTGAAGTCTAAGTTGAGGGTGTTCTGAGTGCACGCCGAATCCGAGAATTTGGAAAGAAGGCGCGGTATCTTGCTTGTTGAGACACATCGCGGTCAGATCGTAATACCACACGAGCCGCTCTCGATCTGAGTAATACTGATTACCAGCAAGCCCAGTTGGTTCAGCCTGCACCTCAGCTGAATCGCTCCAGCCTGTGTCCACAAAGACGATTCCCCGCAATGTTGGAACTTTAAAGCCTAGGTTGCGGAATCATTTGCGCCCATAAGCTTGCCGTAAGAGACTGCCGAACATCGACACCACAGAGTATCCGGCTAGGCGCGAAAGGTTGAAGGCAGCTTCATGGTATGCAGTACAAGTCAGACATGAAGTACTTGATATCAATTTTGGATAACCATTCATCTCCTTTCATGTGCGTCGACAAAGTAAGGATCTCTTGATGTCTGGTCTTGAGACCTGGAAATGCCGAGTTCAGGCGTGGAAAGTCCGGGACAGAAAGCCGATCCTTTACTGTATCCAGATCGCCCGTATCCACGTCGGCGGATGAGATATGCCAGCAGAGCATGGTGAGAATGGTTGCCCCCAAGTTGATCTCATGTTCTGACACAGAGTCTGATGGTACAGTGTTGAATGTAAAAGACGGAAGATCCGTGTGAGTTGGAGGTGATGAAGATAAAAGAGAAACGCTCTTGCTGACTTCATGAACAGTGCAGTGGTGACGACCCGTGTCGTAGTTGCACCTCGAGTAGAGATAGAATTTGCCTCTTCGCAGACTCGGAGCGACGCAAGCGCCGGCTTCGAATCGAACATTCAATTGACTCGCAGAATCCAAAGTTGGAAGCACTTCAACAGTACGCAACCTCTGCTCAAGTATTGACGAGTATTGACCATGGGTTTCAGTGCAAGGCGAGAGATTGTTCAATCATTGAGAACCAACGTTCCAGGCGCGACGCTGTCACCCAATCCCGTTCCCGCCTTCCAAGCAGCGAACGAGCCTTCCCCAGTCTTGGAAACGACTACGGCAGGAGCGTGCTCGCCCGCAAGCACAAGTGACAGCGGCCATTATGTTTCCTCGAAACTCCGACCGAGCCCGAAGCTTGGCTTTCTGTTGAAGTACTGCTTCGACGAGTTGGAAATCTATTATCCTTGTATTGATCGAGCCGACTTCTATGGACGTCTGTCCGTGCTCTTCGTCCATGATTGCTCGTACGGAGATGGAAGAACCTTGATACCAAAGAAGCCAGAGTCATTAGCACTGGCGGCCCTCACCTGCACCATCGTTGCGCTTGCCACCTACCTCGTCGGCCGCTCACAATCAGAAGACAGTGCCGATGACGAAGATACCTGTGGGACGGATGCCTGGGAATGGCATCTGGAGAGTCGGCGGCTCTTGACCGAGCATGCGTGGCAAAATGACCCTTGTCTCGATGTCTTGCGGCTGCACCTCCTCGAAGTCCTCTTCTTCACGATGGTAGAGCAAAGTCAGGCATTGTCCATGGCAAAGGCAGTTGCCGTAGAGCTAGCCTTCGCGCTGGAATTGAACAATGAAGCAGCTTGGAGCAAGACAACACAGCGCGAGAAGGAATACCGCCGCCTTCTTTGGTGGATGGTGTACATCATCGATCGGCGCATATCAATCAGGGTCGGTCGTCCATATTTAATCCAGGATTCGGATTGTGCCGTAGGCGAGTTCACTTCACTATCCCGGCTCTATTATCTTTCGAACGACACATTTGAGTATGGCTGCAACCCAGCGGACATCGACTTCGGGATGAATTTGTGGCCTCGTCCCTCCAAGCCAGCGGAGGACTGGTTTGCATACCTACATTTCAACGTCTGCTGGAGTCGAATTGCGGCACGAGCTTGGGACAGCTGCTGCAGCCTCCGCGCCAGACAAGCGGTGGATCTTGATGAGGTCAATGCCGTTGACCAACTTTTGCGGAACCTTGAAAGATCGTTACCGCCTACTCTCCTGTGGAGCCCGAATGGGCTTGCGAGTATGGTGCAGGCAGGAAATTCGGACAGGTTCCTGCGACTGAGGTTGATTATCTTCGAAGTATGTTGGTGTTCCAGGTGCAAAGAAATCTGAGGGGCTGACCATCTCGCAGAGAATCAACACGCTTCGACTGTTTATACGTTCTTCTCCTCGCACGAGCACAATTCCTCTTCTGGACTGGGAAACCGCGCAAACAACCGAGACAATTGCTTCAGACACGATCGACTCTGCTGTCGGGTACCTGAGCCTTCGAAATGAAGCACGACCTTGGTGCACATATTTGACTCTGCTGCTGATTGACATCTCTTCGCGAATTGCACCAATCGTCATGCGGCAAGCAAAGAATCCTACCGTTCCGGCGTACAGGGTCATACTGTCCATGGTCCAAGCACAGGATTGTCTGAGGAACTTGGGCAAAAGCAAATTGAGGATTACTCACAAGGCTTTGGCTCGCTTGAAAGAAATCTCAGACGATGTGAATCTTGCATTTGAGACGGCGACGAGTATTCCAAGACTTATAAGCATCGGTCACGCCTCTTTCTGGCCCGATGGGAAGCCATGTAAGGCCAGAATCGACTCGGCTCAAGACGTCATGCCGCTCGATGACTGGACGCTGGACATGTCGGAGATCTGGGACGCGGATGATCTTATCGAATTGTTCTCCTCACAAAATTTTCCGTTGGACTTCTAGCCAGAATGTTGTCGACGCGCCTGAGCGGTGCCGTTTTCAATTGAGGTCCACGGCCCGCTTTGTCCCTTTCGCAGGCGTCTCCCATGCTTCCAGGTTCTTGAGCCAGTTCTCCATCGTTGGATTTGGAATCTCGCCCGGGTTGAAAAGACCTGGGAATCTTCAGCCACCCGTCATGAATATCATTGTGGTTGCTTCGAGAAGACACTGTGACATTTCATGTGCACTCACCGGCTTTCAAAAATGTCAACTCAGGCATATTGGCAGGGCTTCTGATCCAGATGCCACAGCCGCAATCGTCGCACCACGCCCGCTCCATCGGGTTTCCGCTATCTCCATTCTGGGTGTAGGTCTTCGGCTTTGGGCTTGACGTCTGAATATCGGCGGTCTTGACGAAGAGATGTGCCGAATGCCTGCTCGGAGGTTACTTGGGGTTTGTCGTTTAGATTGACGTATCACCTACATGGCACCCGCCCACTTGCGACAGTCGATACAATCTGTGTCAGGCATTAGCATCGGATCAGGTGGAGAGCAGCCTGTATTGTTGCTTACGACACAAGTTCATCTCGGTGGGCTTCGGGATGGTATATGTGTGCCGGCCGCAGTTGCAGCTGCCAGTGATCAATTCAGACATGTTGTAAGATCGTCAAAGGAGCGGAATGTACAAGTTCCAAGAGAAGAACGATGGTCTCATATCGCCGCGAAAGGAGTTCCAGCGATGACCTTCTTGTTCGAACTCAAAAGACCAGGTTATGACGTAAACGTGCGCGCTCTGTGAGGAGAAAAGAAGCGTACGACCGAACTCGAAATATTTTCCTCGTTCAACACTCGGTGACGTTCACAAATACATGTTCAGCAGTTAGCACGACTGAAAAATGACCCGTCACCTATCTCTGCCTCGCTTGTTCGCGATGATTGAGGATCATGGCAACCACGATGCTGACCGTTGACAATCATGAAGGACCGAGGAGAAGCTTTAGAAATGCCTCATTTGCGCGAAAGACAGCTGGAGTAGTAATTTTTATTGCTGTACTTGTGTCTGTATAGGTAGTCGCGGCAGGGGTATCAAGCATAGATTCCGAATATCCATCGACTACGATGGCGTCCACAGGCAGATGCAGTGCTGAGATTGAGACCTTGTATTGTTTAGACTTCTTTTGAGGGACGCCACGTGCTGGGAGCAGGTCTCGCCCGGTGATGTTCCAGCGCCAAAAGGGGTGCAAGTGTTTCCGCATCGCTACAACACCCAAGACCGATTTTTAAGTTGCCAAAAGTGATTCGAAGAGCAGCGGTCGAAGCCGTTGGCGCACGACTGGCAATAAGGATTAGAATCAGAACCGGTACAGCTCGTGCGATGTGTGATATAGGAAGATGGATCGAAGAAGACGGTGATGGGTAAAATTAGGAAGAGGGAGAGCCGTCGAGGCCGTTCACGGAATCTTTTGGCTTGGGTGGAGCAGGCGCGCTACGCCGCCCTCGTCCTGTCCATGAAGCAGCCCAAGCTCAAGGCCAATTTGCAATGTAAATGGACGTGTCCGCGAATAAATGAGCGGCATCTACGTGCCCGAATAATCACTTGTCTACCTAGGTTCTGCATTTCTTCTCGGGACAGAGCAACCGCATGCACTCACTGCCTATCCGTGGAGGGAAAAATCCAACAAAGTACCTAACCAAGAACAGGCTCGACGACGTTCAGAGCACATCACTCAAGATCTCGAGTTGTCCCACTCCTCCTTCCTGTCGACCTGCAATACGTCACCCAGACGAACACTGCCTCCTCCCTCTGTGCTTACCGCAGACTTCAAGTCCAAGTCCAAGTCACTGCGACCGCGCCTCCTCACTCTGCCCTCACTTCAGACTGCAAAACCAAGGCACTGCAAACCCTGACTTCTTCCTCTGCCTTCTCTTCAATTTGCAAAGCCAACAAACTGCAAACACTGCTTCTTCCCCTCAGACCGCAAGACCAAGACGCTGCGACCAGTGCCGAACGATGGCCTTCGCTGGTCCAGCTAGCGTATTGGGCCAGCACAAGCTGAAGATATCTGACGTGTCATTTTCCATCAGTGCTCTGAATCACCTTGTCTCATGTTGTACACGATACCCCTCCGCGGCCGTCGTACTACACCCTTCCATATTGGTGCCCTGGCAAACGTCGAGATTCTGCGCATTTCAAGAGATATCCTGAATATATTTTAATCCATTCAAAGCTTTCGAGGCATGGCGCTGCATGGATCGCATTGCGGACATTAAATGCGCCGCACGGTCAGGATCTCTCACGTCGCGTGCCACAAGCTCGCAGCTCCTTCTCAACGGCCCAACGCAGGTGATATGGTCTGCCGAGCACTGGAGTATAATCGAAGATGTTGCCTCTGAACCATGACAGCAAGGGAGCGCCCAGGCTCAACGGCGGCGACAAGCATTCGAAGCCCAGCACCGCAATTCCTCCACGTCAGTCCTTGTCAGCCGTTGCCTGGTATCCCAAATGCAGTAGTACCCCCCGAGTTGCACAAAGCGTGGTTTGATGAGCATCTGATGAGCTCGAGAAGGTTCACTATGGCAATCCACCATCGGTGAGTGGGCATTTGCTCCGATTCGTCCCCTGGAGCTAGCTCGTCAAAGGTGCGACAAACCTTATATCCACTCTCAATCTGCGTGGCAGATCAATTCATTTCCGAACGGTCGCGCATTGGCTGGATCCCAACTGGGGCGGAGGTTAGCTGGCTTGGCAAATGCAACACCTTCAACCCAGTGGACGCGCTCATCTCGACTTCGCCATCGCGATTCTATTCTTCGCCCTTCTGTTCTGGCTTCAAACGTCCGGTTGTCTTGACTCCCCACATCCCCCTTCTCTGAGCGCACCAAAGGACTGTAACTCTACAGCCTTGGGGTATAGGATCCGGTACTACCTCCTGCTCAGAGATTGCCCTAAGGGGCTGTGACTGGTCCAGACGATAGACTTTCAACCGCAATACCCAGTGCGTGGAGCCCCGACGTTACTAGACAAGCAATGAGCTTCGAGAGCTTAACACTACAGCTACCGCATTCGTATTTTGGGAAATACAACATTCGCCAACTGCCCCTGAGCATGGCCCAATCGCGTCATCTCTCCTGCTCCCCAGACGCCGGGGGAATTGCTATGAGCCTGGCCCCCGGCAACCATATGGCTGTGCAGTAGCGCTTTCATCTCTGCGGCTCAACGCGAGCTGCTGAGGCCAATTTAACGAAAGGAAGTTGGAGTCGGCTAATCCTCTGCCAAGAAGGAACCAATCCTGCTTTAGGAGACCGGCCAGTAAACCTTGACTCACCAATTCAACGACACACAGCCACGAGAGAAATGAATCTTCGCCAACGGAGATCGTCTGGCCCAATAGACGGTGGATACCGCCCCTATTGGCTCCTATCGTTGCTTCTGCTTCGCGAGTCTTGTGTACCCGGTAAGTTGCTATATATCAGTATACCTCCAGCACACACCTTCCTCTCCTCTTCTCTTCTCTCAAGCGCATTCACTTCAGTCACTCTTTACAAAGTTCCTCGTCGAACAAACCAACTTCAGTCACTCGTTCAACTGAACCCCCCAAAACCTCAAAAATGAAGACCTTCATCCTTGCCTCTCTCGCCGCATCGGCCTATGGCGCCGCCGTCGCCTCCTCCGAGTGGCTTGACTGGGACCCAAAGACAACCACCACCACTACCACCACCAAGCCAGTGAAGGCCACCACCACCTCCAGCATCTCATGGGAAGACTGGGAGTCGACCACCACGACCACCACTACCAAGCCAGTCAAGGCTTCCACCACCACCAGTGTCCTGACTTGCTCCTACACAAGCGCTGATGTCGTTGTGACCGCCTACGGCACCGAGTGCGCTGACTGGGAAGACTGGGCCACTACCACCACTACGACCACCACCACCAAGCCTGTTGTGAAGACAACCACCACCTCCGTCGCTACGTGCTCATACACAAGCGCCAGCACTGTTGTGTACGCATATGGCACCGACTGCGCCAACTGGGAGGACTGGGAGACCACCAGCTCGACAACCACCACCACCAAGCCCTATGATCCCGCAACCACCACCGCCTGGGAAGACTGGGCCTCGGCCTCAACCACCGTTGTCTATGTTGCATCCAGCAGCACCAGCAGCAAGCCCGTCTCCCCCGCCTCGGCCTCGAGCTCAAGCTGGGGTGTTGCCGCCTACACCGGCGCCCCTGTTGCTCCTGCCACCTACACTGGCGCCGCCTCGCTCCCCAAGGTCGAGCTCGGTGTCCTCGCCCTCATGGGTCTGGCCGCTGCCTTGTAAATTTTTTGGTTTTCAACTCTTCATGACAAGTTATTAATGGGTTGGGCCCTCAAAGTTTACGACCACGGGAGACAATGTGTCCATGACAAGTCGCATCCGGTTCGGCGGCAGTTGGACCAATGTTGATGAGTCTGTCATCCTCTTTTCTTCGATAGTGATTAAATAATTCATCAATGGACCTGGGTTGAGCAAGACTTTGTGTTCTGTGTCAGCTAGGATTTTTGCATAAGCCTTTGGGTTACGATTGTGCTTGCTTTTTCTGAAATGATATGCATTTTTGCCTTTTAAATCTTCTTCGTGACATTCGTCTTGCCCTTGCTGATGCTACGCTCTTCACGTCTAGTTGGCTTCTGTTCTATGGCTAAGCTTGGTTGTCTTAGCCTTTGCTTAACAAAGGTACTTGTTACCATGCCCGATCGTAATCTCGACTTCATGCATTGTCTGCTCCGTCGCGTAACAAAACTTTGTCCCCGCCTCAAGTCCTACCTACTCCAAACTCTGATCCTCCCAAAACACAAAACATCTAATCTCAACACTATTCCTCGGCTCGCCATAATCCTCCTCCGACTGGAACGCCGTATGCGGCGCCCTTCTCGCCCGCCCGTCCTTCTTCGAGTCGAAGATCTTGAGCAGCAGCGCTTCGTCCGGTTTCATGTGGCTCTTGTAGTACCACCGATGCGCCGGGTTTGCTCGCACGTGCCATGTCTCGAAGTTTTTTCCCAAAGAGACGTTCTCGTATGTGTTTGTTTCGGGTGGGGGCAGGTGCGCGACGACGCCTTCCAGGTCGGATTCGGCGACGGTGCGGGCGTCGCAGACTGCGAGGGGGTCGCGGGTGACTTCGTGATGAATGCTACGAATGATAGTCAGCCACTGTGCTTTGCTCAGCAATATGGATTGGGAAGGTATGCTTGCTTACGGGCGCCAGACGTTGATGATAGCCCACCGCGTCTTGGTGAGTCTCTCGCGCTCAGCCTCGTCCTTGAAGTTGTCGTCGAGGATCTGTGCGGCGCCGGTGTACGAATGGTCGACGTGGGCGAACCGGGCCGGAACCCTTTTGCGCACAATCTCATCGTCCTTCAAGCCTTCCCAGGCGGATTGAGCGTCTTCCCATCTTTCTCGGCGGACGAGGTGCGAGAATGGCTTCACGTATGTAGCGCCGGTTCTGGTGACCACATAAGCATGAAGGTACAGGTCAACGATACTGGTATTGATAGGTCACGTACACTTCTTTCAACAACTCGCTCGCCTCCGAGTAGAGACGTTCCTTGATTCCCTCCTCGTCGGCGAAGTCTTTCTCCTTGCTTTCGTGCTGCACGCATGCGAATCCTTGCTTGTCGAGACTGAACTCCTTTTCGTGGCCCGTGATATCTGTGATCTCCACGGGTTGTGGTTGGTGCTTTCGTCGATATGCTCCTGCTGTGCCTGGGTAGAACTCCTTGTATCCGCCTTTGGTCGGGTCGAGGTAGTAGTTGAGATTGGTTGGGAGGGTATGAGGGGCTGTCCCGTTGGCTAGGATTGAGTCTTTGATGGCCATTTTGACGTTGGGCGTTTTGGAAGTAAGGTAGATCTCGACGAAACACTAGGTATGGGAGATGTTTCTATGGCATTTCCCGAGATCACGCACGATTCATATACATCTTCATGACAGAGCGCCTCGTAAGGCAAGCCGAGCATACGTCAAGAGTCAGGCGTTCGATGATAACCCACATCCATAGGGTTCTGACAGATGATCTCGGATTGGAAGTTACGTGGAGTTCGACAGCTGGAAGTCCCACTGTGTCCTTACCTTTTGGTCAATACAACGCGGTGCCCACTGATGCTCCGCGGTCGATGTCCTTGTCAAGGGGTGGGTAAGCTTTCATGATACGGTGTTGGACTCGTATTGGGTGAGCCAGACATCTCAAGAGCCTCAGGTTTCTTGAGTCAGAAATGAAATAATGCACAGACCCGCCAGTCATCAATAAAAGAAGTGGCCTTGAATAGCGCCTGATATAGATCTGGGCGAGCGCAGTACTTAGTCTGGGAGGTATTTCAGCCCAAATCGGTACTGTGTAGTGGTTCTATCGGATGTTAGCTCGAAAGGTTTCTCCGATCGACACCGTTTAGATGTAACGAAATCAGCAGCCGCAGCATGGAATCTCGGTCACTGGATCTGTCTGATTTGATGACTGAGCTGAGCGTAAGCAGGGTTCGATGGCACGCCGGAAGACTTCGGTGTGACTGGAGCCAGATAAATACCTCGTTGAGGTGTGATTGAGCAATGTGAGACGAGTTCTGACCATCCAATGAAGCCTTCATCAGGTGATCATTGAGAAAAGCTTGTCGGAACGTTGCGACTGAGCGCGTTCCAACGTGAGAAGTGATGATTACAGCGTAGTATGGACAGAATGACAAGCCTTTTGCATTGTGAGGAGAGCATGAACGACCTCGTCTGACTACCAAAGGCAGCGAGGCAAGGAGTTTCACATCTCACGTGCAAGATAGTCTTCTCATATCGCGGCCAGGACAAAAGTCATCGGTGTTTGGCAAAGTCACGATGTGGCTGAATGTGAGCTCGAAAGATCGCTCAACCTTCCTCGGCAGTGGTGGCTCTCAAATGCGGCTTGCTTTGGTTTGGCGTTTGGTTCAACATTTCGAGACTGCGCTGCACGACACGGACGACACGACCATCTTTACTTTTTGGCTGTAACGGCCTCGAGCAGTATGTGAAGACAACTCTTCGCCACGCTCGCTTGACTCTTACGCCCTCGGACCACCTCGACAACCATCACCGTCCTCAGGCTCACACTCGCGCCCGTGCTCGTGGGTCCCACGACTCTCCTCAATACGATTCGTTGAGGGACGACTCCTTCCACTGCTACAGATATATTCGAAGGAAGACAACATCCAGTGTGCGAATGAGCGAACGACCCTCACTTTACATGATCTCATCGAGCAACTATCCCGAGTCCATCAGACGGTGATGGATGCAAGCTGAGCTTCCTCGTACATTGATTTTTGCGAGAATTTCTCTCTTCGAAAGAGACGAGGTCAGCTGTCGGTGACAAAAATGAAATATTGAGCACCATCCAACCATATGAACATACACATAAGCGTGTAGCTACACTGTTGTCCCAACAGCACAGGCTTCGATGGGCATACATATCTTGCATGCAGCAGAGCGCACCCCTTCGTCACGAGCCACGTAGCAGGTGCTGCCTAGTACTAGCGACTACATCAGTTTTGAACCATGGGGAGTACAAGTTGAAGCCGATCGCGCCTTATCTTGGATCGCGGTTGGCCACAAACAAGCCGAGGCCGGCCTCAGCTGAGCCTCAAGCCTCCCAGCTGACGGGCCGTGCCGAGCTAAGACCTGCAAAGCACTGCGCAAGCATGCCTCATGCACGACGTTTCGTCAGATATCAAAGTACGTCTTTGTTCTTTTATTATTCATCCATAAATATACCTGGTTTCAGTTTTCACTATGCCAGCCATATCAATTCTGGCCTTGCGATGGGCGTCATGATGGGTGCCACATGCATCATGATTGGGGGAGCGCCCCTATACGGAGTAGCGACGTTTCAATTTTGCCGCCATTTCATCCCCAACCCTGCAATTGGGCATTCAGTGGGCTCGGTTAGTAAGTTACAGATCTGCCTCGTCGACAAAGGCACAACCTGCATTAGGCCCCTTTTTCATTCTGTTTCCCACCTTGTGTTCAGGCCTCCCAACCCTTCCTTTGCGCTAGGAGGTGTTGAAGCTTCGCGGTAGTATACCCTTTGCCCTCCCTGCGCATGAAACACTCTCACTTCTCTCGGAAGAGTGCGCGGGGGTTCAAGGACACCACAGGATTACGACCTGGAATTGCTTGCCGGTTGCTAAACCATGGTAGATCACCAGGGTAATTACGATGGCCTACCTACGCAGGACCGTGGCCGAGCCCATCTGAACGACTCTCAACGCGCTCTATACGATTCTCATGACGAAACAGGTGATGTCGTCGCTAAGCATGAACAGCACCCTCTGCACGACTTTCAGAACGAGACAAGTGATGTGGTTGCCAATGATGGGCAAAGGATGAGCCTGCTGGAATGGAGGTGGGAGCTATCCATGTTGCTTCTCTCTGGGCTTGCAATCCTTGCCTTGGTCATCGTTCTCGCCGTTGAGGATGGGAAACAGTACCGGAGATGGGGGCCGCTGACCCTGAACGCCGTCAATACGATTCTGACTACCGTCGCTGGAAGCTCCATGACTGCTTTTGTTGGCTCTGCTTTGAGTCAAAACATGTGGAATGCCTTTGCCCAGCGTCAAAATGGCAGAGGCACTTTCGTGACCCGGCCCGCGCGCGATCTGCAGGTATTTGATTCAGCTTCAAGAGGTCCAATGGGCAGTCTGATCTTGTTGGTGCATCGCAGAGCTAGGTGAGTGGTGACCAATTTGTGCTGAGTAGGGGTTTCCTAGCTGACATAGCTGTGTTGAACAGAAGTGTTGCAGCGTTGGGCGCACTAGTCACAGTCCTCAACCTCGGATTTGCAACATTCACGCAGCAATTGATCACCACCGAATTTCAGTTGCCAGAAGTCGGCACTGCCGCAGCATTTCCGCGATGCGAGGTGTACGATGCCTACCAGTTAAACTTAAGCACTGTCGCAGCCGTTGTACAAGCCGGTCTCCTGGGTGACAATGCTCCCACGCTGGCTCCAGGCTGTCCGACGGGCAACTGCACTTGTATGTGTTTCTATACGAGAAGACCTAACCAAAGTCTCTACTGACAGGTCTTCTCTTTCCAGACTCGAAGAGCATTCCGACCGTTGGATTGTGCGGTGGCTGTACCGAAGTCACTCACCGACTTAGTCGTCAAGACAGCTGCTCGTGGAAGTTACCTGCCTGCGAGAAAGAAAACGAACTCGAATGCGAAGCACTAGGACCACCTTGCACATACACTCTACCTAACGGTCCCCGGCTAGATTTCCAGCCTGGCTCGTTTAGTCCTGGCGGTCTCTGGTCCTTCTGGAACGCCACGAATCTCCTCGGGATTGCCCCCACTGGGCTTTCCTCCCCTTTTCTGCCTGGGCTTGATGCGCTTGTGTACAACGACGACTTCCATTGGTATGCAATGAAGCTCGCCATCATTGGACTCCCACCTAGCCTGGCTGATCCGTTTATCGCCAAGATTGACGCACAAGGGGGATGGGGCAGTGGAACTCTGCCGCCCATGAAAGCGCACGAGTGCGCCTTATGGTTTTGTGAGTTACGAACATATACTGCTGTGCATTGAATTCTGCTGACACTGGGCCCAGGTATAAAATTCTATGATATAAACGTGGTGAACGGAACAACGTCTGCCAACATTACAAAGAGCTACAACAAACTGGCTGGTACCTCGTCGTCCAGTTCTAACTTCCCTGTATTTGTCGACGACATAGGTAACGAGGTCATGGACCGGCCCTATGGGGTCTTGAATGATGCAGTAGATACCCTGTCGAACACAATCAGCACCTTGTTTCCACCTAACAACAGCTGGGTCGCACCACAGCCGGACTACTCATTTCCAACCAAACTGGCCTTTGGTCTGAGCAACACGTACCTGAATCTGGTTCAAGGTCTCTACGAACACAGCGACAATCTGCAAAACTGGACGCAGAATATGGCGCAAGCGCTGTCATCCAACATTGCCACCGTCTCTCCTGCCAACGACACTAGCGAGTTCGATGGGCTTGCATTGCAATCCAAGACGTGCTTCCATATCAGGTGGTGTAAGTATCGACCTACCACTGCCATGAGAGAAGTCATGCTAAACACAGATCTAGATTGGGTATCCGGGCCAGCGGTCGTATACTTTCTCTCGACCATTTTCCTCATCGCGACCATTCTTCAAACGCGGAGGCGAGTGGTGCGACCGTGGCGCTCAGACGCTCTTGCTTTAGTGGTAGCCGGCCTAGACGACGCGGCACGAGCCCAGATCGAGGGAGATGAGAAGGCTGCAACAAGATCCGGTGCTGCTGGTGGTCGCGTTCGTATAGGGCTGCGAAAGAGACTGGGTGGAGGAATGGTATTCGCGTCTAATCCATCTACATAGACCCTTGAGGTCGAAGTTGAAGGGATAGTGCAGAAGAATGAACCCGAACATCTCATCGCATTGGCGTACATCTCTTTGCAGCGAGCAGCGAGAGAAAGAGATAATGTCTCGCTGTGCAGTGCCAAGACGCCAGTACTGGGGCGGCGCTTGCCATCACTGCACCCTATCCTCTTTGCAAGTCAATGCTGGCTCTCTTTGATCTCATTTCATGAACCCCATCTCGCCATTGACCTAAGCGAGCGGTCTTGATACCGTCTAGTCCATATCGCTCCCGGCGCTCGTATCGATCCGGCTCCGGGGCAGACAAGGCATCGTTGAGCCTCGCACCACGTGTTTGGACCGAGTCCGAGATCCTGTTTGCCACGCCATAACGTGTTCTCTTCACTTGCCTGTCGAGCTTGGAGGGCAATCTTAGCGAGAACTGGTATCTGCTGGTCCTCTTACCACAGTACACATGGAAACTCAAAGACGTGCTGAAACGGTTGAAGAGCTAAAAGACGTCATGAGGCAGACGTCCTTGTGCGCACCCCCGCGACATCGTGGGTTTAGCCCCTAACGGGCGCAAGGTACGTATCTAGTAATGCACTCCGTGCCCTTTTCACCTCGCTTAATGAAAGCAGCCAGCGCATTGCCCCATTGCGAGTCCATCACACTTTGATCGTTTTAGCCAGCATTTGCAAAATGGCAGTACTTCAAGCAGTCCAGTCTTTCCAAGTTTCCCAGAGACGCTCGAAATGTTCACGACCTTCAGACTTTCAGTCGTCAAGACTCGTAACAACGCTCTGCGATTGCGTCGAGCCTTCAACACGCCGGTCAAATAAGGTCACCCGCCACAGAGATCTTCTCCTTCACATCAATGAGCACTCAAAATGAACCATCTACCGCTTCTGCCCGCGGCACAGCGCGACCGCCAACGTCAACGCTGAGTGAAGGCGATCCGGAAAGCTCCACAGCTACGCCCACAAGCTCGAACTTGTCCCTGGATCAAAGCAGTCCTCCGAATACCGCGGCTGCTACAACTAGCCACGATCCTGTGCCAAGCACCGCAGGGAATCGTCCAAACGGCGCAAATACGAACGTGACTACATCGACGAACCTCGAACATGATGGCGCCCAAAGCCATCGAGCATCGTTCTTCGCGTGGTGCAAGGGAATATTCTCCGACAGTTGGGTCCCAGAGATTGCCGCCGTCATCTTTAGTATCCTGTGTCTGATCGCCATTGTGATCACCTTGGCTGTGTTTGACAAGAAAGCACGACCACAGCTCACACACCACATTACTTTCAATACTATAATCTCAATATTGGCGACTGGGACCCGCTCGTCTCTGATGTATACCACCGCATCGATACTCGGACAGAAAAAATGGACTTGGTTTACGAGCCGACCAAGACGTCTTCGCGACATGCAAACACTCGATGGAGCCAGTCGCGGCCCGCTCGGTTCTCTCAACATGCTCTTCGGACGCATTGCTGCCTCGACTGCCTCGCTGGGCGCGCTGATCACTGTCCTTGCCCTAGCTTTCGACCCTTTTGTCCAACAGCTAATCGACTATCCGCTCAAGTCGAAAGTGGTGCCGTCTCCAAACGCCTCGACCAGAAGAGCAACGTTCATCCCGGATCTCGGAAATCTTGCGGTTCCTCGATTCACAGCAGTAAAAGACGCGGTCGCACTAGGTACTTTCTCTGATAATTTTCCGCGAAACCCAGTCTGCCCTACGCAGAATTGTACCTACCCGGAGGTGCGTTCGGTTAGTTGGTGTTCCAAGTGCGAAGATGTCACTGGCCAAGGCGAGATAACTGATTGTGATCGGCCTATCGACTGGGACTTGGGGTCCTATTCGGATGGACAATCGAAGTATACGAACTGCAAGATCTCATTGCCTGGTTTCGAAGCGCTCTCTCTGTTCGTGAATGCAACACGAATGGATTCAGAATGGCTCGAGGTGTCTGGGACATACCAATACGTAAGCCAGCTACTGCCGCTCAAGAAAACCAACTCAAATGGCACAAACACCACCTCCGACTTTGAATTGCAGCAGCGTACGGTCCTACACATGGCCGCAATTGGGATCGAGCCGGGCTCTGGAGCGTCCGGCTGGTATATCAACACAATTACAAAATGTGGCATCTCTCCCTGTCTGAATACCTACTCGGTCTCGGTTCAGGATACCCGAGAGCACACGAAGCTCGTCAACTCCAGGGTTTATCAATCGGTTCTGCGCAACCTGACGAATCTGAGCGAGGACGTTTCTATGTCCCCGTTGAAAGCGGCAACGTGTTTTGAGCTCGATGACTCTCCAAAGAATTATACCAAGGTACAACCATCGATATCCGTCGTGCCTTCATTTGTCGATACGGAGCACGACTCATTTTGCATCTTCAGTTGGCTGTTATCTTCACGCTATGCCGCTAACTACAACTGGGCTTCTCCCCTTGATGCTTGGATCGATCCCATTGCGCAGGCCATATCTGCAACAGTGTCTTTCAACTCTAGCGTCATTGGGGGTTTAATTGTAAGCTTCGACCCCGACGCTTCCCCCGACTCCTACTTCGACCATATTCTCTACCATGGCGGGCTACAATCTGTCCTGACAAATATCACCGATTCTTTAACCAGTCTGAACCTTGAATATTCGACTGAGACGATTTCAGGCAGCATCGTCGAACCAGTTGTCTTTGTTCGCGTACGGTGGCAGTGGATCACGCTTCCCGCAATCCTCGTCGCAGCTGCCGCAATCTCGCTGATCATGGCCATCGTTGAGACTCGATCGAATGGCGCGGAAGTGTGGAAGGACTCGACATTGGCGGTACTTTACCATGGGATTGACGAGAGTGTCATGGACAGCCAAAAAATGTATAGCAAAGCAAGTGATGTCGACAAAGCTGCAAGGTTGGTCGATGTCCAATTGACGAGGGATACCAACTCGGGAAGACTCAGGTTGAGACCACAGCATCGACCTGAGAAAGCTTGACGTTGGCGGCTGGTGCCAGCAGCACCTTGTCAGTAAACATGGAAGTCGAAGATTTGACAAAGTATGTGACAAGATCTCTTTCCGATAATTGCATTCTTTTGACGCTCACCTATACGAACTGAATGGTTTATTGGCATTGATAAGGGGCGCACGGTTGCTCAAAGCCCTGTAGGCGCCTAAAAGTGCAAACTGAAGTCCGGGAATCGGCGACGATTCCGTGTCGCGTGCCGATCCTTACCACGATTGGAACAGTTTGGAGAGGCAGGAGGCGGCGTTCATCCCCGCGTCTCTTGCGTGACCGGCATGCGGGATGGTTACATCAACAAATCTTTGCCCAACAATCTTCTTGAGTGAGTTGCACATCGCTACTCGAGAACCAACGACGAACAACTCTGTTGAGGTAATGACAGCCAGAAGCACGGTCTCACACCACGTGGGGGAAAATCATCTGGTAGGGCTCCAAGAGCCGTAACACCTCGGTGGCCATGTCAAGTCCAAGTCCTCACCCCAACACTCGACGAAGATCCTCCACCAAACATCGACATAGCAACGATGACGGGACAGTGCCACTTTTCCCGAGTCGCACAAGGTCGCTGGAGGACATCAGTGTGGCTGAAAGTGTCGCTGTCCAGGAGATCGGACCTGACGAGGACAGCCTCAATGCGGCAACAACGACCGAAGTGCCTCAGTCAGTGGCGTATCTGTTATTGCTGTGCGCCTTCTTGACAAGTTTGAGCTTCGGCGTCACGCAAGTGCCGTTGCTTTACGTCTTCAGGCTGATGACGTGCGATGCATATTACAAAAAGCATCCATCTCAGGTCTTCGACGAGGCACAACAGACGCAGTCAGAGTCGATGACTTCTATTCTCTCTCACGCGATTGTGCTTTTAACGCAAAACCCGGCGTCGAGGTCTCCAGGTACGCTTGACAGATGCTCAATACGTCCAATTGAGAGCTCGACCGCGCTCTCAGTAAGCCTGCTCGGCGCGAGCACCACTGTCTTCGGCATAGCCAACCTTTTTCTGACAGGAAGTCTAATCAAGCGCATTGGCGTGAAGCCAACGCTGATAACGCAGATCTTCTTCCCTGCCGTGAGGCTGGTGATCCAAAATATCGGCGTCGAAGTATGGGGCAGCACGGGCATCATCATTATCCAATGCTCGCAGATCGCCTCAGTTCTGGGTGGGCCCAGTGGGTATCTTCTGGCTCTCAACACCTTTATCACCGATGTGGTGGAGTACGAGGGCCGAACAGCAGCGTTGGGCAGACTGAGTGGGAGCATGTTCTTTGGATCTGCCATGGGCTTCCTGCTAGGCGGTATCGCTGCTGAGAGCTTTGGCATCAAGGCTCCTTTCCGGCTGACGCTGCTCCTGTTTCTGAGCGTTTGTGTCTATGTGTTTGTGTTTTTGCCACACATTCCACCGGCCGGGAAAGTCGAGGACGATCCAGCCTCTGTGAAACTAAAGAGGAAGGTTTCAGCCGTTGCCAAGTTCTTCGGTCCTTTGACGGTGTTTGCCCCACGCAAATTCATCTCGCAAGAGGGTGTTGTCAGGAGGGAGTATGGCGCGTTCCTGCTGGCATGGGGTGTTTACCTTGGGATCCTAGCCACGGGCTACCTGGTGACATTACTGCAGCTTTACGCGACCAATGTCTTCGAGTTTGGAACTAAACAGAACGGTGCCTTGATCTTCATGTACTCGATGTTGAGGGGCGTCTTCTTGACGTTTGCATTCCCTAAATTGATCGCAGTTGGCAGGAAGTGGACCAGCAAGCGGAAGGAGGACCAACAGACCACAGATGCCGAAGACCCATCGCCATCACCATCGGAAACCGAGCCACTACTTTCAACGTCTCAAAATGGAACGACTCCCTCGCACGAGATCAACGGTAGTGGCAAAGACTCCACCCCCAAAAAAGAACAAACCTTCCATTTCGACCTCACGTACACGAAATTCTCCCTCGTCGCCGACGCCCTCCTCACCCTCCTCTGCTCCTTCGTCCACAAAGGCTGGCAAATGTACCTCGTGGCCGCGATCCTGCCCTTCGCGGCCGGAACCGGCTCCGCCGCGAAAGGCACCGTCCTGCAAATGGTCGGCAGCTCCGCGACGAGTAGTGAAAGGACAGACGCTCTGGCTGGGGTTTCGTTAGTTGAGAACATCGCAAGGCTTTCGACGACGAGTGTTTTTGGACTGGTCTTTGCGGCGTTTGCGAGTGTAGGGCGGACGGAGCTGGTTTTCGCGTGTAATGCGGCGGTGGCGTTGGTGGGGTTTGTTGTGCTCCTGTTTGCGAGGTTTCCGCCCGAGGGGAGTCGGCCGGTTGAGAGGAAGGAGGGAGGGACGACGGGGTCTTGATGGCGCGTTTTACATGCTCGAGATGTTGCTGGGATGGCTGGCCTCCAGATGTCCTGGGTGTCCGCAGCTGCAGCTCGAATTACGCAGCTTCACTCAGGATAGGCAAACTCATCCTTCGACTTCGAACTTACAGTCGGCCGCCTGGTCTAGGCCAAGTCTGACGCCATGGTTAGTCAGACACTGATAAATGGCTGAACCATGAGAACGGAAGAGGTTGATACTGTGCCTCACCCCTATCAGTCGCATTAACCCCCCTCGATTCCAGAATGAAAGACCAAAATGGACCAAAAATTGCATGGCTTGGGCACCGCATGTATACTACGTCCTCGGTCGTCCATGATTCTCCTTCCACACCGGAAAATCATTTCTCTCCACAGCCCCTGCGAAGAGCCTAGCAGGCTTGTGGCCAAAGAAGAGCAGGGACTCAAAGGGTGCTAGGCGGAGAGAATGGAGGGAGGCGATAATGCATTATTGGACTGGAGGAGACAAGCTTGGACAAACGTATGACTCCGTCTGCGGAACGAGAGCAACTGTCGAGATCACCAGTCTCGCTGACAAATGAAAACAGACCTAAAAGGGTCTCAACAGCGACTGCAGTGAGCTGCCGTATCACTGCCGAACCTCTCACCCCATCACTCATACAAAAACAGCTTAAACCAATTCACAGCCGCATCCTTCGCCCTAGCCATGGCCTCCCTCTCGCCCTTGACATCCTCACTCCCCCTCGTCAGCGCCCCATGCTCCACGCCCGGAAAATGCACATAATCGAAATACACGCCCTTCTTCATGACCGTCTCAAAGGTATGAGTCTTCATCTCGGCCGGATACGCCGGATCGTGCTCCGGCGCCAAGAGCTGTACCGGCACGCTCACCTCGTCGATATCCTTCTTGGTAAGCAGACTCGGATGGCCCGTCGAAATGGCGTCCACGAGCGGGGGATCGTGCTCAGCCGCGCCGAGGCGGAAGACGGCCCACCCGCCGAAACAGAACCCAATAGCCCCGACGCGCTTGAATTTCTGGCGCAGAAGACGCGCGGCGGCGAAGATCTCGGGCTCGCGGATCTCGCGCGTATTGCGGGAGAGAAAACCCGCGAAGTCGATCTCGTGGAAGCGGCCTGCCAGTATAGGCTCGAAGGGCAAAACCTCGCCGCTAAAGAAGTCCGGGATGTAGACGGTGGCGTCGATCTCAGCGGCGTAGTGGTCGGCGAGCAGGCGGGCGTTGGGGAACGTCCAGCCTAGGGCGTCGTGGATGAGGAGGACGGCGCGGTCGGGGTTTGTGCCGGTGATGTAGGTGGAGTTGGAGCCGAGGTTGGTGGTTGTGCCTGTGGGCGTGCCGTTCCAGGCGAAGGATTTGAGACAGCATGTTGACATGGCCATTTTGATGGGATGGGAAGGGGGGCGTGTGTTTAAAGGGGAGCGGGAGGAGGAAAAGGGATTAGAGGGCACAATGCCCGGAAAGAGGGAATTTCCCAGTTGATGTACCTTTTGGAGTGCGAGGGTTTGGACGGAACGAGAGAGAACAGGGTTCATTCCAACCCTACCCTTAGCGTAAATTCCAAGTCATACTAACGACTTTTCGTATCGAATCAATGCCCAGATTCTTGGTGAAAGCATCGGAATTCCGAATGGAGATAGGAAGTGGAGTTTAGCAAGGTTCGAGTTGGAGGTGGGGTTGATTTCGGCTGTGGTGCTTTGTGGCAGTGGTATGGTCCCTCCTGCATGCAGAGCTCAGGGCTTACCCAGGGCTTCGATGATTCGAAAAGAGTCAGCTTAGCGAGGATCGTGATATGACTCACAGTTGCTGGAGCTATGAATTGAATTCCAAATTGAGCGAAGGTGTTCCCCGGCACTGTTCTTATGGATCGGCCCAATCCTCTTGCAAGCGAACAAAATGTTGGCCAATGTCAAGGTAGTCGTCAGTCCCTCCCGTCTTGAGAATGGCAAGGTCCAAGGACCATCAGTAGCACACAGGTGACAAGTGTACTCAAGTCCGCGCGTGGTGGGACCTCCGGGGGAACATCCTCTCAGGTCCTGAGTGCCAGGCCCCCGAAATTTGAACGACTGTCTTCACCCCTAAAGACCTTCGAGAGCCTCGCATTCGGACTTGTTCTTAGTTCATCATGTCTTGCAGCGGTCCCATAACGGCTGTGTGCATATCGCTTTCGGTCAGACAGGCACGGTATTGGTATGTCGTCGGCGCTCTTGGTCGCCACATGTTTTCATCTCGAAGAATATCTGTCTCGTGATGTCCCTAATCATGCAACTGAGACAAGGGGTATCGGAATTTGCTGACTGTAAGTATGGGTATCCGAGAAGCAGATCCAGATGGTCCCGTCTCCGAGTTGGCGCGGTCTGGTTCCTGTAAGCAAGGCACAAGAACAGGGCCGTGTTTCGAGCTTAGCCAATCTTCAGTTACTCATTTCAATGTGAAAAGCATCGCCGCGAGCCAGAACCGTAGCAGGACGTCGCTATCTGCAGGTGTTCCATGTAAAGGCGCAATCGTCTATCATCTCAACGACTCGAGGGGCAAAGCAGAATTCCCTAAGGCTCTCGTAATCGAAGGGGAGATGGAGAGATATAGAGTGCTTGGCAGTCATGTCTCGTCAGCCATGTCTGAATTCACCAGTCGGAAAGTTTATGACATTCATTCATGCCGTCGGTTTGCTTGCGTCTGTTAAAATCAAGAGGAAGGAGAGACGGTGGAAAGAACAAATATCCCATCCCTGAAGCGGTTGAAGTGGCGTGCTCGACCCCGTCTTATACGGCAGACCCTGTACATGGGAAGCGCAAGATCGCCCATCGACCTCTGCGCCTTTCCTGACACGAGGTCTTGCCTTCCCGACCATTGAAGGGTGTCATCGGTAGACTCTTGATTGTTCTCGTGAAAAGTACAGCTCTGGCGCCTCGCTTCAAGACATGCCGACATGCCGAGCGATGTCGGAGTTCACTCAACAAGATTCTCTAGAGGAGATCAACGACATCATCGGCAACCGGCTGAACCCCGTGGAGAACCAATCCCCGTATCGCCGTTGATGCAATGCCACGAAGGACGACGCAAGTCAAACAACCAAGCTTCAAGAAAAGATATGATGCTGGAAACTTAGCTCTTATCGCAATAGCAGGTTCACGTGCCCGTTTTAACAAGAAAACATCGACGTGACCTAATTCTGAAATCTTGACATCGAATTATCCATTGAAGGCAGTTTCGAAGTCGGGCAGAAACGATCTCACAACGATGGCGACCCTCCGCATTGCAGAATGGTCATCTTCTCTCAAATACACTGACCTCCCTCCTGCGGTGGTCGACGCAGCCCTCCGCTCCTTCTACAACTGGCTAGGCTGCGCGCTCGGCGGCTCCAACCATCCCACAACAACCACAGCAATTAAAGCCCTGTCCCCGTTCTTCGGAAAGGAAACGTCGAGCATTCTAGGCGGTAGTGCAAGGGCGGATGCAAGTCATGCGGCGTTGATCAACGGGATAGCAAGCCATGTGCACGACTACGACGATACGCATTTGGAGACGATCATTCATCCGACAGGGCCGGTTGCGAGCGCGGTGCTTGCTTACGCTGAGAAGCTGGCGAGTGAAGGGAGGAGTGTCAGTGGCGAGGATTTCTTAATTGCGTTGGTGGTGGGGATCGAGGCCGAGTGTAAAATCGGCTTGAGTGTTTGGCCAAAGCATTATGATATTGGATGGTGAGTGTCCACCCTTGACGAGTCATCCAATGAACATCGAGGCGGGAGGAAAGCTCTGGCAGACTTCGAGGCTGCTTTCAAGGAGTATCTACTAGAGATTGGAAACTGAGGACTTCACAGGCACATCACCTCCTCAACCGGCTCCATCGGCGCCGCCGTCGCAACCAGCAAACTCCTCTCCCTTAACCCCTCCCAAACCGCCCACGCAATCGGCATCGCCTGCACGCAAGTGACCGGCCTGCGCGAAATGTTCGGCACAGACACGAAATCCTTCCACGTGGGCCGGTCAGCACAGAACGGTCTCCTCGCCGCGATCCTGGCCTCCCAGGGATTCACATCCTCAACAATAGCACTCGAGGCAAAGAGAGGCTGGGTCAATGTCGTAGGGCAGGGCGTGAATCGGCTGGATGAATTCGTGGGGTCGTTGGGAAAGGTGTGGGAGATCGAGAAGAATGCTTTCAAGCCGTTTCCGTGTGGGATTGTGGTGCATCCGGTGATTGATGGGTGTATTCAGCTGCACAAGGACATCAAGGCACAAGGCCTGGGTGTGAAGGACATCAAGGCCGTGAAGTGTAAAGTCCACCCTCTCGTGCTGGAATTGACTGGCAAGAAGACTCCCCAGGATGGCCTGCAAGCCAAGTTCAGCGTCTACCACGGTGGCGCGGTGGGCTTGGTGCTGGGCAAAGCAGGCCCAGCACAATATGCCGACGAAGTGGTCACTAGCCAGGAAATCACATCCGTCCGGGACAAAATTGACGCAACGGCGGACGAAAAGCTAGGTGCCGATGAAGCAGAGATCGTGGTCGAGTTCCAGGATGGCAAGCAGTTGAAGAAGCATGTCGAGCATGCGATCGGGAGTCTTGAGGTGCCGATTACGAATGAGCAGCTGGAGGAGAAGTTCCTGGACCAAGTGAGTCTGGTGCTCGGGCAGGAGGGGGCGAAGAAGGCGAGTGAGACGGCGTGGGGATTGAAAGGGGCTGGGGATGTGGCTGCATTGGTGAAAGCTCTGTGATGTTTCGTGCTCGAGCTGGTGGAGGAGAGGCTATTCGACGCACATGTGGCGGGAGAGCCACGGACTGCAGCACATATCGCGAAAAGATTGTTTACTGTTCGTTGTGATGTGTTAGTGTCATACTGTGATGAGCCTGTTGCTACCGGATTTTGTTATTTTGCACGGACAGAATCGGTGGCGCTAGTCCCTTTTGGTGCTGTGTCACTGGTCTCACTTTTCGAGAAGCGGACGGACAACAGCAGTGGTTGTTTGTCCAGTTCTGCAGCATTTCATTTAGCCATTGCAGGTTTCTTTGCGTCGTTCTAACTGCGCTGAATTGGAGGCCTGAATTAGGGAGTCAGACTTGCCTATCTCAATATCTCAGCAGTCACTCGAATCCTCCTTGGGGCGTTTGTAATAAGACTGATTGCCACGGGTCAAGTCTTTCGTTTGTCATATGAATGTCCGAAGAAATTGACTTTATCGTTAGGCGTTAGAAATATGGTGGATCTGGCCCTGCCGTTCGATAGTCTGTGACAACGTCCGTAAACTCACCGTCAAGCCAGAGCATGTGAATTGCCTCGTGACGGTGTGGACTCAGTCTTTGAACAAGCATAAGTATAGGTCTTGCGCTGCTCAGCATCTCCTTCTCTCATTTTCAACCACATGCATACATCTCCAGGAGTATACCACATGGCACAAACTATACCACTATTGACCACCCTCGGGTTGATGGTCATCGATGAGATCGAAGACCCCAGCACCAACGAGGTGAAGGAAGTCCTTGGTGGATCAGGAGCTTGGTGTCAGTTGGGCTCTCGCAGCTTATTTCTCCGCTCACATCGCAAACAGGCAGCGTCGGCGCGTGCATGTTCCTGCCAAAGACCAAAGCGAAAAGCATCTGCTGGAAATTTCAGATCGGAGGCGACTTATCTTCTGAGATGGAGAAGCAGATAATAGGCTGGGGTATAAATGCAGAGATTGAACAGATGAAGGGCAATGAGACCTGCAGGACGAAGATCAAGGACAAGACAGGTGATTCGGGTCTGCACTCACCTTTGAGATTGTATAGGGAGGCTGATGATAAGTAATAGCACTGGCTGAGTATATCAGACCAAAGCTGGCCGTTGAGCCACATCATCTGAGAGGTTCCATAATGCTCAAGGCACAGTGCTTCCACCTTGTGACGCCACTCGACGTCCTCGGACAGGAAGTCAGAGACCTCATCCAGTTGCGCCAGGAAGTCGGCATGGACCGGCCCTTGATTATCTGGGCGCCACCAAGCCTTACCTGCCACGTCAGGAACCTAAATTGCTGCATGAATGCCGTCCGACACGTCGACGTCTTCTCCCCGAACCACATCGAGCTCCTTCGTCTCTTCGGACGAGAACCAAGCTTCGACAGAAACGAGATCGAGACCCTCGCAGGACGCTTTCTCGACGAAGGAGTCGGACCTACCGGCAATGGATCTGTGGTCGTGAGAGCAGGAGAACATGGCTTCGTTGTGGTTTAGGGTACTGCAAATCGTCAGTCAAGGTGGCTTCCTGCATATTACGACAGTGAGCACAACAACAGGCCGGTAGTAGACACCACAGGTGCTGGAAATGCGTTCCTGGGTGGCTTCATTGCAGGCTGGGTCAAGACTGGCGATGCCGTTGAGGCGGCCGCCTACGGTAACGTTGCCTCCAGCTTCGCGTTGGAGCAGGTTGGTCCGCCGGTGGCAACGGGGCTCGATGGCGAGCTTTGGAACGGAGTGTGCCCGAGGGCCAGACTACAGGAATATCGCGTTAGAATGGGGGGTTCAGAACAGGCGGTGTCAGCGTGAACAGGTGTCATGTATTGCTGTGCGACGGAGCCACCCTGCTCATCACGGCTGTTTTCAGGAGAGCTTGATGTCCAGGTGGCGCAAAGCGTTGCCGAGGCTGTAGTAGCAACGGCCGTCGGTGCACAACGTGCAATACCACTGGGCTCTGTCGCCGGTGTCCCTCCTCACAGTTGTACAGCTGGTCATGTTTGCTGTATGATCTTTGGACAGTATGGCGACACTGGCGCCTAGCCTGGGAATATTCTGCTTGTGGAACGTAGGGAGAACTAGTAATAGCTGGACGGTAGACACTCCAGCATATGAACACCAGCTTCTTTGATAGAGAAGGAGGAAGGGTGTCGTTCAACACACGTCAAAGTCTTAGTCGGATCGGATTAACTCCGGACACAAGGCTGAGCGGGCTCGCGAGGCTGTCGCACTAAGCACTAGCTTCCGAACCTTAAATTCTTGCCACTCAATTGGGCCGAAGTTTTTGAGCGCCTGGAAGATTTTCCAAGCAGACTTCAAGCAGCGCTCACAGGTTAATATCAAGACAGCTGAGCTTGAGAGTTGTCATGGGTTGATAGCCCCTTGGACACATTTAAAAATGGCCTCCAAAGTCAGCTTCAAAACCACCTTCGAAGCGACCAAGACAATCGAACCGATTTTCACCGGAGGCGACATTTCCCACAGCGCCAGCGGGAATCTGCTTGCAACTTGTGTGGAAGAAGATGTCTTAATCGTTGACATCAGAACCGGGAAGGTGCTTTGCCGCATAGAAGGAGATGGTGAACCTGTCACCAGTCTGTGTCTGGCACCCGATGCATCCCATTTGATCGTGGCGTCCAGATCACTCTCTTTGCGCATATATGCGCTCATACCGGTGGAAGGGTCCCAGAACCTGGTCGCTAAACAGACACGAACGCTCAAACCGCATACAACTCCTGTAGTGTCATCGGCAGTAGATGCGACTGGATCCCTCCTGGCGACTGGTGGTGCCGAAGGCCAAGTGAAAGCGTGGGATATTAGAGGTGGTTATGTGTCGCACACATTCCACGGCCACGGCGGTGTCGTTTCTGCCTTGCGATTCTTCCACTTAAAGACTTCTAGCACACACCATAGCCAGAAGAGCCGAAAACGAAAGAGTCGAGATGGAGACGAAATGGACGTGGACGAGACATCCCCACCTCGACAAATTCACCTTGCATCTGGCGGCGAAGACGGAAAGATCCGAGTCTGGAGTCTATCAGCTCGGAAATCAATCGCGACACTCGATTCGCATGTCAGTGTGGTACGAAGCCTCGACTTCTCGGAGGAACAACAACTTCTGCTATCGGCAAGTCGTGACCGAACTATCATCCTCTGGGATGCCCAGACTTGGAAACAGCAACGGGTTCTTCCTGCTCTTGAAGTTCTAGAGAGTGCAGGGTTCCTTTACAGTGGACAATTCTGCTTTGCTGGGGGTGAGCACGGCGCAGTCAGGATATGGGATATCCCTACAGGACGGGAACTCATGCCGAAGCAGAAAGCTGGTCTTGAGAATGATGCTATTACTGCCATCGTCCCGATGATTGATGATGATTCCATTCTCTCAGTTCACCAAGATCAAACTATGAGGGTGCACTTGGCGACTAAGCTGCGAAACCTTCAACCAGGGGAGTCACTTGGCACGTTACCTGTCATTCGAACAATCTCCGGGAACTACGACGAAGTGATTGATATGGCCTGTGTCGGCCCGGACAGGTCACTTCTTGCACTTGCCACAAACACAGAAAGTGTCCGATTGGTCTCCATTGCGGATAACAACAAACAAGGCGGTCCAGATCCCAGCAGCTGCTCCTTCGGCAACGA
This sequence comes from Cladophialophora chaetospira, assembly GCA_030247875.1. Lineage (NCBI taxonomy): Eukaryota > Fungi > Ascomycota > Eurotiomycetes > Chaetothyriales > Herpotrichiellaceae > Cladophialophora > Cladophialophora chaetospira. Next base: position 675,884 of record JAPDRK010000014.1, read on the forward strand.
CGTTGCCCTCCTCGAAAGCCACGAAGACATAATAATCTGCCTCGACACCGACTGGTCAGGCCACTGGCTCGCCACTGGCGCGAAAGACAACACAGCACGCCTATGGCGACTAGATCCCGCTTCGTCATCATACAAATGCTTTGCGATATTCGCCGGACACGCAGAATCCCTAGGGGCAATTGCGTTACCGAGGAGTCCTCCGAATGATGGACCAGCCTTAAAACATCCAGCAGATCATCCTCCCACCTTCCTTCTCACAGGTTCACAAGATAAGACGATCAAGCGATGGGACACCACGAGGTTGAAGTACGATTCGTCAGCTACGGAGCCGCAGGCTGGAGCAAAAGCCCTCTTCACGCGAGTTGCACATGAGAAAGATATCAATGCGCTCGATATATCGCCCACATCCACATTTTTCGCCTCCGCCTCACAAGATCGCACGATAAAGATCTGGTCCTTGGAAGATGGCTCTGTGACAGGCATCCTCAGGGGCCACAAGCGCGGCGTCTGGTCAATTCGCTTCTCACCGGTGGGAACACTGCCCATATCCCTTCCAGATGGCGGATCAAGCGGCTCTCGTGGTCTGCTAGTCAGTGGTTCGGGTGACCGTACGGTGAAAGTCTGGTCACTTTCAACATATACTTGTCTCCAAACTTTTGAAGGACATAGCAATTCCGTGCTGAAGGTCGTTTGGATCCCGCCAAGCACGCCACCCGAGAAGAGTGAGGAGTCTGAAGAGAGTACACGAACAACACATCAGAACAGCCTGCCAGTAATCGCGTCCGCGTCATCGGACACCCTCGTGAAACTCTGGTCACCATATTCCGGCACGGATTCCGACCACCTCCTGACCACGCTGGACAACCACACCGATCGAGTCTGGGCCCTAGTCGCACCAACTTCCTACCCACCTCCCACCACCAAAGCCTCCAAGAAATCTGCCGCTAAAGCCCAAGCCGACCCATATCCCTTAATATCCGGCTCCGCAGATGCGACCTTGACCTTCTGGCGCGATACCTCCGCCCTCACCGCACATACCGCCTCTCAGCGCCAGTCCGAACGAATCGAACAAGATCAGCTACTGCAGAACCACATCTTTAGCAAGAATTATCGCGAGGCGATCACTTTATCACTTGCTTTGAACCACCCAGGCCGCTTACTCCGCGTCTTCCAGGATGTCGTTGAGAGTTCTGATGCGGAGAATCATGAAAAAGCGACGCAAAAGCCGAAAAGCATTGTGGGCGTTCCAGCGGTGGATGAGGTGCTAGGAAGTCTCGACCAAACACAACTCTGGCAGCTACTCGAGCACGTGCGCGATTGGAACACCAATGCCAGGACAGCGCCCGTCGCACAGCGGATCCTCAATTGCCTACTCAAATCGTACCCGAAGAGCACTTTCGTAGATATGGCGCGGGAGAAGAGAGTCATTGGGCGTACTTCCACAGACTTTGGTGAGACTGGACGACTAAGAAGTAAAGGAAGAGGCAGCACAGATATGCAATCCCTCCTCCGCGCGCTCGAGGTCTACACGGACCGACACTTCAAGCGCATGGAGGAGCTGGTGGATGAGAGTTATTTGATTGAGTATACGCTAAGGGAGATGGATGAGGTTGTGGGTGGCATGGACCTGTCGAGCAACGAGCATGGCAAGGGCAGAGAGAATGGCGTGGATGGACTCAATGGGATTGAGGATGTTATCATGGTGTAAATCAGCTCTCACGCCAAGGCACTTAGGAATCTCCCCACGCCTGATCCCACGATAACTGCTTTCCATAAGCTCTTCCGAGGGTACTTTGAACCAAAGTTTACTCAAGTGATTCATCTGTGTCCTGCAGCTATCACAACATCTGCGAAGGAACGCAGTGTGCACCAAAGGGCCCCGATCCGCCTCACTGCCCTGCAATTTTAGCGTGCAAAAGGCCGATGTCAGCACATGCACCTGGAGCATCATCCCAACGTCGATAGTTGCCCTGCCCTGCAATCCTGGCTTGGACGGAGGCAATATCAACTTATCTTTCCCTCCAATCGCAAGACGTATGTCTTGACCAATGCCAGCATGCGGCCTACTTCATCCCGACGTCCAACCCGATATCCTTTACATAAACACTGCCCTACAATTTTAGCGTGCACGAATGGAAACACACAGTAGAGGGCAGCGTGCCTCGAGTCTGCCTCTTCGTATGCCTTTCGGCTGCCCGGCACTTTTAGCCGGGATGAAGGCCATGTCGACCAGAATCTTCCACATTCCATCCGGCTGCTCTTGCGCTGCGAAATAATTGTCTTGGCGAAGACGAGGCTGACACTCCTTTCTTGCGGGTGCTACCCAATATCGGACTGATCTTTACCTACTACCACACAGACGAAGGCACACGATATGTCGGTCGACTATCAAACACCCCTGCTTCTGCAACCATAGCGTCCTTGTGAGAGTGCGAGCCTGTTTCAGAAATAGTTGGCACATTTCATTCCAATCAGCCTAACTGCACTGCAATTTTAGCATGGACGAAGCTAATGTTAGAGCTGTTTTCTCCAATCATTGCTACCGACTGACCACCCGCATGCAGGCATCCGGGTAGAGAGGAGGTTGAGATACTGCACTGCAATTTTAGCGTCGTTGACAGAGTATGTAAACTAGCATTGATTCGACACAAGATCCAGGAACCTGGGTGGATATGATAGGCTGGGTACTTTGCGCGCAGAACGTCGAATGGATGTGGCAATGGATTTGTGCTTGAGTGGATTACATCAGTGGTGGTGCCCGACACTGACGTGGGAGCCTTTTATTAAGATGCCTTGCAATTTTAGCCTGTGGAAGACGATGGCATCTTCGACTTTCTCGGCATGCAGGCAAACCTTCCTCGCAAAAGGGAAGCATACTCGAACAGGGTTTCTTCAACAACCGGACTCGAGTGAGCCAAGCTGGGACGGCATGCCACAAGTGCACTGCAATTTCAGCGTCGTCGAGACGGTCTGTAACCTGCCCGTATCTCGGCCGAAAAGATCCGGTAACTTGGGTGAGTGTGATGGGTTTAGCACATTCGCGCGCAGGACCTCGGACTAAGGTGGAAGGCATTCGTCATTCAGTGATTCACACCAATGACTGACAGGACAAGGTACAAACATGCAACTAACGACACAAGCACATACATACCAACTGCGCATGAACAGGTACAGGTGCCTACAGTGCCACCACAAGCATATCGTAAGTACACTTGATGACCCACAGTATCAGTACCAAGCTATGTGTTCCAGTATATGCTTCATTATGAGTACACTTACACTTCCAGCACAGAAGATTTCCTAGCTAGGAAAGTTCTCGGGAAATGAATTGATGCGTCGTGTTATTATGACCTGCAATAAATTGACCATAGCAGGGTGCAAGACAATGACCAAGCCAGTCTAACGAACGATCAGATGCGTCAACAAACCCTCCTTAAGGCAACCCAATGGATCTACACACCAATGTTCCCACGGATCAATGTTCATTTATTACGGAGCCGTACGAGCAATCATGCTCAGCAAATTCCAGAGGACACTTTCGAATGTTCTACCAGAAAGCTCCAGGAAGGAATCGCTCAAGTATGTTGGTGCAGCGTTTCCAGTCGATCTTGACCCTGCTCCTCTATTGCCAGACAACACAAGCAAAAGCGCTCGTCCCAAAAGTGGATCTAAAGAATGGATCGTATCATGGACTGCACGACGTGGAGTATAACCAAGACTTTTTTCTTGGTGTCCTCTTTGCTCAGCCGCCTGTTGGAAATCTACGACTTCAGCTACCTCAGAGTCTCAACAGCACTTGGACAGGCAGTCGAAATGCAACCCAGTACGGACATGCCTGTTACGGGTACGGAGAGGATACTTTGATTGGTGGGAAGAACTAAGTGAGCGAAGACTGTTTGGCTCTGAATATCGTCAGACCGGCAGGTATTGTGCAGAAACAGAGACTACCTGTTGTAGTGTGGATATATGGAGGAGGATGGTAAGTTCTCCAGAGAGATTTTGATCACCAAATGCTGATTTGTGAGTTATAGGTTCGAAGGAACGAGTTTAGACTCTTGCTACAACCTGTCAGATCTTGTTCAGGAGTCAGTGTCCATGGGAAAACCAATCATCGGAGTCAGCATCAACTACAGACTGTCAGGTTGGGGCTTCCTCTACTCCCGAGAAATCGTCGATGCTGGTCTCGCGAATCTTGGTTTGAAGGATCAGACGTTAGCTCTGCACTGATTGCAGGAAAACATTCATGAATTTGGAGGCGGTAAATACCATGCTCGAGAATCCCTTTGTATGCGAAGCTGTTCTTGAAACGATGCAGCCTCTACTATAGCACTCCACTGCATTGGAGAAATCTAGGGCTCGTTCCCTGTCATATTGCGGATCTAGCTAATCAAAAATCATAGATCCGAAGACTGTCACCATATGGGGCGAATCCTCCGGCGCAGTCAGTGTCGGTAACCACCTGCTTGCATACAACGGCAGAGACGATCACTTATTTAGCAGAGCAATCGCTCAGTCTGGACCCGCCTTCGGAGTTGGCCTAGTCAATCCAACAATCGACAGAGCAGAGCAAGTCTATCAAAACCTCACCGCCGCCACGAATTGCTCCTCTGTAGCAGACAGGCTCGCCTGTCTTCGTACGGTGCCTACCGAAGTGTTCAACCGCATTTTGAACGATTCGGGCGACACGGAGGACTATTACATGGTTTACTATGGACCCCTGGTCGATGGCGACATCATTAGCCGCGACGCGGTCGACCAGCTCAAAGACGGCGCTTTCGTCAGGGTGCCGTATATTATTGGTGACAATAGCGACGAAGGGTCAGATTTTGGTCCATTTGGTCTCAACTCTGACGCTGATGTCGCCACGTATCTACAAGGCTACAACCTGTCAACCGAAGTGATCAACAACCTACTTCAACTGTATCCACAGAATTCTACGGAGTTGGTCCTTGCTGCACATCCTGGCCAGTTCAACACCACGATCGGAACACATTTCAAACAGTCCTCGACTATTCTGACGGACATAATCCTCAAAGCGCCACGACGACTGACCGCGAAATATTGGACCCAACACGCTGCATGCAACAATACGCTAGGAGATGTCTCGTCAAGTGCGCCCCTGTACACATATCGATTCAATACAGTACCAAACGGCGTCCCAGACTTCCTCGGCGTCACCCATTTTACGGAAGTTGCGTTTGTCTTCCACAACACTCGTGGCCGAGGTTATCCTAACATTGATCCTCCATATTTTGGAGCCGATCCTTTTGCTTGAAAGCCTGCCACATACGTTGCCCTGGCTGACACCATGAGTCGGATGTGGATTTATTTTATCCATGATGGAAATCCCAATTTTCCAGGTTACAAGGGGCCGGAGTGGCCTGCCTACAATTTATCCAATCCAGTAGATATCGTTTTCGAAGGGAATCTCAGCGATCCGTACCTGGAGAACGACACTTACCGGCAGGAAGGGATAGAGTATATCATGCAGCAGTATGACACACCTGGGAATTTGCCATGGTCTTTGCATGAGCTGACGAGGAAGCGGAAGAGATCTTTGTAATGAAGAGTTGCTTGAAAATCTGTGACATTTCCAGGTCAAGTATCGCATTCTGGGCCCGATCCGTAAAATTGACCTATCTTGCTGAAAGTAAAATATCATTGAAACTGTCCAATTACTGACTCTCGGTTCGTCCCTCGTCCCGTCCAGCTCGCGATACCTGGAAGTGGTGGAAAGAAAAAAGTGGCAGCACAAGCCGTGGCTCAAGGACAGGGAGAATGCTGTGCTGCAGAACTTCGAAACAGGTCATGATTGCATAAGAAAGACATATACCTAGGCAACATAGCCGCAGAGAAACTCGAGGCTCAGGTGGATGTACACAAGATATGCTCTGTGTACCTCGCTGTGTTCAGCGGTAACGATGCCGCTGCTTTAGGCTAAAGAAACCAGGGACAATCCTAACCAAGGCGTCCAGGGTTCAGCCTTGCTCAACCCAAGACTCTGGCATGGCGCTGCCATTTTGGTGCGGCTCAGGGCGACGTGACACCACTCTCTGCGAAAAGGGACAAGCTTCGCGGAGTATTGGTAGTTTTCCGGGAGGGGCTGTAAGGAAGGCTGGGACAGTTCACAGGCTCCTCACTTAGTAGAGAGCGAAGCAGACCAGGGGCCCCTTTGCAAGACTCTACCTATCCCGATGACGGCGGTCACTGTCTCGGTCCCTGTCCGTATACTTTGCTCGGTTGCTGTTGCTATCGCGATCCCGATCTCGGTCACGGTCGCGAGCACTGCGATGAGATGAACTCGACTCATATCGGTCGTCGTCGTCTCGATGCCGATCCCTGTACTTGTCTTTGTGACGACTGTCGTGGTCCGATGAGTCATCCTTCCGTCTCCGCTTCCCGTCCCTTTCTCTGTCGTCATCCCGTCGTGATCTCGAACCGTCGTCTTTATGTCGCTTTGATCGAGAAGACTCGTACTCATCATCCCGATCCCGCTTCGACGAGCTGGAGCGAGAAAAAGAGTTCATCTGATCCCGATAGCCATCGTCGCCATTCGCTTGACCATTTCTGTCCCGATCGCGCCCACTCTTCTCCAAGTTGCGATCTCGCCGTTGTCGCCAATCGTCCTCATCTTTCCCGCCTTTCGACTCCTTAAGCTTCTTCTGGAACTCTTCTTCCGGGATGCGTTCCCCTGTGACTTTATTCTCGCGCATTAAGGGTGTGAAGAAACCCTCACCCTTGTTATTCTTTCGCATGTCTGCTTTGCCCCAGGCTCCCAATTCAACACCATTTGTGCCAGGAGCTGCCTTTGCGCCAATACCCAGAAATCCTTCGTTCTTACGTTGCTTCCTGGCACTGTCCTCGGTCTGGGGGGTGAGATCGATGACTTCCCCGTTGGCACGACGTTTCTTACCCATTCCTCGCAGCATTGCCATGCCGAACTCTTCTACAGGCATTGCCGCATATTCCTCCAGGGTGCTTGACTCTGGTCGCGTAGCGATATCTTCTCGGAAATCCTGTTCCTCGTCTCGTGGTGCAAGCATTTTGTTCCCCTGTAGTTCGATGACAGCATTTGACCTCGGCTTGCCGGAGCCATCGTCCAAAAGCGCTTGTAGGGCTTCTTCGTCCGCCGTCAATGGTTTGGCTTCTCCATTCACCTGGTCGTGCGTATGTGTACCGTTTGTAGTGCGCTCGGGTTCTGGCATGGCCTTGTCTGCGAACTGTAACCCGCTAGCTTTGCTCACTTCATCCTTTTCGACCATGACAGGTCCATCTCCACGCTGCGCCGCCTGGACTTCTGCTGGCAGCAGATTCGTCCTTCCCCGTCTGCGCCAGTCGCCATTGCCGGAGTTTTCTATGACTAGCTCCTTCGATTCCTGTACGGGACGGCTTAGAATAGCACCAGTTGACGAAAAGCCTGTGACTGACTCGTGTTTTGGCTCTTCCTCATCTTCGTTGTCTGAATCATGGCGAAGGGCGGTCCGTGAGGGTGCTTTGGAAGGAGCAGGCTTGCGAGAAGGGAGGGAACCAGCGCCAGCAGCAGGGCCAGCCGGCTTCGACTTCCCAAAGCCGAAGGATATGGGCTTCGACATGACCGCTCAGGACTCGAGTTAAGAGCACAGAAAAGATTAAGAAGTGCGTCCAGGCAACGATGTCATAAATCGCAGTAAAATTCGGTCGGGGCACCTTCCCGTTCGGCTCACTGTGGTCAGGCCTCACTTCAATTGTCCCTCACTGCACTTCAAATGTTGTGAATGTGAAGGACGCGCTGGCTACCCTTCCCCGCCAGGCTGCTTCGCCGTCGATAATCTGCACTTCAAGACTCTCGTTCCCTTCTTCCCCCTAAGTCTCACGTCTCGCGTCACGCCCTGCGCGCGACTGTCAGTGGCGATCTTCCCCATCTTTTGACGCTTCCTCAATCACCTCTCCATCGACAACCTCAGACGACTTGGACACAATGGCCACTGATATGCTGGCCACCTTCCAAAAGCATATCGAAGACATGCGCAACCTCTCGCTCTGCAAGATCTGCATCAAGCCCTTCTACGAACCTTTCATCTTGCCCTGTGGCCACACCTACTGCTACTCATGTCTCGCCAGCTGGTTCGGGGGTGCAGAAGGCCGGAGAAGCAAGAAGAGCTGTCCCGACTGCAGAGCCAAAGTCAGAGCACAACCCTCACCGAACTACCTCCTCAGAGATCTCGTCCACATGTTCATAGGAAGGGCCGAACTGTTACCGGAAGATGAGACGGTGCAGGAACATCAAACAGCAAAAGAACAGGAGGCCGGTCTGCTGGCTGCAGATCGATCTGGTCCTGGTTTGTTCAAGGGTGCCTTCCTTACATTGGGCCCTGGGCTTCTGCAGCGAGATTGGCGGCGTGGTATACTGGACCCCGGGGATAATGTCATGCGTTGTCCGGACTGCCACTGGGAATTGGAAGAAGGAGAGTGCGGTCGATGTGGTTTCCACGAATTTGACGTGTCAGGAAGCGACTCGGATGGCGACGATGGCCTCGATGGATCGATAGATCTGGACGACTCCGAAATGGATGATGATGATGACCTTGACCACGAATTCGGACATACCATGGGCGAGCATCCGCTCAACTACCACTACAATGACGCCTCTCGGATACCTTCCTTTTCATCAGATGATGACAGTGGAGATGACGAAGAGGACAATGACATGGACGGCTTCATCGACAACGAGGCCATCGGAGGGGAAAGTGACAGTGATGGAGATACCGAATCGACTATGACGATCTACAACCGACAATTCCAAGATCACCACCACCAACACGATGACCAGGCCTCAGTCTCCAGTGAGAGATCCTACCACCCTGATCCCCGTGATCCTCCGCTATATGTCGACCTTGGCACAGATCTCCAAGACTTCTCAAGTGATGCACCTTCGAGAACCAATGATGAACACTCAGAAACAGCCACAAATCACGACGAGATGACCGAAGAATCCGAACCAGAAGTTACGCCGGTGCGAGCAGCTCCACCCCGAAGACGTGGAGGCCTTATGCGCGTTATCCTGAGTAGTGACGATGAGGAGGAAGATGAAGACAACCACAACGTGGATACAAGCGTCGGCACAGAGCACAACGATGAAGAGGAAGACAGCGATGCAGAACACGACGCAGTCGACAACAACAATGCCAGTAACAACGATCGTCACTATCTAGACCTCCTGTCAGATGCCTCTGCCACAGAGCCCTCCAACTCCGACGAAGACTCTGAAGACTCTGAGGACTCCGACGACAGCATACGTCCGCCTCAATACTCGAACCAGCGTAGACAACAAACCGCCCCTGTACGAGCTCGCCGTAGCAATTACAATTCATATCAGGGAGGTCGGAGACGGCCCAGTCCACCTACGCGACAATCGTCTTCACGTCAACAGAGCCATAGGGGCAGAGGTACTACGAATCGCTATCAGCCTTACCAAAGACCCTATGGCAGTGCTGGAAGGAGAATACCCGTGGGTGGCGGGAACAGAGGCTATCCGGTTTGAGCAATCACGGTACGAGCATGGGAAGTGCTGTTGACCAAACACGTTCGAGCATGGCGCTGGCAGGAACAGGATCTTACGCGAGATATCAAATAGACTTTTGGGGCAGGTCCGCCTCCACACTCATCGACAGAAAGTCGCATCGGGGGAGCTGTCACGAACCGAGCACGACCAAGGTGTTTCAAGGACATGACGACAGTGCTGCTGTAGACGGGAGAGGTGCATCACCACACAGCGATAAGGAAATAAGATACCCATTTTTCATTCCATTGAAGTCAGCCTTGGTCTTTGCCCGGATTTCGCGCCATCGCTATGCATATTGCTACACGCCTGTCTGCTTTCCTACTCCATTTCACTTCAATGTTCCGGCTTTCAATTTTCCCCAATCCTTCTGGGCTTCTGTTTTACGCCGCCAGAACCTGCTTGCTGGTGTCGTATTCCACATCAACGACACCGTCCTTCTTGACCACCTTGACCGTCATGCCCTTGAAATCGATCGGCAACCGACGCTGCAACTCGTCCGTGCACATGCGCAGGATCTTCATGCCTTGTTCGAACGTGATGTCCGGGTGGTGGTGTTTGTCCAGGATGGAGAGGCAGTAGTACCTTGTCACCAGATTAGAGATCTGATCGATTAGGATGGGAACAGTATGAACTTACTGAGCATATCCATGCGCCGCATACGGCACCTTCGCACTACTGGCCAGATAGTCCAACCAATATAGACTCGGCTCCCTCGTGATCGGATCGACACCCCCAAGCAGCAGATTCACATTATACGGCTTCCTTGACCTCAACGATCTCGCCAACTCGCCTCTCACGAACGATGCAACGGCACTGGGTCCCAACTCGGTCTCATTCCTCATGCTGTAGAGCGCGATGTTCGCCTGTATGAATTCCGCGAATTGGACTGTGTCGCCTGCTTCGCCGGAGAAGGCCAGCAGGGTGTGTTTGTTCAGCGAGCGGGTCTTGTCGTCGGAGGTCTTGAGGATGGTCGCGCCGCGCATGGCGGCTTTTGAGGCGGCGATGATGGTGAAATCCCGGCCGGTGAGGCCTAGGAGGACTTCCCTGGAAGAGAGTTAGACGTTTGCTAGGTTTTGGGGCTGGGGGAACTTACATTGTGAGTGAGTTGGCGGAAGGTCAGAGGAGCTATGAAGCGGTGGAACTTGATACGATCGAAGAGTCTGAGGAAGATCACAAGCAGGGTCTTTTTGCTAACAGTCGATTGATTTGAGGTAGATTCCGACTGCAATGAAATCAATAGCTTTGCTTGACACGCAACGCGAATGCCTGCCAAATGCTGAGGAAGGTGCGGCGAGGATCACTCCGAGGTTTTGCCCGCATCTCAAAAGTTTTTGGATTTTTGTAGAAAATGTCTTGCTCGTGGCGCGGTCCGATATTTGGGATTGAGTAGCGACCGCGCTCTTCCTTCAATATGTCTTCCTTCTTCACCGTCCCAGCATCTCAACGGAAGCGAAAGAGGGACAATACTGCCCCCGGCAAAGCCAGAAAGCGACAAGAGATCGATCGACCGGACGTACGAGACCAGGCCGACAAGCGGACCAGACGAAAGGGAAGACAAGCACAAGAACGAGACGACGAATCAATCTCCGGCAGCGACTCTAACGATGAGGTTCAACCCGATACAGATGCCGAAGAATCAGAAGCTACCTCCGAAGAAGGCGAGACTGGTGCAGAGAGGAGAGTCCGACTGGCGCAACGATATCTAGACAATATCAAGCAAGAGATTGACGAAACTGGATTTGATGCAGAAGATCTTGATCGAGACCTGATTGCGCAGAGATTGAAAGAGGATGTGGACGAGCAGAAAGGCAGGCAATACCGGCTCATTGCCCAGAATCTGGATTTTATAAACGCCACGCATGCGCCATTCAAGGCAGATACCGAGGCGACCACTGGCGTGGCGCTATGTCAACCGTATGCTTACACAGTAAGTAGAGACAGGACATTGATCAAATGGCGACTGCAAGCTCCCGCTGGCACTCGGAGAACACGGCCGAAACAGCTAGTATACGTTCGAGGGATCAAAATCAGGGCTTCGGAGAAGCAGCAGCATGGTCATACGGGGCCGATTCTGGCGGTGGCAGCGTCTCCGGACGGGAAGTTTGTGGCTACAGGAGGTGCAGACAAGAAACTCATCATTTGGTCAGCGGAAGATCTGCGGCCGTTGAAGACGTTTACCACCCACCGAGACGGAGTGACTGGCCTCGCATTTGCACCAAACACGTCAATTCAATCTGGCTTCGGCCAACAACTCTTCAGCGCCAGCATGGACAGGTCATTGAAGACATACAGCTTGTCGGGGGAGGACAGTCTTGCGTATGTGGAAACACTGTTCGGCCATCAGGATCATATCATTGGTGTCTCTGCTGTCTCGATCGACCAGTGCGTCACGGTTGGTGCCAGAGACAGAAAAGCCATGTGGTGGAAAGTTGTGGACGAATCACTGACACGGTTCATGGGTGACAGCTCGGCAAAAGACGAGTATCAAACGGGCAGTCTCGACTGCGTAGCTGCACTCCCACCGCAGAATTTTGTGACTGGCGCGGATTCAGGTGCTATTACTCTGTGGAGTATCCACAGGAAGAAAGCGGTCTTTACGATTCATACGGCACATGGTGTGGAAGAGCCTCCTCCACTTGAAGAGGTTACTTCCGAGTCTGATCCGAAGGTCATTGAGCAGTTGAAGAAGGATGACACACGAAGACCAATCCCGAGAGGCATCACTGCTCTGGCGGCCGTGCCTGGTACCGACGTCATTCTGAGCGGAAGCTGGGATGGCTGGATTCGAACATGGAAATTGAGCGACGACAAAAGAACTCTGTTACCTCTTGGTACTGTCGGGAAGCTTGAGGAGGGAAGCGTCAATGGCCAGGCAAATGGCGATGCAGTATCGTCAAGTGGCTCTTCAACGATTTCAGCATCTCCAGAGAAGACTGCAGGTCAGGTTCGAGGCTATGTCAACTCTCTGGCTGTCTTTGAGAGAAGGAAACAGATTGTGAATGAGTTCGGAGGCAAGAAGGAAGGCGAATGTCAGGGCTTGTGCATCGTGGCAGGAACAGGCAAGGGAATGAGATTGGGAAGGTGGAAGAAGCTCTCAGGTGGCAAAAATGGTGCAACGGTTTTCGAAGTACCATTGAAGGCGGAGTCCAAGTAGCAGCCATCTCAAAACTACGGCTTCAGTAGTGTGCAGAACCAAGCGATTGTAGAAGATGGAATATGTAAAGTACCCTCGACACAAGATAGCCTTGTTTCTCCCTTGCAAGGCTGCCGACACGTGACCTTCCTTGGCGGGAGCCACCAACCATCAAAAACTTCATCCGCTCTTGCAGCTTCCTTGCTTTCTTTTCTCTTCTTCATCAAAAAGTAACAGAGCCAGCCACGACCGTCGTTTCGTCCTTTCTACAGCGATGTGTTGCCATGAGCTTTCACAAGCTCGATGGCTCTGGAGAGCAATCTCATTCCTTGTAGGAAGTTTCTTTCTCATTGGGTCCTCTTTGGTGAGGGCGATGAGTCTGGAATGTCGATTAATAGGATACATCCTCATTTACTTTTTCCTTCCAGCTGGAAGCGCACTCATCAAATTGAGATTGTACCGTCGTCTCGCAATCGAGTGTTTGAGCTGGACCTCACCGAGCTTTTAATGACCCAACCTTCAGGATTGACTGAAGCTGGAGACACAAGATGCACAATCCATCTGCCACACCTGAGGAATTCCGCAATCTTGAACACTTTACAGGTATGTCATGGTTTGTGCGTCGCATTCCCGCTCCTTGCCCCAATGAGAGCCCCTAGGAACTGATGTTTTGCATTCCAAGGGAGATGGTATGCAGATCGCGTTACCCTCGCCGCACGGTCAAAATGCCCAAGGTAAATATCATGCGCGATGATACAAAGTGTCCCCTTAGCCTTCTGTTCTTCTCCAGCTCGTGTTTGCTTCGAGACTCGTTACACTCGTTTCAAGTGTCTGCTTTATTGCGCCACTCAGTCACTCCTTTGAAATCCCTGATTCACGCCCCTCCTCGCGCGAGCGCGATAAACTAACAACCGAAACCGGACCACCGCCCTCACCAAAATGAAGCTATCAACAAGGGACACACTCCTGACCGCACTTCTCCTCGCGGCGGCAGATGCTCAAACCACAACCATCGTCAATGATGCCCAAGACACTGGCGCTACCACGATCACCTACTCTGTCTGCCCAACTGCCTTGACCACGACTACCACTTTGTCAAGCACCATGACTGTCACGTGCGATAATAATGGCCAGTGTACTGGTCCTCCGGCCATAACCGGCGGGCCAATTCTTGGGGCCCAGACTTCTGAAATTCTCGCCTACACCACAACCCTTCCGAACGGCGAGGTTATGGAACTCCACGAGTATATGACCGTCTACCCGCAGATCTGTAGCGGTGGTTCATCCATTGGAGCAGCGACGTACACCATCACTGAGGAATGCCCTTGCATGGAGACACCGAACCCTACAGCCATTCCTTCGGGCTTCACCACGACCGTCACTGCTTGCGATGTCTGCCACAATGGCGGACCTACCACTCTGACTCAGACTGTGCCATGCACAACTGGTCCTTATGCCTCCGTCACTCCACAGATTGGACCCACCGCTAATGCTCCTTGGGCACAGGCCGCTGCAAGTGCAGGCGCAAATGCGCAGGCTGCGGCCGGTGCTGGCGGCTCAGGTTCCTCTGGCAACAGTGGCTCATCTGGCAGCGGTTCGCCAGGCAGCGGCTCAGCGGGCTCTGGCTCACCTGGCTCTGGTTCACCTGGTTCCGCAAACGCCGCCGCCAATGCCAACGCTGGCGCCAACGCGAATGCTCAAGCCGGCTCACCAGGCAACAACGGTGCTGCAGGCGCAAACTCTGCCTCAGAAGGCAACTCCGCAGCCAACGCCAACTCAGGTGGAAGCAATGCCGCCGCAAGTGCGGGCGCCAATGCGGCTGCCAGCGCTGGAGCTGCCGTTGGAGCAAACAGCGGCAGCGTCTGGAACAATGGCACCACACCCAACAACAACACCATCTCACCACCCATCACGCCTGTTAACCCAGGCGCCGCATCAGGCGCTAGCGGGGCAAGCAGTTCCCAATACACGGGCAGTGCGGACAGATTGGGCTTCGCTGTCTCCAGTGTTTTGGCTGTTGTTGTGGGTTGCTTGGCGTTCATGCTGTGATCTTGTTTACTGTCTTGAGTTGAGGCGAGCTTGCGCGGCTTGGGGTTCAGATCAGAGGGATCAACCAGGGAAGCACGTCTGGGGATGCACGGTTTTGGGGTCGTTAGGTATGAGAACGTGGTTTCTTTCAACGGGTCAAATCAGATGGATTGGATGGGACCTTCATGTTTATTTGGGACATATAGTACTGCATGGCTTTGCTTGGATATGATATGGACTGCTCCGACGGGGAATGCTTGGAGTAGGCTCTTTTAGATGAGGAAGAGGCACGCTGAAGTCTCCGAGGGCAAGCGGCCCGCTGAAGTCGCTCGGTGGTGTTGAGGATGGTTGGCAAAATCGCATTCAGTGCAGGGCAACAACAACGTACGCAGTTTCCATAACGGTAGTGGTGTAGCAGGGTGTCGCAAATTCGTCGAGCTTCGCTTAGTTCTTCTCTCGTCTTTGGGATCTCAGCTGTAAGCGTTGTCTTGTTCTTACCGTCGACCAGGTGTCGGTCGGTCCAATACACGTGCGCTTCTGTCGGACAGCTCATGTGCACGCAGTATCTGAAATACATACTCAGGATCTAGTGCCGAGGTCGATGCCCCATTACTTTGGTGTCAACGATGCGTATTCGGCTCAGCTGTTTCTTTCCCATACGCTGTTCTTCACATAACGGCCGTAATCGTCGGTCGAATGTTCCACATCTTGTTCCTTTAAAAACTCTAACTGAGGACCCGAGAATAAACTTAAGTACGCACATCAAGGAGAACGAGACTTACAACTACGTAACCAGACTCCAGGATTGCCATATCGTTGTTCTAGTGTACAATAATGCACTTTCCGGGTGATTCGGCGCTCTCGCAGCTCGACCCGGAATTCGAAAAGGCAAATATTCTTACCTCCGTCTAATGCTGACCCGAACTGAAAAAGTGGTTGAAGGGCAACAAGATACCAGTTATCTCAGATGAGTTCATTCTCAAAGCGTCGACCGCTCGGCAGGCAGGTTCGGACCTGGATGTCTTCAACACGGGCAATGCCACCCTGGACCAGCAGGTCGAGCGGCGAGACTATGATATCCCTACGCGGGACGGTGTGACCCGTAGCAGGATATACCGCCTGAAGCCAGAGCATCGGTCGACCGAAGATGGTGCACCTTTGGTTGTGATGTTCCATCCTGGCGGCTTTTGTTTGGGTGAATACACCACGATGGATGTCGAAGCTCATACCCTTTGCAAACGGTTCGGCGCAACGTGCGTCAGTATCAACTACCGACTTGCTCCAGAGCACCAATTTCCAGCAGCGGCACATGATGCTTGGGATAGCTTGAAATGGATTGCGGCCAATGCGACGGGCCCAATACTCGGGAGTGATCCGTCCAAAGGGTTTATAGTCAGCGGGGTCTCGGCGGGCGGGACCTCGGCTGGCGTAGTCTCCCATCTCGCTCGCGACGAGGAGATGAAGCCTCCTTTGACTGGCGTTCACTTGAGCATCCCAGGACTCATGCAGCAAGAAGCCATCCCCGAGAAACTCAAGCACGAATTTCTCTCCTTCGAACAGAACAAAGACGCTCCCACCTTGAATCTCGAAGCCGTGGAGCTTCTTGCGCGGACGTATAATGGCGACGTGTACAGTCCGTTACACAATGTTCTTTTTAACCCCAACGGCCACGGCAAGCTGCCTCCTCACTACTTGCAAGTTTGTGGCCTCGATCCACTTCGAGATAATGCTCTGGTCTACGAGCGTATGCTGAGAAAGGAACATGGCATCGCCACCAAGATTGATGTGTATCCTGGTCAGCCTCACGCCTTCTGGTTTATCGCGCCGCAGCTAAAGGCCTCGACCAAGTATCATGAGGATGTTCTAGCCGGCTTTGAGTGGCTGTTGAACGGCAGTGATGGGCGACGAGGGGTAAAGCTGTAGCCTGAAAAGTTCCGAGCATCTCTCTCAACGGCGAAGGAGACACGTTCTTACTTGGGTGAGGAACAAGGTTTTGAGTGCACTAGACGTCATTTAGCCAGTAGTAGCAACACGGTCGAGCAGTTATGCGGAAAAGCAGAATGACTTCAACCTTCCTCTCCTCTCACTATTTCCGTCGACTTGATGTTTTCGGAAGGTGCGTGAACCTAGATGCCATTCTCTGAAACTTGCAATGTCGCGGCACACCAAAAGTGGTTACTGGCCAAAGACAACTCCGCAACCTGGCTAGGGTCATGCGGCCGTCTTTCTCTGAGGTGCACTGTCTACCTGTGCATACTCTCTCGGGGCTGCAGAAGATGCCAATTGACGATGCTCAGCTGTAGTCCTCCAGCCCATCCATGTCAAGGTTCCTGCAACGGACGACGGGCTATGAAGCCATCGATATACAAAAAACTCGCTTGATCCGGGTCCAGAAAAGACAACTACGACGGCTTGACTTTCACATCATCCAGCTGCTCTGGGGCAGGTCGAAGCTGCCACAGATCGTCTTCAGTGGGAGGCTTTCGCAATCGGTCCACGATTGCCACAGCTTGCAGACTGCCTGCTTCGGCCGATGCTATAACGACATCGTACGCCGCGAAGGCCAGGAATTTCAATTCTGGGTGCGGCCAGCTGGTCGAACCCGTGGCGTATGGTAAAAGGAACTCAACGGCCGTATGGACACCCTGACCCTCGGCGCCTACGCAGCCCCAGAGATCCATGCCGACTTTCTGTGCAATGCAAGCAGCCCGAGTAAATGCAACAAGGTTGAAGCAGGAGTAATGCCAGCTTCTGGTTCGAGCTAATTCGCGAGGTTGAGATCCATCCGCGGAGATTTCTCGACTTATCCTTTCACGCAAGATTTTCACTTCCTTCAGCGTCGCGTCAATGTCACCCAAGAAAAGACTTACACCTGCCTTTTGCATTGCCGCGAAGGTACCATGATTATTCTCTTCGAGGCTCTCCTCGACACCGAATGGACTATGAGTGAGCCAGTTGAGGTAACCTCGATTCCAACTTCGAAACGCAGCCACGTAGGCATCAGACCAGCCAGGCGCACCACTGGCGAGGATTGCGGCGGCGTCCAGAATGCCGGTGTACTGCTGGGAGAAATCAATAATTCCGATCGCGCGCCCCGAATTCGCTCCCGGTATGATTTGGGCGTGATCGAGGTTCGGATTCATCCGGGTTTCTGGCGCCAGGAACCAATTCCGGATGATCTCAGCCGCATGAATGGAATAAGCCTTGTTGCCGGTGTAGAACCAGGCCAACGCGAGAATGTACGAAGACTGGAACACCTTGGACTTGTTGGTCTTATCTGGACACTGAAGCGACTCGGGATTGACCTTTCCATCACGTCTTATGTATGGCATCCCGTCGGGTGTATCAGAGCGCCACCAATATGGTGCCTGGCTAAGGTAGTCATGCTTGTCACCCGATGGAGGAATCTGTTGTTTTGAAGTGACCGACCATGGGCCTTCAAGAAGCCACCGATCCGCCTGCTTTACGAGTCTGCTCAATACAGTGTTGAGTTCTGCGTTGCCACCATGGAGATTTTTCTTGATATTGTACAGCCTGGCGCCATCTAAGACAACTGTGGCTGGCACCAATCTTCTGTTGTGTTGGCCTGCCATATCGAGGCGGCCCCGATGGTGGGAGGAAGTACACTGTCGAGACTGCCCTGGAAGAGCTGCATTCTGATACCAAGCGCCCAGATCAACAAGGGTGATTTCCAAGATTAAGGGCAGATGACAACCCTAACTGACACGGTCGCTCATCTCTTTCGGGCAGGTGAAATGCAGCGGGCAGCGGCCGATCTCCACTCCGAGCATGCGACTCTGGGGGAGGGGAAGTGTGGGGAAGCCGTGCATCGGCCCATCTGTGTACCTCTCCAGTTTCTAGCTATGAACTTCAGACATTCATGCGACGCCCGTTCATCTCACTCGGCTGATAGTCCCGGCTGGAAGAAGGCGAAATGCTGTCGCAGCGAGAGGAGGTTCTAGGGAGGCCTGAGTTACCTGACGATCCCACTCGATCCTTCCTCGGCCAACACGTGGTCGAGGAAGGCCCCGCCTGCTTGACCTGTCGCAAGCGGAAGCTACGATGCTCTCGCGAGGCTCCAGCCTGTTCTTCCTGCATCAGACTGTGTAAGCTGCCACCTTTCCGATGCTGCAATGTCGCTGACCAGGCGTCAGCAACAGAATGCATATACGATCAGAAGAGGCAAAAACCTGGCGTCAAAGCCGGTGCAATTGAAACACTGACACGAAGACTTGGTTCGTTCTACAAGTAGTGCTCTTGCTTGCTCCTCGCTCATGTTCTGAAGACGCTCTTGAGAGGAAAGTTGAAGAAAACGATGCCAGCTCGGCACAGTCGCCAGACCGAGCCGATGTTGAAGGCCGCCTATTTCAAGCCTTTTCTCTTTTAGCAAATCAATTACGACCTGGTGTCGATGGCGCCACGCTACCAATCATTGGAAGTCCAGAAGAACAACAGCTGGATAGAGATAGCCACCAATTCTCAACCACGGACTCTTCCTTGCAGAGGTCGCGCAAGAGAAGGCGCCTGGCAGATCCGACCAGAAACGCAAGCGACTCAGGTATTCTCAAAACAGATCTTTCAGCGTCCCTGCCCTCACAGGAGGTGCTTGATGTGGTGCTTTCCGAGTACTTTGCTACCATTCACCATTGGATCCCTATGGTGCATCAGACGCGGTTGAGAAGCCGGCTAGAGGATGAAGAGGAGTCATCTAGGCTCGTCGTGCTGTTGCATGCGATGATAGCCGTTACTCTGCCACGTATCTCGCCTGAAAGGTGCGGTGTCACTCAGGGTGAGAAGGAGGAACTGATAGTTATCTCGGGAAAGCTGGTTATGCTACATGCGCTGGATGATCTCAACGTTGAGAACTTGCAGGCCCTGATCATGATTGCTTTCGACAGAATTGGCTCTGGAAATCTATCTGGAGCCTGGTCGCTTGTGGGAACACTTACAAGAACAGTGGACTATTTGCAACTGACGGTGGAGCCGAGTATCGATCGCAGCCGTCCCTTACTCGAACCGCTCCGGTGCCTGGATGTGCCGAAAGATTTTGCAGAAGCCGAGGAACGACGTAGGGTCTTCTGGAACGTCTTTCTCCTCGACCGATTCTGTTCCGTGGCGTGTGGCTGGAATACGGGCTTCACGTCCGACAACGTATCCAGACAGCTTCCTTGCAATGGTGGTGTGTGGGCCAGAAACGAACACGCAGTTGCGCCATTCTTCGGCCTGTGGGACAAGCAAGCTGCAAAGATGGGAAATTCCATTACTTTCCTTCCGATCCACCGAGCTTCCCACAGCGAGCAGGGCCAGATGCCAAACGTCAGTCCAGGAGGACCGCCTGAGCCGGATATGCGATCGAATCTTGGTGCAGTTGCATATCGTATTGAGGCCACGGAATCGTTGAGCCAGATCTCCTCTTTCTTCCTTCAGCAGCGGGTTGACTTTTACAACAAGGAAGAAGTTGCTAATTGGCTGACTCGGTTCAAAGAGCTCGACCTAAGGCTCGTCCACTGGAAATTATTCTTGCCGCGAAAGTGGAAAGATTCGAATGTCTCAAACGACGAAGCCCAGGTGAGGATGGATCCAAATTTGACCCTTGCACATATCACGCATAACGCCTCAATGATACTGCTACATCAACACATCGGCTACCCTGCAACAACTTTAAGCCAGATCGTCAATCTTCCCAGTATTTGCAGCGCCGAGACCTGCCAGCTTGCTGCAGTCGAGACCGCAGCAATTGCACAAAAGTACCTCAAGTACACCAATGACATTATGGTTCCCAGTGAATTTGCCTTCTGCACGTTTCTGGCGGCACAGGTTCTGTTGGTCCATTGTCGACACTTTGGCACAGATGTGGCACCGGAGTTCTTCCAACTAGTCCAGTGCTTGGATGGGATGTCGTCAAGATGGCGTGGGAAGGGTGGCAGCGGTCGTTCGGATCTGAACAACGATGCAACCCAGCCCGCTGTTCTGGATCTTGCCGGAAGATATGCGGAGCACCTTCGCGTTCTTCACACAAAATCCACAGAGGACGTCACGTTCGGCACAGACATCCTTTTCCAGCCAGGTGCAAGTCTTTTCATGCCTCTGGGCTCACATCTAGTTTCGTCTCCCTTTGCAGAATCATCGACTCGGCACGAGCACGACGGGGCATCACCACACCAAGCCAATCCCGCAATCCCAAAGATACAACCGTCCTCGAACATTGCTCAAGTCAACGCCCAAGCGGGTGTTCTTTGTCATCAAGACATGCATCAAAGGGTCCCAAATACAAGCTACGCGAACAATCACTATTCAGTCCTTCCACCCTCAGCGGATGCGACGGAAATTTCACCAACCCACCCGAGATATGCCACACAAAGACGGACCTCGACAGAACCCGCTGGCAACGGAATCGGTGGCGCTGGCGTGACAAATTTTGTCGACTTATATGACCCAAGCATGCAATACAATGCCTTGCAACCAGGACTTGCCAACATCTCGAACGCAATCCTCGGCCAGCAGTTTGCCGACTTGGACCGAGTCATTACGTTCGATGGAGCAGATTTCGCTCTCGATAGCATGTTGGGTTATGAGCATGTGTCTTAATGCCTCGAAGTATGCACACAAAAAGCTCTTTGTATAATATCTATACTACCCACCTGCTGGCCCTCCAGGATATGGAGACCCAAAGGAAACCTTGTTTATCATACCAATCCCATGCGAAGCAACTTATTCCCCAGCTCTAGGAAGTAATAGTCCGCATAAACAAGTCCATGATCCGAGTACCTGACCAAGGCATTCTCATTGTTATTTGCGGTGGCGTGCGCAAGGATCGCATCCCATCTGTCCGGCAGCTGAGATGAAGACGTTGTCGAGATCCTGGATCCGTCGATCTGAAACCTGACCGTGTCGTGGTCTGAGATCGGGTGGAGACAGTGAGCGAGCGTGTCGCGAAGGATCTCCATTACAGCTTTCAAATACCGCTGTGGGGCTGGCGTTTGATGATTGGGACCCGCGAGGACTGACTGCGTGCTGAGGATTTGATGAAGCAGGAGCATCCCATTGGCGGCAATCATTCCTGCAGAACTATCACGAAGGACGGACTCTCCTGCTGGAGCGTCGAAGTCCCAAGGTGGGACGTTAGGATTTTCTTGCGTGCACTTCGAAAGACGGGTGAGGAATAATTCGGAGAGCCTGATCGCCGCATCAAGGAACTCGGCATCACGCGTCCAAGCGTATGTCTGCACAAAGCCGAGAATCGCCCAAGCTTGTCCCCTTGCCCACGTCGAAGAGTCGGAATATCCTTGATGCGTGAACTGCTTTTGCACCTTTCCAGTGTGAGGATCAAGATTTGCGACATGAAACATCGAGAAATCCTTTCGCACGAGTGTCCGAAGCACCGTTCGAGCATGGACCGTCGCCTTGTCGATCAACGACTGGTCGCCGATATGGTGGCCAACGTAGAAGAGTAAGTCCATGTTACACATGCTATCCACAATGATGAGGAAATTCTTCTCCTTGTCGACGATGTTGTACGCGTGACTGACTGCCCTGTCCCAACTTCGAATCGCTCCGACCTCGTCGCTCCATCGACACGCCAGGTTCTGCGCCGCCGTCACCAAGGATCGAAAACTGTCGTTGTTGCCGGTCAGCTCCCAGTCCATGCGGAGGGCCGGCTGGGTGATGAACCCCAGATCGTGTGTGTTTGTGCGTTTCGCCATTTGATGGAGGGGACCTGCCCACGTGCGACAGAGATCCAGCAGTCCTGGAAGCAGATCTGTCGTGCGGATTGAAGGTGGAAGAGGTATTGATTTGGGAAACTTAACGCATCGTTCCAGGATGCAATATAACGAGCCAGGGAAGAAGCCACACGTCCAGAATTGTGCAGGCTTCATGCTGAAGCGGCCTGCCGAAGGTCCTTCCCTCGGGACGAATTCTGGATATTCTTGAAGCGTGTTCTGCGGGTTCAAGTTAGCCTTGATGGCCTAACTACATTCCGAACATCGGTTTTGAGGTGCTCTGGCCCGACACGAGAAGAAATCTAGACTCACATCCTTCTCCAGCAACTCCTGAGCAAATCGCCATATCTTCGCGGCTACACTTCCACTGTAAAGATCCGCCAGGTCCCCAAACAACCTCGAATCGGGCCTTTGAGCCGCATTGCGAGGTCCCTCGATGGCGCTTGAGGCTGACGACATCGAGCTTGTGGAATGATGCTCGGACTTCTCAAGAAAACGCTCGTTCTCCGAGTCTGAACTGTTATCGTTAGTGCTCGCCATCCCTGAGAATCGCAGAAACTATGAAAACCTATTGAAGCCGGATCCCAAGGTCACAAAGGCGGCGGATAGATACGGCGTTTTGAGCAGGGTGGACAGCCTCCCAGACACGGGTCATCTCCAAAGCTGTACCACGATTCCGCCTCAGTTACGTTGACACTGCACTGTTCCGTGATGAATGGTGGAGAGGTGTCAATCTCTCCAATCAAGGTGGAGTTGACATTTAGAGCGGCTGGAGGGATCATTGACCCGAGCTCCGATGAGGATGGAAACGAGGGTCCGGTCGATCACGGAATGTCGCCCGAAGTAGGTTTGACCCCCTTTCGATTGCAATATGCGGCTCACTCAACCGAAAGTGAACTGTTGAGAAGAATGCACACGAAGTTAGGAAAGCGTGGTCTTGCTTTAGCGTCGCCGAGCGTTATCCTTAATTCACATGAGGCGCAGTTCCGTGCGACACCTGTTGGCAAGAAACAGACCCCCGCCTCCACCCTTGATCGAGGCTATGGTGCTATCGGACCACTCCCGGCAACATAGTCTTTTGTAACTTCTACGACGATCCCGTCATTGCTGAAAAGTTCTGTCAGCTCACCCACTGTGGGGATTGCAGGCGGCGATGACCAGTCTTTCAGACCATTTGTCCCATCCGGATCCGCCAGAACGGCACAAGCAACCACAATGGGCACGTTAGCCTTCACTTCGCCCAGCAACTGAGGAACCCACGATCGTGGAAACATCACGCTCGTGTTCCCATGCGGTGCATTCATTCTAGCTGTACGCGTCAACTCAGAAGCGTCAAGAATTCCACTGAAGTCGCCGAATTTGCTGAGCACGTATGCCGAAGCAGGGCCGGTCTCCTTCTTATCGGCGTTGAAGTCCGTGCGAGGCGCCGCGAAGCCACCTTCGATGGTTGAGAGATCCCTCGGCGAGGAGACACTGTGAATGCGTATATGCCACGGAGATTTTGGAATCAGCCATGTCTCCACCCTGACGTCTTTCCACGGGTACCATCTGGAAAAGAGCTTGTCTCCTGCAATGGCTGCTTCTGTACAATGCTCTCTAACTCGATAATGCACCCCGTCGTCACTGAGTGCGATCATGTTATCGAATGCTCCAGTCTTGAACCCTAGCGGATCGCTTTCGACACTGAATCCATATCGCGAAGAATAGGCGAATTTGTTGTATTTCTCCGGCACGCCACGCATCAGCTGGCCCGTCTCTGGGCCAGAGACGGTCATTACAGTATGTCCCGATTGATGAGTAAAGACCATGCCGGGTATTGAGAAGGAAGCCGTGCATGGGCGATCGGAGAGCGGCAATTCTTTTGACGACCAGAACGGGTGCTCGGCCGGTAGGATCAAGGGAAGAAAGGCTTTCATTGACCACCAAGGAGATCCGGTTGAGCTGTATCGTTCGCACATGTATTGATTTGGATATGAATATCCCAAGCTCAACAAGCCGTCGTTGTATCTGGATATCGGCTGAGTTGCCCACCATCTCAAATTGCGGAGGTATAGGCCCTTCATAATACCCCAGGGTAGTGCCTTAACATCAAGAAGTGCTAGCGCTCCCCAAAATGCGACCACACAGTGACGATACGTCAAGCTTCGCCCGTATGGCACATTTGCGCCCGTGTCAGCAAACCAGTGCTGGTAATGCACAGCAAATTTCCGAGCACGGTCTTTGAACCGCTCGCCTCGTGCCTTGTCGCTAGATGGTCCGTATTTGGCGTATAGGAGGCCATAATAGTGCATGGCGAATGGATTGTAATAGTCAATCCGGCGAGTATCTCCCTTGTCGTCGCCGTCTCGGTACCATCCGTCCCCGATGTACAGGCTCTCAAGCCTGTCCAAGTACTCTTCAGTCATTGACTGATCGGTTTTGATGCCAACGTTCCGCAACCCCAAATCAACCAGGACCCTAAAAAACATGTGGTTGTTCCCAGCGTGGGCTCCATCGCGACTGGTGATCAACCAGGCTGCAACATTCCTCTTGGCTGCCTCATCCAGCGGCTCCCAGATATGCTGGGGAACGAGAATCAACGCATAACCCAAAGCTGTTGCCTCAACATGCCGTTGGTCCATGCTATCAACTTGGCCCCAGTACTCGGGATGGTTGGGATCCGTGCCATTCTTGAGACCTACACGGTAAAGGTCCCAGTTGTCGAAGCTTTCTCCCCCGGCGACTAGAGGTGCGATACCAAATAGTGGCCTCGCCCATCCTTCCAGGTCGCATGCAGCTCTGTCCCACGTTGAAGTCGACGCGTCGAGTTGCACGCGTGCTTTGCCGGGAGAGAAAAAAGGGAGCAGAGAGTTGAAGAGGCCAAGACAAGCATTGATGACATCATCACGCGTGTTGAACTTGTTGCTTGCGAGAGGATTGAACTTCGCGATATCAACGACGCTCGAGTCGACTGCCATTATGTGTTGCGACGATCCTGCAAGATTGGCAGAAATTGCAGAAGGTGAGTTCAAGAATGTTTCTCAGGACATCTTTCGCGCCAGGCGTGTCGTCTACCACCTGCTGCAGATTCTCAGACACGTCCAATGTTGGTGCAGCATGTTGCGCCCTCTCGTTTTCTTCAGACTGCCATCAATCGAAAGCGTGGCAATCGACACTGATCCGAATGGTAAGTCTGGGATCCATAGATCAGTCCGCAGAGTGCCCGCCGCCAGGTGGCCTTGCCGTTCGGCTGGGACATGCCGTGGTGGAAGGTGATCGTCAGCGGGCAGCGGACGAATTCCCCCCGCAGGCACGCTGGGCGTGACCCAACCAACGGTCGAGACATGAGCTCTCGCCCGCTGGCTCAACAATACCCCGTGGGGTCTTGTTCACCGCGTACTTAACATCCGTCAACGATGAAAATAACCTGATGCGAGCGAAAGACCTGAAAGTACTCAAGAGGTGGCAGAGAGCCGGTCATGGTTGATTGTATGAGCAGAATAATCACCAAGCTTTGACTCCTTCTCTCACCTCATCTTCATTTCATAATGCTGTTTCGAGTTGCAAACAGAGAACAAGCCCAAGGCGTAGGAGGCGTCGTCCTCCGCGACGTCCTGCCTAAGCGCGACAAGCTCTGGATCTTCTATCCTGGCCTTTTTCAGCTGAACATCTGCCTCCTGGGCGCACTGGTATGCGATATCACCAACGGTTATGATGGCAGCATGCTCAACGGTCTTCAATCGGTCGATCCATGGCAAGATTACTTCCACCATCCCAAGGGCGGCCACCTAGGCATCATCACGAACGGTGCCAGAATTGGCCAAATCGCCGCCCTGCTCATCATCTCTCCCTTGATCAACAGGCTTGGGAGACGGTGGCCCATCGTCATCGGCTCAGTGATTATTTTGGGCGGCGTGGCTATGCAGACTGCCGCGAAAAACAATGCCACTTTCATCCTCGGGCGCGTGATGCTCGGCTTTGGGAATAACATCCAGCAATGCGCCAGCCCAATTCTGATATCCGAGTTGGCGTATCCAGCCCAGCGTCCCAAAGTCACCGCGATCATGAACACAACGGGCTCGTTGGGCCAAATCATGGCCGCCTGGATCACCTACGGCACAGCACGGGGCCTCGCTCACAATTCTTGGAGCTGGCGCCTCCCCTCCGTCCTGCAAGCCGCCTCGTCCATCTTTCAAATTGTCATGATCACCTTCTTTTGTCCCGAGTCTCCGCGCTGGCTCGCCTGGCACGGCCGCACGCGCGAAGCTCGCGCTATCCTGACTAAATACCACGCCGAAGGCGACGAGACCTCGCCCCTTGTCAGCTTCGAAATGGCCGAAATCGAATATACGCTCGAGGCTGAACGGGCAAACTCCAAGGGCGCGTCCTGGCTCGAATGGTTCCGCACGCCCGCGAATCGCCATCGCTTCTTCATCGTCCTGACGCTGGGCTTCATGATTCAATGGTGCGGCAATGCCGTGCTCAGTTACTACTTGCACCTGGTCCTCAACTCCTTCGGTATCACCTCCAGCACCACCCAATTGGTCATTAACGGCTGCAACACGATCTCTGGTTTCTGCTTCGGCATCCTCTGGTCGCTGCTCATCGACCGCATAGGGCGCCGCAAGCTCTTCCTCACCGGCATGGCGGGAATGTTCTGTGCGTTTCTCCTACTGACAGTCTTCACGGGCGTCAATTCCGGGCAGGACTTCTCGAGCCAAGGCCTCAGCGGCGCCGCCGTTGCGATGATCTTTGTCTTTGGGGCCTTCTACAAGATGGCCGGCCCCACACAAGACGCCTATTTCATGGAAGTTTCACCCTACGGCCTGCGCGCCAAGACCAGTGTGATCAAGCAATTCGGCGACGCCGGGGCGAATTTGTTCAGCGGGTTCGTCAATCCAATTGGTCTCGAGGCCATTGCGTGGAAGTATTATATTGTTTGGTGTTGCGTGCTGATCAGCAATTTCTTGATCATTTACTTCTTTTTCCCTGAGACGAAGAATCTGTCACTGGAGGAGGTGACTCAGATGTTTGATGGGCATGAGATTTCGCAGCATGCGATAAAGGAGCAGGAGATTGAGCGTCACGAGGAGCGTGTGGATGGGGATGGGAAACAGAGTTCGGTGGAGATGGTCGAGTCTGTGCTTGGGAAACAGGCGGAGGTCTGATGAAATTTGCCCCATGAGTCGTGAAGGATCTCATGGTATGTAACTCAGATCAAAAATCCGTGACAGTTTAAGAACTGCTTTCCTCGGACCCTGCTAGGTTGTCGTAACTTTGCGTGCCTCTTCCACAGCCCGAAGGCCTGGTGCTCGTCGTTCTCAAAACCATTATTATTTGGTCTCAATCTCAGCTCAAGGACAACACATCTGTGAACTTTCTCGTATACACAGGCAACAGCGCTCCACACCCAATACTCTCCTCGCTAGTTCAGGGAAAGGATAGCTGCTTCCGAGTCCTGCAAAGCAAACTGAAGTGTTCCGTCTGATGCTGCAGATAAGACCTCGACTGTTCCGTCTATCTTTCGAGGGAGGCCCAAAGTTGCAGACTCATATGCATAGCCGTTGAATGTTACACCTGTCGTGACTTCCGCTCCAGGCGCCGTCAGTCGCTCGACAGTCCAGCTTGACGAGGGAGCCACAATGAAGCTATAGGTCTGCACTGGTCGCGAAGACTGGGTAGAGTTGTACTCGCGCATGTTGATCACAGCCAGCCTCTTCAAGCCTCTTGACTGTCTGTCGTATATAGCATACGCTGATTCGAATGGGCTCGAATCAGGGAGCGCGATCTCGGATACCGAAACAGTCGTGCTATCCCCAAGGAAACGCGCTGCAGCGAGCTTTCCGTAATATGAGGGATGTGTCGATGCATTGACGCCAGTTGGAGTCCAAGCGGCGTAAGGTGCCGTTGTACTTTGGTGAAAGTGCATGCGCCTGATGACCTCAGTCGAAGCTCCATAGCTCACGGAGTCGAGTACCCAAAGTGCAGATCCGAAGACGTCAGAGAGACCGGCACGACCACCACCATAAAGCGAGTTGTGCTCGCCGAGAATATATGGGACACCAGCGAGGTCGGGTATGCTAGACAAGTTCGCAGCCGTTGCCACGTGTTTATTCAGACTTGCAACTGTCGAAGAGTGGTTGAGTAAGGAGTTCTGCAGGGTCACCCCTGGTGATGTGGCGCCGGTGATGTAGTTGTGCACAGAGATCTGCTCCAGACTGTGGCCGCTGTTGAGCGTGTCATTGAATATCTCGGTTGGTCGCAGCTTCGATCCAGGACTAGACAGCGAGGGAGCCATGAAGTTGAAGTACTTCTGTGATGCCAGCTTAGGGCATGCTTCTTGCAGCAGACTGCGAATCTGGGACGTGCCGTTCTGCCACTCGGCGACATACTCTGCCTCGGTCCAGTTTGATGGCCGCCACTTGCCCATATATAGGTCGGGCTCATTTCCATACTCCCAGTTCTCGAGTTTTCCAGCGCCGATAGCCTTGCAGGCAAGCGGGACAGTTGCGGCTAGTGTATTGTATCCAGAAGCGTTATTCCAGGCAAGATTGAATCCGTGACTATATCGAGTTCGTGGAAATGTACCGTAAGAGTCGAAGAATGATTTTCCAATGCACTGGATGGCAAGTGCATCAGCGGAACATGAGCTAGCAGTCGCAGTGACTAAACTGTCGTCGTAGATAGCCCGATCCCTATAAGATTAGTGGAAGTCCGGTTTGAGGATGTGGAGCCTCACTGAGAGTTCCCTCCCACGCGAATTACGGGCATAGTACCCTGCAGCTTCTCGATATTCTCCAAAAGGTTGACAGAGAAAGTATTAGGACTCGAGGTATTGCCTTTATTCGTCAGCTGGTGCACGAGTTGCAGGGACTTCCGGGGCTAACATCCGTACCTGCATATTGAGGAAAGCCCGATAGCTCAATCGACAACGAGACATAAGCTGACAACAGACCTGGGCCTGAAGTCGGCTCACAGCTTGGGGAAACCAAAATCGCAGCCTTAGAAGGACGAGCGACCACGGTGCTCGCTGTCGCCACAACGCAAAGAAACAGCGTGCGAGAAGTCATTTTGTCAAGCAGCGGAAGGTACCTTTAGCTTGATAGTGAAATGGTATTCAGAAAGACAACTTTAACGCTGGCTCAGGCCGATTTGTTGATATGCTGACTTTTGATGCCACAACTTGTTTGGATATCTCAACCCACCTTGTCAACCACAGGAGATTGGATGGGCCACGGAAGTATCATTGCTAGAGTTACATCGAAAGCTCGATGGCTCGACAACACTTACAGTCTCTTTAGCCCTGGACAAGCACTGCAAACAGGGGATCGTGCTCCGTAGATTGTGGGGAAGTCTCACAAAGTTCGGGCAGCGGCGGATTGACGAGACCGAGCCTAGTGAAAACGGCTTCCTTGGGTGATGCAACAAAGCTTCTCAACACCTCCAAAACAATGACCTAGAAGCTGACATGAGCTATGTGATATATCTGCAAAGGAAACCATCACGGTGGCGAGTCTAAACCCATAACTCTAAGGTCGGCGTATCTTGTCTGGCTCATCACTGAGTTCTGTGTGGGAGAACGAGAAATAGTGAGGATGATGATGGGAAGAAGCTTGAATGTACATCGCAGCACGTGATATAGCGGGCGAAGTGTTGCTGCTCTACCGTACGTTGCGTTCTTCAACTTTATCGATCTGAATCTGACCCTTTTTCTTGACCATACTCGACATCAGGCCGGAAAGCAGCCAAGCTTAGATCATTTCTGTCACTTTTTAGTTCACTGGCTCAGCTTACGAACAGATGCAGGGCAATGCTGTCCGGCTATTAGCAGCGAAGCCCCATGTCATGTCTTGTCGCTGGCCGTGATTTTTTATCCGCATGTTCGGCCGCCCAACGGCCGTCAAATCGGACAATATGCAGAGAAACCGAAATGACCACCGACGAGAACAAAGAACTGACACTGTCTGAATTTGCTGAAAGTATCGGCTGAACTTTTGTCCAAGAGAAGCTTAGCTGAGCACCGCATTCATCACTAACCTACTTCTTCCTTGCACAATTGAGCCTGCCACGACTTCTCTGCGCCAGTGCTAATTCCTCCGCTACAAGATCACGCTTTCCCAAGCACCAGCATTTCACCTTCTCGTGACTGGAGTGCTGGTCGTGGCTCGGTTCCGAGGCACACCAACACCGGAGCGCTGCGTAGCGCTCAATCGGGTTAGCCATGATCGACGTCGAACGGAGGCGAGCAAAGCTCTTCGACCAACAGTGCCGGCACCACCTGAATATAGATGGAAATCTAGTTTAGCTTGAATATTCTGTTTGTGGATCGAAGCAATTTTGCCTGATGGCCCTGATGGCTTGGGTTGCCTCAGCAATAGGTTTCCCCATTCCGGCTCCGCCGACGGCGCCTCTGAACACATGTTCATTTACGTCGGTCATTGCTGTGCCGGGCATTCGGAGGTATATATAAGACGACACGGGAATGCTTGGTCAAGATGCTGTATTAGCCTCCAGAATATTGCTCAACATATCATTATGCACTCTGCCCAACGTTTCTTCATCTATACCTCCATTTACGCGACCGGAGTCCTTTGTGATTTCTCGGGCCCGACCTACCCAGCTCCGACCGACTTGACTAGCAATACCAGTCTTTCCGAGCCTCCTGAAAGAATCTCAGTTCAGCTGCATGGAGGACAACGCTCTACAGAGTTGGTTAGACTTTGGCGGAACATCGTCCATTGACGGCACTATTGTAAAAATTTCTCTCGGAGCTTGAACGTCAAATACGCCGGACGGAGGAGCCTCCAACTCAGCCCTATATGTTTTGCCTGCGTCAGTGTTGGTTAAGCCATCTGCCTTGCTGAAGGTGATATGGGTTGTTCACCGAGTCTCAAACTTATCTTTCGTTGTCCCCTTTAGGTAGGCTCCTCAGCCTTAGTAGCCGGTGCTGCTCGCGGCTGGGAGGATGACAACGATATGGTGCTGCTTGATTGAAAGATTTGCCGAACGATCGCTGCCTGATCATACCTCAAAACTGGGACGAGGCTGTACCGGTGTGGGGTTAGTCCAGTTTCAGGAACCAGTACAAAGCCTACTTTCCCGTCGGAAAGCGAGAGTCGCCCCCATCTCCGTCCTCTCCGAGACCACTTCGAACCCTTCTTGTCGGGCCACCAACGAACTCATCTTCTCCTTGAAACTCGTCTCTTTCATTTCTATGATGGAACTGATTCGGAATGCCGGGAGTGCCCTCAGGACGTGGCTGCAACGCATGTCGTCAGCAGAAGAAGAAGGTACTACCGCGACAGTCAACTTTGTCGCTTGATCTTGTTCTAATCGGTGTCCAGTGTGACTCCCCGACACATCCATGTCCTCGATGCAAACGCCTTAACATCCCCTGTGTCGGGCTTGGTCAACGTCGCTACAAATTCGTGCAGGACGAAAAAAGGTTAAGCCCGGGCGACAACTTCATCCTCCAAAGAGTGTCTGGATCCGAGTCAAGCAGTCATTCGACCCCAGGTTCCGATGCAGCCACTCTGTTCCAATCCCCGTCCAATGAAACCACTCGACTCGTGGCTGCATTTACAGAGAAGATCAAACCCGCCCGTGGTATCAAGTATAACCTGGCCTGGACTTATGGCGACTACCTCAACCATGTTCCGTCTCGTCTCGGGAGGAATGAGGCACTTGACAACGCGACAGATGTCTGGATGACTGCATTTGAGCATCAATTTTCTACATCTGGAGTTGAAAACACTCCTGTTTTGCTCGAAAAATATGGGAGATCGTTGGCCAGTTTGAGGAAATGTCTGGACGATCCCGTCAAGGCGAAAGCTCCCGAGACGTTGTGCGCGATCCTCTTCCTGTGGAATTGTCAGGTAATTTTTCTGGCTCTAGAAACGGTAGTCTTGTCAAAGCTAACAAGTAATGAAGCAATTCATACGTATGATTGGTAGCCCTGCTTCAGCTCACTCGGAAGGTGCGGCCCAGATCATTAGGTTGCGCGGGTGTGCCGAGAAATCCCAGGATCTCTTTGAATCCAACTTGCTGCTGTCCCTGCGCGCCGTTGTGGTAAGTGCACTCTCACCGGAGTGCGACCGAATTCCATCACTCATGGTATACACAGCTTTTTAGCTCCATGTTAGAAGGCCGGGTCGAGTTCAGTGATGAGGAGTGGGTTGCAATGTTCGACAACAAGGCCTACGAGCTGGCACCTCAGGGTCAGGCTGTGCAATGCTTGACTCGATTGCCGAATCTTATGCGCCGGATCAAGGCTGCACTTCTTGGTGGCCATCAGGCCCAGCTTCCCGAACTAAGAGCCTTGGCGCATAGTCTCCGCGATGAACTCGACCCGTCACTTTTCAAACTACGTGAGCAATGGCATGAAAACATGACAGAAACCGTCGACACAAAGCGACCTTTTCTCCCCGGCCTGTTGCGCTGCCACCATTTACGGTCATATGGCTTCGGTCTGGCCATCGGAATCTTCATCAACGAGGTCCGACTTGCATTGTGCCCGGATGCAGTCGATATTCTGGAAGAGTCACAAGCGTTCGCAGTCGAGATCCTGGAATTGGCCAAGATCGGATTAGAATATCGGCCGCTTGGGGGTTATGTTTTTGGAGTGTGTCTTCTGGCAGCTTATTGCGGGGCTTACGATCTGGACACGAAATTCGCGATACAGATGTTGCACCTTGAGTATGCTCGTGACTTCCATGGGGCGGACGGACCTCAGAGCTGCCAGGATCTGAAGCTGATTTGTGGACGCGAGTGGTCTCGGTTTGTGGTTTGAATTGTGACGCTGTACTAATGTGATACCATAGATGCATAGACGACTGCAATGAATCTGCTGCAAACAGAGGTAACAACTTCGCAGAGAGGGAACTTAGTCCTGTGCATCCCTGTTTCTTGAAGTTTCCTGGGATTGGTTTACATTGACCTAGGTAGTACATCTGCATTATTGCCAAGACTGCTTAGTCATCTTCTATCGTCAATGCTTGAAATGACGGATAATTGAATTCTTCGCACTTGACCATCTTAGGTAGATCACCTTTCAATTGCACCTGCCTTTCAATGAAGCTTTTCTCTTTGGTTAGGCCTTGCGGCATCGCTCAGGCGACGGCGAGCACGTCTCATTAGACGAGCCTCACGACTCGTAGTGTGCTTGACCATTGCTCGATGGGCTTACGTCGTGAGAAAACAGGCGTGTTGTCGACATGACAGCTACTTGCCTGCTGCGCGTCGCACCTTCCCATTCCACTGAATGTACGCATGCTGCTTAGCTCCCGCCATTACCGATTGTCTCGATGATGGGCAAGTCCGACTCTCTTTGTGATTGCAATCTTGATTACCCGGTTATTTAGTAAGTATCGAGATTCTAAAGGTAACTCCGTCCAGACTGGACATCCTTTCCCAACCTCAAACAGCACGATAATACATTCGGACGCTTGCATCCTTGCGTGTCTTATCTGCCAAGTCCGCCATATTCAGAGTGATTACACTCTATCTTGGCCGTCAACATCAGCAAATCGGTACCTTCCGTTCTCCACAGCTTACCCTGTTTTGGCATCACCATGTTGCCCGAAGAAGAATACTCGGGTGATTCTCGGGGAAGCGCTCCTACTCCCCTTGTTGACTCCTCATATCCTTGGCGATTACACTTCCCGCTCACGTTGACCTTGAACTAGGTACCAGTGCTGTACTAAGCATACATGACCTTCCAGAAACCATCCACGTTCGAAGCATTCCAACTTCCGCCTCTTGAAGAACACACTCGAAGAAAGATCCATCGCTTCGATAGGCACCGCATCAGATATCACTGCACGACATCCGACTTCGCATAGTCCTCCTCGAGGCCTAAGCGTGAGCTGCTTGAGTGACCCTTGGATGCGATGCCGGGTTGCCAGTTTCGGCTGCACCAAGAGAATGATTTGCGAGCAGCTCGCAAATGGAATGATACGGTCTCGACCCCATCAGATGATGACAGTCCAGGTTCTTGGGGTATGCCGACCTTCCACGATGCGATTTCCATGACAGTTAGGACCATGGTTATGCGCCGGAGTTCCACTTCTACACAAGCTTCATCGCCAAGTACGGAAGCGTACAGCGATGAGCTGGATGAGTATGATGCGGCCGAATCCAAACAACCAGGCGAAGTCGTCCATGCTGCGCCACCACCAAGTCCGGCACACTTGCCATTGGACATCTTCCCAGTCAAAGTGGAGGGACGAGCTAAGACAGCCTGCAGATACTGTGCGTCCCTGACAGTCTTCGCACTGTTCCTGAGCTAACCTAATTCCGTCTGGCAGACACTGAGGTCTACGGACCGGCAACTTTTCGAAGACCCCAGTTCCACGGCGAGGCAGAGGATTTTCCTCTCCTCCAAGACTGGATGCCTTTTCTCCTTAGCAACAAGGTCACGTTTGCCGCATTGCAGGCCACCGCAATGATTCATTTCGATCTCGCCGACCGGAGTGGCAAGGGACCTTCACCCAGATCAAGCCAAGCCTATGATCTAGCAATTCGACTTCTCCGCAGGCATCTTGTGTCGGCGTCAGACAAGTACTCTGACTTGGTAATTTCAACCATGATACTGTTGTCGGCGTTTGATGTGAGTGCTTTTGCCAGTCTCCCAAGAAGGACGGGACACTTGATTGAGAGGTTCCCAGAACTTATCATCCAGCCTTGACAGAGCCTGGATGCACGTGAAAGCCATGAGTGATGCAGTTCGGCAAAGAGGCGGGCTCAAACAGCTGGGATTCAATGGTTGGCTTGCAATCGCATGCGATAGGTGAGACACAATCGAGCATGTTCAGGACCAAGCTGATGATGGTTCGCAGCTATATTGTCCACACGGAGCGCCAGCAGGAACTTGTCCGCCTCACCGGCTCTGCATCTCCGCGCAAGGAGAAGCTTCAGCCTCCTGTCCTTCCTTTTCCTCCCAAGATTTGTGCGCAATTAGCCAGCCTACCACGAGGATTTGAAGAAGTCTGCCTGCGAACTTGCTTGATGGCTCCTGTCCTCGAAGTCCTCAGTGAAGTTGCCGCAGTCGTACGTGCAACGAAGCCTTGCGAAGCATATTGGATGCAGGAGCTACTAGTATCGCCCGAGCTTGTCAACGCGAACTTCGCAAACGCGACGAAGTGCTTCACGCTTCTGCAAAATCCGCACCTGCCACTACAAGATCAGCTTATCCTAATGGCCTTGCAAGCCTACTGCGCACTCATCGACAGCACAGCACGTAGCCGCTATCTGAACATGGCATATCTGCAGATCCACACCGTCCTCCTACCCAAGAGCCTGTACTCACGCCAGTCACAGAATCTGTACTGGCTTACCTGGGTGGGCATGATGATGCTTGCCGCATCGCATACGGATTCGCTTACGTGGGCGCTTGGCACACGAATCCTGGAACAGCAGAAGTTTCGAAACAATTGGGCACAACGACTGGAGATCTGCAAGCAATTCTTCTGGAACGACGATTTCTCGGTCATGGTGCTGCAGAAGCTTCAGTATCAGCGCAACAATCCGAGTATGGCGGGAGGAAAATTTAGCTACATCAGTTACTGAGTCGCTAGACGTCATCCGGAATGCTGATTGCCAGCCTCGACGGCAGTCAACCCACTCGCGAAACGGTCCTCGCTAGGGGAATAACTCGAGGCATATACGACAGACTTCTACGAACTCTCGGCTATATGTCGGTATGCAAGCAGCACACCTATCGGCTTATCTAGGTGTAACTCTAGAGGCTTCGGGTGCTAGATAGCTATACTTTACTAGTTAGAGCGCCTATAAGCACGCCTAGCTATAAGTACACTAGAATAAACACGCCTATAAAGGTACGTCTACTATAGGCACAGCTTCCAGAGGCACGCCTACTATAGGTATAGCTTCTAGAGAAACAGCTTCTAGACCCACAGCTTTTGGAGGCACAGCTTCTAGAGATATAGCTCAAAAGATATAGCTTCCAAAGGCACCTCTTCCAGAGATATAAGTTCTAGAGGCACAACAGAGACATAACTTCCAGACAAGAGGAGGTAACGAAGTACTTAGTACCAAAATCTGGAATTAGATGAAGCCAATCGGAGAACATCATTTTTATAGCCGAGAGTTCGTAGAAGTCTGTCGTATATGCCCCGAGACATTCCCCTCGCTAGGGTTTGGGATACTGATATTCTGGCTCCCGCTCCTTGTAAGGGGAATGTTCCCCTTGACATGAATTCCCAGGGACGTCGATGGCCGCGGTCGTCCAGTCTGTCACCGCCGCCTTTCTCACGGACCTTACCCTTCCGTCCGGTATGCCTTTTGGCACAGATCGATGATACGGTGGCGTCTGAAAAGTCGGAAGGGATCATGCATGATGTTCACGCAGAATAGCGGAAAATCCTCGAAGCGCTTCGACCTATCCAGGCTAGGTGCTTGAAATGCTACCCGTTTCGAAGCAATCTGTCTTGCCTGCTATCACTACAAGTTTATCACCCCAAGGGTTTGCTCACCCCGCCACCCTATGATGGAAGGACTATAGTCTGCGCGAAACGACTTGTTCTCTCTGCGGCCCTGCGACGCTTCCCGCGCCCCCGGCGAAGTCGGTGAATTTTCAGTGGACTCGAAGCAGTTCGTCCTGTGCTCTCATCGGGTTTATTATGACTTGTCACGTGACCACTTCGTGGTGTTCCGCATCGGTTGGAGAAGTGCTCCACAACGAGCAGCGTCAGCTAAGCAGTTTCTGGCCGATTTGATGTGCGCATATGCTCGATTTTGGCGAGAATGGCAGTTTTGACAGGCCCTGAACTCCAAAAAATGTGTCTGGACCGGATTGAGTTGACAGTGTTAATGTTTAGACAAATTTCAGTACTGCCCTTCGTAGGCAGGATCGATACAATATCGATACAAGATCCGATACAGATCTAATTCAGATCTGATCTAGTTCTGAACTCGATTATATCCTGATCATATCTACTATCTGACCGTGGTCGAAGGCTTAACCTGTTGATTTTGTCAGCTGAGATCGATCCTGATTCGATCCTGGTTCGATCTTGGTTCGATCCAAGGTTGACCCAAATGTCAAAAAGTGAGGAGAGTTAACTTCTATATAAACTCGACTTTTTATTTTTTATATCACCTAATTTTAAGAATTCTTAACTTTTTATCTAAATTTCGAGAGTGATTTTGAGATATATTTTTACTACTGAAATAAATATACTAAAAAGTATTGTTTTGAAACTGTTCTGATCTAGTTCTGATCCTTGATCTATAGCTAATCTTTGAGAATTTCTCGAAACTCTGACCCTCTACTGACCTAACTAGAGATCTTTAAGCTATTGTTGATTCGTATCGATCCCAGATCAATCCGAGGTCGATCTGGGATCGATACCCCGGCGAAGGGCATGTAAGAAGTTGTATTGGGCTGAATTGGAATCGGGCTGGTTTTCCGGGCTAGTTCGCAAACACGTCTTTATAGAAATGTGGCGTAGATGTCAATCACCTGATGAGCAATAATAGTATTTAGTAACTGCTATACTGGCTGTACTCGAGTGAGAGGTCTCTCAAGCGGCGCTCGATGCTCGTTTACGATGAAAACCATCTATATAGTGCTTACAGAAGGAACGGAGTAAAGCACCAGCATCTACTAAAGAGAAGATAAAGGAATCGAAAGAGAATCATATATTGTAATAGCTGTTAATCTTCTTGCATTACCAGATGAAGTACTATAGCTATTAGTGGATCTGCTAGAACCGCAACCAAAGCTCTGCTCTGACAGTATGCAGATCGAAATTGCCATGGATGTCACAGAAAGAACTACAAAATACATACATAGTCCTTTCATTCAGGCTGTATAGTATGGGGAAAGACGCCCCAGCGATCCCGTCTCGGTCCAGATGAATACAGTACAGGGGCCTAGGGGCCGCTACCTAGGTATCTGCTTGTAACAAGGAGCTTGCGAGAGGGGCGTATCAAATATTGCAGTTTGTATTGAGGCGAAGACCAGGTGCTCTGTATAGATCTTGGTGACA
Organism: Cladophialophora chaetospira; assembly: GCA_030247875.1. Classification (NCBI taxonomy): domain Eukaryota; kingdom Fungi; phylum Ascomycota; class Eurotiomycetes; order Chaetothyriales; family Herpotrichiellaceae; genus Cladophialophora; species Cladophialophora chaetospira. The sequence continues at coordinate 714,296 of JAPDRK010000014.1, forward strand.
GTGCTACCAAGTTGACTACGAAGCTATGTACATAGACTCGTTTCTAGGTAGATAGCTGCCCAAATAAAAGTAATTTACAGTTCTACCAAGTTGACTAGATAAGCGAGATCGGCTCTCGACTAGGATTACTAGTAGTTCAAGCAGCTGGCGCCTGCCTCTTCGTGTGCAGGCACTGCAAGCTTGACTGGATCAAAGTAGCACAAAGTCCGCAATACGAGAGGCTAGTGCGCTTGGCATTCGCAGCTTCTTGATCAGGATCAATTTTGAACACTCTCTTTGCTGCTAGTATGACAAGACCTTGGGATCACTGACACGGCGTAAAATTATTTTTTCTCGTGAACGATGCATCCGCCTCAAAAGGGAGATCGCTCGCAGCCTACAGCTGTGCGGGCTCAATCCACTTTGGTGACAAGCGCTTTGAGCTCCCGGATCAGCAGGAACGAGATCATCTTCAGCCTGATCGAAAACACCCACGAGCTCGTATATCAGATTCTTGGACCCTGCATGGCGTCCGTCACGCGCATAGCGGACTGCTGATTCTGCATCATTGGAGGCCTGGCACTTTTCCGACATTCGTCTCGTCAGCCTAATTCTGTAAGCTTGCAGATTTTTTGCAGCACTGGAAACTACAAGTATCGTGCTAGACTTTACGTCGCTCGCCTTTTTATGCTTTTCTTTTAGATCCCAACTCAAAGTTCCACATCTTCCTCTGCCGGAAAGTTAAATATCTCTTTGAGCTAGAGAATACTAGGATACATTGATTAGGTACACATTCACGGCTCACTTTACGGACAAGACAAAGATGCTCTTCTCGGTCTTCCCCTTGACTCTGCTCGTCGCTACTGCATTAGCGTATTCTGTCCCATCTCATCCTTGGGGAGGAAGCTCCTGCTGTACGCAAGACCAAGTCAATCTGATCGCGCAAACTTATCATGACCATTTGACCAATCCGAACCGGCAAGCTGCCGCCAATGCTATTGCGCCCCTCCTCGCCGACGACTACGTTCAATACAGCGATTCAGTCAACTCACTCGCTGGTGCACCTGTAAGAAATTTCCTATGCACCAAGCCCTCACACTATCAGCAAAAGCGCCATCAAGATCTTGTCCTGAGCTGATTTGTCCATAGCTGGGAAGCATTCAAGTCAGCAAACAGCAGTGGCTCGATTCTATCCGAAGCTCGACTGCCCTTGGTCCGGTCGAAGACCTCCTAATTTTGAAGGACTGCGGCCATATTACGTGGCTCTGGCGTGCGCACGGCATTGGCAACAATCAGCTCTCGGTCCGGGGCACGCACATATTCACCACGACGAATGGGTGCTCGCAGATAAATAGAACGGATTATGAGTTCAACTCGATTGCTTGGGGGATTGATACGAATGAGGTGACGGTTACGCCGCCTCCGCCGCCTAGTAGATAGATGCGATCTATATGAACGGGCAGTTGAGGTAGAAGATGAGGGCGGGACACGGCTGTGAGGCTCGAGCAAAGGCTCAGGCTCAGTAAAGTGAGGTGGCTGTTGGGGGATGGGCAAAAGTCCAATGTTAGGGGGAGGCATTGGACCTTAATCAGAGAAAGCAGGAGCGGAACTGCGGTCTTTGAGCAACAAAAGCGAGCGTCGCGTGAAGTGCAAAGAAAATCCAAGTTATAAAATCAGATTGACCCGAGGAAATTTCGCAGCCAACTGTTCTACCAGGGCAAATAGGAGCAAGCTTAAGAAACTCAGGCTGTGAGGGAGGATTCAATCATCTTGTGTCTTACACCAGCCAGCAAAAGGCCTCGTTCGGGTTCCAAAGTTCAATTACAATAAGAGGTTTCGGCAAGGTGGTAAGGGTTGGGCATAGCCCTGGAAGTTTCGGGTAATAACAACGCCTGCAGATCGCTTGTTGCATAAGTAAAAGCAAGGTGAAGGACACGTAAAGTGGAAATGAGAAGTCAGTGGAAAAAGGTTTGAAGGAAAGGTGAGGTAAAAGTGAGAAATAGTGGCAAGTCAACTGGATGGTTATTAGGTCTTCTGCAAGATCACATCCATTTCTCTTGTCAACGTCGAATTTCAGCACAATCCTCGCCAGGGCGCCGAATGCTGCAATAGAGGTCACTGTTTCTACTCTAGCTCGCTCGTCGAAATGCTTTCGAACTCTTGCATCGCCCACTCCAGCATCGATGTGATCGGAGTATGATGAGTCCACCCAGTGACTGTCCTGGCTACTCCATAGAGACCTTTGACGGGCTTTGAAGCTCTCTTCTTGAGCCCAGCCGCCGCTTCGTCGCCGGTGTCCGATTCCCATGTGATTGGATGGTGAACACTACCAGTATCCCATTCATACTGGCACAGGAGAAGCGGCGGCCCAGCAAAACCACAGTTCTCGAATGTCTGGAAGAAGGATTATTGTGTTCTCAGGGCCTGGAAGTAGGAAATGAAGCCGTCTGCAATGAGCGGTGCGTGAAACTGTGTTCGATCCAGTTCACTCAGACCGCTTGTGGCGCTTCGTCAAAGAAGCGCTTGAAAATGGCTGCTTCTTCGTCATCGCTGCAGGGTGGACGTTTGAAACGCAGGAGAGACGCTTGTCTAAAGGTGGCTGTTCAGAGCAGACGCAAGTTGGCTGGGAGCTGTGAGTTGTTCTGCTGTTGAAAGCAGCGAAATTCAGGGTAACGGTCAGGGCAGAAAATAATCTTTTCGTGCTTGCCTTGATGGATCTCTACCGTACTCTTTCATAACCTAAGACGTAGACGACGTCGTAACACAGCCGCCTTCTATCAGGCAACCATGAATCGTGTGACACGCCTCTGGTGAGTCGAAAGCGATCATAAATGAACATGAGGATTTCCGTCCAGGGGAGGTAGTCGAAATGCGACAAATCGGGAACGTTGCCCTAGAATCGACCAAAGGCCGTGCGATAGCATTGATCTAGGGCCTAAAGGGACATTAGCAATGGTACAATCGGGCGGGTACACAAACAAATCCTCACGTCAACCAACTTCTCAAACGAAGTTGCATTTTTGGGCCTGCCGTGATACGGGGTTTGCATGGCACACCCGTCTATACGATCTTGATGCTCATCGTTGTCCTCGGGCCCATTTGATCCATGCGTTCAGATACCTGTCCGATCCGCTCGAATGCAGTGTCGAGAGTCCTTGAGGGTCGCAGTGCAAGGCCAGTCCACCGACGTGAAGGTACATGTCCTTTCCACATGGGCTTGGCTCGATCCAACTTACTGGGTATTTCGCGGCTTGAGACGACGACGATGAGCACGTTAGTTCCGTCAGCGACTTGATCACACCCCTCGTTCAAAGGCACATCTTCGTTCAACTGCACTGAGCCACCTTCAAACCACACAACATACCGTGGCTCCTCTTGGTTATCCTTCCATTTCTCGTACTTGAGTCTTCCCCAGAAACAGGGCGCAAAGAGGACAAGGTGCCCACCAGAGACTTGGCCGTATGGGTCCGGACTGACGAGGGTGCAGACCGCCTCCTCGACTTTGCAGTGGTAGTCGACCTCGTCCGCAGGATACGGCACCCACATGAGACATTCCGCCTCCACGGAGGCCCACGACCACGAAGGTGCCCGATACGCGTCCGGCCTCCTTTTCTTCCATCCCTTTTCTACGATGCCGACGCCTGTCTGCCAGGTCAACGATTGTGGCAGGGAATTCGACCAGATGCCCGCCAGGTATTGACCCATACCAGGCAGGTGCATCTGACCAGCAATACCAGATAACGCCGGCAAGCGATCGCCGTCGAAGTGAAGTGAACGCACAGAATACTCACTCAACACGCGCGACCACTGCTTGTAGCGCTGCAGCACGCTGTTGTCTTTCAAGAGCACTTTGCCGTGATCGAGCTTGAAGTTTCCGGTATTTGTGCCGTGGGACCAATCCTTGCCGCTCTCAATGCCTTGACATTCACATCGCAGGGCTTCCTTGCATTCCCACATGATTTCGTGCTTTGTATAGTGCACGACCCTGGTGGCTAGTAGTCGCTCTTGAAACACCCATGCTCGGTCAAAAAGAGGCATAGTTTCGAAGGTCGCCGGACTCTCGGCAAAATCACGATGCGATATCTTCTCCTTCACATAAACAGTGGACACCGCATTTGTGCCGTCTTCGACACTCACCTTGCGACTGCATGATCTCTCGGAAAAGCAACCATCGTCACCGGTTCGCGATCTCGTTGCAGCAATCACGATGTATGCGTTCTCGTACACCGACTTCATCCGACTTGCCTCAACTGCCCAATCATCACCGTCGTCTTGTATGATGCAGAGAGCGTCAATCCAGAGATATCGGAGGTTCAGACGTCTAGTTATTGTGACGGCATCCCGAAATGTCTGCGTCAACTCCGACCAGTTGATAGACCGCATGCGTTCTTTGATATTGGCCTTCTGAGTCTTCGGAACAGGCTTGATTCTGGCCTCTGTCTTTCCCCATGAGTGACTCAGAGCTGCATAACGTGCAGCTTTATCCACCTCGGATCGGAGACAGAGGATCTGTTGTCCTACTTTGTTGTCGCCGACGTCGAGAAACCTGCTGGGCATGTAATTGACCTCCTGGCTTGAGGTACAGAGCTTGTGGTGCGACGAGCACTCCGAGATCCAGCTCTTAATGGTATTGAAGCACGCCTCCGAGCGTGAGGTCTTAGGAACATCCCCAGCTGGATGGAACTGCGGGAAAGGAGGGTCTTCACCTGAGTTCAGATGTGAGCACGTCACGATCCATCCTGTCACGCCTCTTCTTTTGAAGGCTCACCTCGATGGACGTAAAATTCCAGCTCGAGGTGGTCGAACCCTCCATCTCCTCGCTTTGGCCGAGTAACTGTTACTGCCAGTGGATCATCCTCATAGGCATAAAGAAAGATCTTGATTTCGGCTTCCTCCCACCTGTCCGCGGTGCTTTGAAGTGGTTGCTCATCAGCCGGTCCTTCCCAAAAGTGACTGAACTTCACAATGCCGCCTAGTAGTAAGCGGCACTTGAGGCATCCTGCACGCGCGGTGCGGCGTAGCTGAATCAATGTAGGTTTGGGGTTCACCTTGGTGAAATCGAGAGGTAAGAAGTCTCGACACGAGTGGCAGATGGTGGGATCCGAGGGGTCATATTTACGCTCGCCGTCAAGCATGCTCCTGGATATAGGGGAAAGTGGTGTTGCTGACAACGAGATGACTTGAGATCAGCTGGACTTTACCGTGGATAGAATGCCAATATTGGCAAGCGCAAGGGCAGCGAGGCTGCTAATCGAGGAAGAGGGAGGATGCGGTAAGCGCGATCGAAGTAGATGAATGTGGGGTCCTCTGCTACTGCGAGTGAAAGCTGCCTTACACGCATATACGGCGCATCACTGTCACCCTACCGCCACAGCTCAGACGGCTCAGGCAACGATTGCCCTCTGTGACAAAAGAACCCTCCATTGCATAAGGTGGTGATAGCATGCAAGACTGATTCTCATCACAAATGTACGAAGCCAATAAGGCAAGAGTGATATGTGATGTCTCACCCAAGGGATACGCAAGAAGAAAGTGAAAGCAAGGCAAGAGGAAGTGGAAGAAGGAAGAAGTTTTTGGCTCATCTGGTTTCAATTGTCTTCGAGGCGATGAGGCTCAGGAGGCTACCTAAGCTAGCTATGTAGTAATGCACGAGGACTCTTGTCCACGGCTCAAAGAGCCCATCCTTCCGTGGAAGGTGGGACAACTGCTCAACGGCAGTGAGGTATGACAAAGGAGAAGGTCTTTCTCTCTCGTCAGAGATATAGTGGTACAGGTACTCCGTAGAGTACCAGGTAGATGATGATGATGATGAAGGGGTATCTCGGTTTCAAACAAATGCCCAAAATTGCTCCGGTCGCTAAAATGCAAGAGGCTTCCTTGCTCTCTATCTCCTGTAGATTGATGCAAGGGTGTGATGACGATGTAGAAAAATTGCCGCGAGGCAAAGATCTTTGGTAGGAGAGTCGTTTCAGTTTGTCGTAATAAGGTACTATTCACAAGGTGGTAGGGGTGTTTAGATCTGGAGGGAGTCGTTCTTCTTCATGGCTTTGGCAAGCATGAGCTTCCTCATCCACTCGACGCGCTCCTTGGAGCTGTCGACGGCGAAGTGGTGGGTCTTCTGGCCCTTGTCGAAGATCTTCTTGGTGGCCTTCTCATTGTCCGGGATGAGAGAGAAGGCGAAGGTTTGCTCGCCGGCAGGGGTCTTGCCTTGGCCAAGCAGGCTCTTCTTGAAGGCGGCGCTGAGCTTTGAGCTGGATGCTTGAGCATAGGCGTGCAGGGTATACTCATCGACGTCGACCTCTTCGAGGGCATTGGCGTTAGCGTAGTGGGTGTCGTGCATGGTGAGCTTGCCCTCGACCAAGGTGCAGTAGTTGTCCTGCCACTCATGGCGGAGCATGCGGGTGGTCTTGCGCTTGCGCATCCAGCCTTGGTGGTTGGCCAGGTCGATCTCCGTTACGCGCACTGGGCGAGCTGAGTCGTTCTCCCTGACTGGGGCCACCGAAGGGGTGAAGGATTGTTGGCGCAGGTGGCGGCGAGGAGCAGGCTGAGTTGACAGGCATCGTTGAATTGGCTCAGGGCTGATGACCATGGGAGCGGCACCATATCTCATCTCAGGAGGAACAGATTGAGAGACGTCCCGCTGGCAAGGGTCAACTGCTATAGCAGTGATGGGAAGGTCGGTTGCCGACATGGGAGTGTCGATGCGGTAGATGTCAGCCGGGGATGCAACACCGCCGTAGTGGTACGGGTCACGTTGAAGCTGAGCCCTGAGCTGCGCCTGGATCTGGGTGGGTTGCTGGAGGGCAGAGATGGGCGTCCTTGAGGGGAGCTCGTCCGAAGCTTGGCTGACAGGGATGGTAAGCTTGGGAAGGCCACGGAGGTGCTCGGCGAGATGAGCAGACTTGGCTGGAGGCGGCGAGGGGTTTTGAGCACGGACGTGTTGGAAGCTGAGGAACTGTCGCACGCTTTCTTGTGGATCACGAGGCTGAACCACACTGAGAGTCTCGGCGGTGATCTTTAATGAAGAGGGGCCAAGAGCATCTGAGGAGCCAACGACGGAGGGCATAGCCTCGGAGTGGGCTTCAGACAAGGGTCGACGGGCTTCTTCCTCCCAGGTTTGCTTCATGCGGAGGATCTTTCGCTGCTGCTTTTGCCACTTGGCACAGTCTTCACCCTTGGAGCACTTGTGCTCCTTGGGAAGGACCTGCTCAATGCCGACAATTGAGATGGACTCTGCCGGAGTAACGACGTCATTTTGTCGAGCTCGTCTGCGGGAGCGAGATCGATCAATCACGACCTGAGACTCCTCGGGACGGGCAGCTCGTTGCACGGCTCTGGGACTTCTGGTGTTCCTTGAGGGAGTTCTGGAGAGGGGTGAATCAAGAGTGATCATACTGCTGTTTCGGAGTTGCTGAATAGAGCTCATGACCCGGTGACGCTTGCCGAAGGAGCTGATATCAAGCTCTTTGAGGTCCTCAAACTGAAGGTCGATCAGGACACTGCCGGAGATATCGTGGATGAGAAACTTCTCAACCACGGTGGACTCGAAGCCAGCCTCGGCCATCCAGTCAGCAACTTGGCGAGGCGTCCAGTCACGGACCTGGGACTCATCAAGTTCGGCGACGGCCGTGTTGAGGGCGTTGATGGGCCGTGCTGGTGTCTTTGGTTCAGCTACGGGTGACATGTTGAAGACATCATCTGCTGGGTTGGCCAAGATGTCTGGTGTGCTTCGGAACAGGTGAGGGCCTTGAGGGCCGACAACAGACTTGTCATCGAAGTGGAATTCGAAGCCATCGAGGCCACCAGTGTGAGGTGGAGTTGGGAGCTCATCTCGGCTCGATGATAGTGTTGATTGACTGTCATCATCTTGTGAGTCCCATTGAGGTGGTGAGTCGAAGTCTTCCTCGTTGTCTGTGTCGAAGATCTCGGTTGCTTCGGAGAGCGGCCGAGGGACCAATGTCCGTCGACCTAGGAATGAGAGATCTGAGGTCTTCTGAAGCATCTCAACTGGCTGCAGTCGGAGGGGAGAATACTGTGTTGACCACTCCATTGTTGCTACCGTTGAATGTTTTGTTTACAATTAAGGTCAATCTTGAAGATTTGATCATGGTGGAGATGTAGACTTGAGCGGGATTGAGGTATGTATACACGACTGTGGAGGAAAGTGTGGGCGGTTAGAGGAGTCGAGGATGTGATGAGTGGAGATGCGAGGCAGGTTCACCACACAGACGGATGCAGAATATTGAATCGCTACTGCAGTGGATATGCGTGCGATAGATGTGAAACGCAGGAGAGCAGCCAGTCAGTTGGCAAGAAGCAGCTGTGGGCTGGTATAGGCTGGCGGCAAAAGAGATATGATGGAGGAGGAGGCACGACTCACCAATAGAGGGGGCTGCTATGTAAAGTACGCGCCGGTCAGGTATGGCCGCCCCCACGAGACCGCATTTACCTCTGCCCAATGAATCTGGCAAGCCTGGTGATGGAGAAGCAGCGAGCGGGGGTCAGGCACTTCCTCCTGGTTCTTTATCCCCCGCAGTCAATCCAATCATCGTCTTCACTCACTTCTTCCCAAAATATCTTTCCACTTACCTCCCGCAAGGCAAAGATGCACCTTCCCTCATCTGGAAAGGTTCCACGTCTTCCAGTACCCTGGAATAGCATCTGGCGCTTCTCACTCGCTCTCCACCATCTGCTGTCCCTGGCTCGAGCCGTTACTGTCCTTCCGAACTCCCATCTCTGGCTCTTCCCTTTTCGTGCCTTTTCCCTATCCGTGCCGGACCGCTAAACCGCTCTCTCTCGATTTCCAGTCGTTGGCCTGCATTCTCCCAACCTCCTCGTTGTTCTGTGCCTGTCCATCACAAGTCCTATTTTTCTATTGGTCGCCGCCAGCAGAATATACCAGCATTTGCTGCTAGTTCCGTTGTGCCCATTGGGAAACTTCCAGGTACTTGCAGGCTTGATCGACCTTTTCCTGGTCAACAATGACACAAGCACGAAGTCGCTACTACTACGAGTCACAGTAGGACGCTAACAATGTACCGCCTTTCCGTTGCGCACATATGCTAGTCATTGGGATGCATGCCATGCTTTGACCTCGTCCAAGCGGCACGACATTTGTGAAGGTTCACGCACACGTTATCTGAAGGTTCTGACAGAGTTCGATGGAAAATACCCTGAAGTCTCTTCATCGGCACGCAGGTGGACGCTGGATCCTTGAGTTCTGGACTGTTTCTCGAGAAATGCAAAACGTAGGAAGGGTGTGCGACTCTCTGTACGTCGTGCCGCAACCCCTCACAACTCGCGCAATGGTGTGATCAGCAGGGCAGGCGAACGCGACCTGTCCACGAAGGAGTTAGGTTTGGAGCCGGTAAGAACGGCCCTTTCCGCGATAAGCATTCTTCGCTTTGGATCGGCCGTCGATTGGCTAAAGTGCGGAAGTCTAATTGGCATTAGTGCGGGGATGAGTTTTCCTTTCCAGCCACTTTGAGGAGCTTTCCCACCCATTTTAAGTGTTCAGTGTGCTTCCGAGAGACGCCGGTTCTCGCTAGATTGTTGATCGTTGCAAGTCGTCCGTGATATTGATCTGTTAGGCGCATATGCGAGCAAGATTCGGTAAGCCTTGCTTTGGATTTTGTGCTTCGATTTTAGCCAGAGTTTAGTGGCTTTGGCTAACGACTCGAAAACATCCTCCAGGCCATTGAGGATGGAGGGTGGAAGGTCAGCCGATCAGTGACGGAATAGACCCTCGTGCAATTGCCATGTTTGTGGGATGGCTGAACGTCGCAAGAGCGTATGGCTCTGCACATGGCAGCTACGGCGTGTCGGCGGTGAGTCCACCGCTACTTGGCATGGTACCAGAAGCGACAAAACTCCAGTTCCGGGTGGACGAAACCCTGTAGTACCATTACCACACAGCTTTCGATGCAGTAAGAAAGGTATTCCCACGAGCTAGCATGCTGTGTACTCGGTACTCCGGCACAAACAACTGTGGTACAGTGCTTGCAGAAGGAGGGATCTCGACGTCACTAAAGTTCTGAAGTGAGCCTAGTCGAAATGTTCGTGAATGGGTCAACAGAGGTAGAGCAACGTGATGGGTACCTTGAAGCTTGTCGAGAAGACGAGAAGACTGAATCGTCGGCAGCCGGCAGCATCATCAGCATGGTTCACTGCTTGTTCTTTGCGACGGAAGAGGAGGCCGATGCGTGAGGGTGGGTCCATACTGGGGAAGTCGTGGACGAAGACGAATCACCGCACTAAGAAGCGACCAAGGCCGCCCATTTGCGCACCTTCGGCACGGGTTGGCCTTGAATTCTGTTGACAAGCCTTCAACAAGAACTCAAGAAGGTTGCGGGTGATGGTGACAGTAGATACCCGCCTGCATCGGGGGGAAGCAGCTCTCAGATCGCGCGGGCACCTGGCTGGGGAGAGACTTCATGGTGGGTGCTACCAGATTGATGCTGTGGTCCAGCGAGAAGTCGACTTCTTCAGCATGTACTTTGGCTCTTGCATGAAAGCAATTCGTGACATGGCGCAACAAAGAGAGGTGTGGGCAGCAGGAACGCAGCATCGCATTCATGAAGCGGGGCGAACGATCGCTTATCTTCTTTCTGGCTTGTGCCACAAGCTTTGTGCACAGAGGTCCAACGTGAAAAACACGCAAGAGTTCCTCGAAGCTCGCGGCGTTGTCGATCGCTGTCCTCGAAATAGAAACGCCATCTTCTGTCTATAGCATTGTTATCAATAACAGCGTTCCAATATCATTCTGCACGCGACATAAGCGCCGCCGTGCAGCAAACGCGATTAACTAGATCCTACAACTGAAAATCGCCAAGATCGATATAGAAGGCTTCTAAAAATAAAGGGCCACGAAGCGAAAAGGAATTGAGGGGAGAGAGAGCACAAATTGAGATGCTTGTAATTTGATTACCGTGGAGGCAGCACAAGCGAGTGCCGTGGGGGAGCTTGAATGCTCACGAGGTTCGAAAGAGCTTGCATCGAGCACGGGCCACGGTGGGGGGCATCAGTTCCTGACAATCGCTTCCCAGCTCCACCAGAGCAGTCGAAGCTACGGCGACGCTAATGCACGAGACTCGTCTTGGCGTCACGGTTGGCTGCCGTTCGCTCCCGCGCCTGCTCGACACCCAGATTGAACCTCATCTTCCTCTTGCTTCCTCCAGGAAAAGACCCAGCACTAGCCACATACCTCGACCTTGATTTGACCGTCCACGTCCAATCAACAACCTCTTTCCCAGCTTTTCTACACACCACAACTTCTTTAGCCCACCTGATTAGGCCACGGCCACAATAATACTGTTTTCCATTCCTGGCTGCCTCCTCTCTCTGCAAGCTCGGCTCAAATTTATCCCTATGGCGTGCGACGGGGAAACTGCGGTCGCACAAAAAGCGGTGGCACAATCTAGGGAAGAGGAAGAAATTTTCGATGGTGTTGCACAGTGTGAACGTCGCGGAGGAAAACCCCTACGACAGCAGTAATAGGCAAAACTTGCCCATCTGGAACACCGGTGCATGGACGAAGAAGCTGTCAACATGTAGCACGGCATGTCCAGGTGCATACATTTCTCCATCGGCGGAATTGTGGAACACAGTCTTTTGCATGTCCAGAACGCTGCTGTCCCGAGAATTCGAGGGTACCGAATTGTGTGGGGGGCCGCAGAACATTGTCAATGCGCCTGGTCACGCTCATGACCTTGGTACCAGCTTCTACAGGTTGATCCTGAGAGCTGGTACCTCCAGAGTACTGTTTTTGTCCACCTGATCTCGCCCACAACCAGACGTACATCGCAGGTGCAACGGCAACCAGAACGAGCTCGGTCCAGTTCCGCATGATCTGTCGAGGCCGGGACACGGCCAATCCCATCACGCCTTACCGGCACTAGTCCTGCCCTTTCTGCCTCAATTATCATAACCTCCAAGCCGGCCGCCATTCACATCCTCGCGTGGTTGGCAGGTTTGTCGTCGAAGTCCGCCATGGTCCAGATACAGCCAGACTTGGACATCAAAAATGGGTCTGACAGGGGTGAAAGAAAGAGCAGGGGTGAATGCAGGCCTGGACTCCAGAGGCGCTAATTGCCTTGACCATGACACTCGTTGAAGCTCTCAAGCTCTAATCTTAGCCTCGAAGCGCCGCCCCACACCAAATCAGCCAATCACTATCGAGATGTCCCACCCTCCATGCTGATTCCCTATGCCTGCTGTTAGACTATCGAGCCACCGAGCCAACCGAGGATTGTTCACCTGCCTCGACAATGACCCATTTGACCAATTCAATCATTGCTCAATCAATGCATACCCTCTCCTCCACCACCCCAACCACCAATACTCGAGGAGCGGCTGCAGACGCAGACGCGATATTCATAGATACAACTTCTCCAACATGTGCCGCCCCTCTCTCTCATTCGTCCCTCATGCAGACAGTTGTTTCTCACCACAGGATCCTCTACATGACCTACTCGGAGCCTCATCGACCTTGCATATTCCTCCCCTCTTCGATCCAAATATAGCTCTCTCCACCTTTTCGAAGCCTTTGAAGACTCTCATATACACCATCCTCGGCCAATGTCGTTTTGACTTCCTTCAAGGCAGACCGTTGCCCTCGCTGTTGTTCCTTCACATCGCCGTCGACCCTCGATAGATCTGTGGATACTGCTGGACAGTGTTTACGACCACTCCCTAATAATCAACAACAGCGCGGTTGCAGCTTGTCGTCCCGTCATTGCTGACTCTGATATCTACATCTCACCACTGTTTCTTTGCGCCGAGCACTATATTTCGAGAAATCGGCTTCCGCACGAACAACAATGGCTTCTGGAAACGAGAAGAAGGCTGCGCCTGCGGCAAAAGACTCGCCATCCACAAAATCCTCCAAGATGCATAGAAGGTCCAGATCAGGTAAGCCTTGTCGCAAAACGGTCCTTTGGAATAACCGCTAACGCATGACATAGGTTGCTTCACATGTCGGCTCAGACGTAAGAAGTGTGACGAGGGCAAGTCGAAGTGCAAAGCTTGCAGACACTTGGGACTCGACTGCGAGTACAAGCGACCTCATTGGTGGAGCAACAATGAAACCCGAAGGAAGCAGAAGGAGCATATCAAGACGATCATCAAGAAGACGAAGACAAATGAGAAGAACACCAGTTCGCAAAGCCAATGTAGGACTCTGACTCGTTGTCAGTATTGTAATGTCGTTGCTGAACAGAGTACAGATGCCATGAACCAGGCGGCACAAGGCTACTCGGACGACTCAGAAAACGAGTATGACCCTAGCTATGATCCATCCTTTGCGACAACACCAAGTCTCTTCGACCCATATGGTCCCAACATCTACATGCCTCATGACACCTATGGTGCCGTCGTCCCATGGGAAGTGGACATCAAGACAGAACGCCACACTTATGTGAATGACGAACTCGCCCGCAGGGACTCGACGATCTCGACCTTCAGCACCTTCTACCCTCCTCCAGCCCATGCCACCCTTCCATCATACACTGGTGATGACTGGGTCCAGCATGACATCCTCGAGAGCCGACAGAATTCGTGGACAGAGGGTGACTTTGACTTCAATGAGCTCGACGTTCCACAAATCGCCCACCAGTTCGAACCTCAGTGCTCGATGGTGCAGCTCGAGGACTCTGACAGACCATTGTTCGAACATTTGCTCCAGAACGTGCTGCCGCTGCTGTTCCCCGTCCAGGAAGCCTACCAACACGGTTCGGTGCGTGCCAACCTGATGTTCACTGCATTGGAAAACAACAAGGCATATCTCCACTCTTGCCTCTTGGCCGCCGCGACCCACATGAAAGGCAACAAGTTGTTCTACAACCCCACCGCCGAAGACGACGCAGTGCGCCATAAGATTGCTTTCGTGACAATCGTTGTCGAGGCTCTCAACAATGAGAGCTACCACATCGAGATGCTTGACGCTCTGTTAGGAATGATATCATTGCAAGGTTGCGTTGGCTCGGCCCTCGAACTGGAGAAGGAACTGATTCCCTGGCATCAACACTTCCAGACTGCTGGCGACATTGTACAAAGACTTGGCCTTCCGGAGACCCTGGAGACCAACGCTGCGACCGGAGCTCAACCGACGTTCAACATGAGCCTCACGGCTTGGATCGACATCCTCGGCTCGACGATGCTTGGCAAGGCTCCACGTTTCTCCAACACCTACCGAAACATGTTCTTTGCCCAGGCGTCGACAGGTTTGGAGCGATTGATGGGCTGCAACGACCTTGTGATGTATCTCTTGTCCGAAGTTGCCTGCCTTGACTCACTGAAGAAGGAAGGTAGACTCGACGACATTGGAATGTGTAGCCACATCACCTCCCTCGCGACGTCCCTCGACGCGATTGAACCGCAAGAGGCCCCACAGTTCCCATTCAACAAGTCCGGCATTCTTCGTCCCAAACAACTCTCCAAGAACATCAGCGCCATCTTCCGCAAGGCCACTCGTGTCTACCTCTGTTCGCTCGTTCCGGAGCACAACCGCTACCAACAAGCCACGGTCAATCTGATTTCTTCGATGGCTGACTTGCTTCAGTACGTCCCTGGTGGTCCCAATGGCTTTGACCGCTGCCTTGTCTGGCCCATGCTCATCTGCGGCGCGAACTCGATCCCGGCTTCTCCCTTCCGCAGAGTCCTCTCTGACCGATGCGACGCCCTCGGCGACGGTGCCAACCAAGGAGCCTTCGGAAAGATGGTTCGCTTATTGCATGAAGTCTGGAGACTGAATGATGATATCGTCCTATCTGCCGGCGTATGTGAAGCCACGCCTGTTACCGCTGGAAGCCCATCGGGATCGATCTCGACACCCATTGCCACAGCTAGTATACTCCCAGCTGCCGGTCCCTCAGCAGCACCCTACTCTTCGACAACGACAGCACCGAGGAATCAGAACGTCCACTGGCGGGACGTGATGCAGAACAACGGATGGGATTTTCTCCTGATATGAAGCGGCGTCAGCTTTACCTCTTGACGGTGCACGTCCGCGGTCTCGATGACTCGCGTTCTTGCCGAGGGAAGAGCTTGTCGCCCCTTCCTCAGGACGAATACACTCTTTCACAACAACAAAACCAACGCTCGAGGCCAATCACCCTTTATCAAGTGGTGACTAATTTCTCACACTCATTTACAGAACATTATTTTATCCCATCCTAATCTTTTCTGGCAGAAGATTAATGTCTACTTACACACCTCATCTGCATCCTGGTCTGGAATACCAAACAAAAGTTATTTGAATTTTTTCCTCGGGCATCAAACCTGGCGTTTTGAGAAGGGCGGGAAGGGGCTTCTGATCGATTCGGACAGCCTCTGGCATGAGCGACGGCGCAGGGCGCAATATACAGCTTTCCTCTTATTATAGGGGTACACGAAGGACCCAAAGTCCCTCGACTTGGGCAGAATCGACAACAGGACATCACGGTCTCTACACGCGGCAGGACACCATCTTTTCCTCTGGCGGCAGGTGTACGCCGCCTTATTTCGGTCGATCCCACTCTCTCGTCGAGAGCTTGGGAAGGGATATACACTGGCTTTTGATACCCACGGCATTTGGAGATTGAATCTCTCCACTTTATTATTTCGACGAATCTCCTTTCGCTTTTTGGCATCGAGTTGCGCGCATATTGGACAGTATTGTGGGGGGGAGGGGCTGCACATATTGGCTGCTGCGTTTGTTTTCGAGCGAGGAGGTATAAGGGCTGGAAACGAATAGCGCAGTGGACGACGCGCGAAATATGGACGAAGTGACGAACGACCGGCAGAGAGAGGCACGAACTATGCGAGGAAGCCGGCGACCTACAGCCGCGAGTGCGGATTGCATTGCATGAGTTGGAGTAATCGAGACACTAGAGGCACACCTAGGTATCCGACGCGACTTGCACTAGCGAGAGCAGAGCAGCAACGGATTTGAGCTCCGAAACGGCACCAGGTGCTTACATGGTATATGCTACCAGCCCCGTGAGTATTACATGGAATACCTTCATGGGAGCTGGGGCCATCCTAGAGAAATGCCAAAAAAAGTTCAAACGTGCTTTTGGTCAGTGATTTTTCGGTGCTAACACTTCTCTCAGCGATCTGCGTCGTCATCTCTTATCCTGTTACAAGACTGACCCGTCCGAGCCTGACGGGGACGTTGGACGTGCCAAGTCGAGGCTGGGGCAGGTGGATGGAGCTAACCAAAAGTGGGCTATAAAATGGTCCTGGATCATTTTGTTACCCTTGTTGGGCGATTTTGCACAATGCTCGTCAAGGAGGCTATCGTCATTCCTACCAAGCATCGGATATGCCCCAGACTTTCATGTCTTTGGTAGGTAAGACGAGTCAATCACGTCAAGGTATTAGCCGCCGAGCAGTGGTGGATGGTCAAGTCTTGCCTCAGCGATCGGCATCGCCGAAATTCTCAGTCTCCTTCCAGACCACACCAGGGAAGTCAGTTGCTGCAACAACGTTCACCCGTCTCCGCATGGCAAGTCGTGTACGCAAAGGCCGATGATGACAAGGGTGGGAGAGAAGCGAATATGGCACGGAGGTATCGGCAATGTTAGACGGAATGACCTTCGCTCTCAATGACCCTTTCCGTTGTTGAAGGAGCCAATCAGCAGAAATCAGCCCACTACGACATTTGAACCAGCGCGATGGGTAGGTGGCCGCTATCTCATGCGAGGGCTTTTGGCAGACTCTTTGGGGGACCTCCAACCGGTGAGATGCGAACCATGCGAACCTGTTTGCCTTTTTCTTCGTTGACAACTTCTCTTTCGATGTAATGACTTGTTATGCCACGTACTTTTATGCTTGTCCTAGCTGCAGCCGGGTATCCGCAGCTCTGGCTGCCCGATTGCATTTGCCGGGGATATGGATGTAATGACGTTACGTGCATGTGTTCAGATCCGCCAGAGCCTGAAATTTGTACGCCTGGCAGTCAAAGCTGCAAATCGAGAGGGCCGCATTCCCAGTTACGACGTCTCGCCGCGATCGACCTGCCGTATTCGCTGGACTCCAGATCTGCGTCAACGTGCTGCAAATGCGAGCTGAATGGGGAACTTCAAGGGGCAGCGCGAATGGCCGCAGCCAAACCATTTTCGGTACCAGCCTCGATGACTGCGATAGGCCAGTCAGCGAAGTGATATGATGAACCTCCTGGAGAGTCAAACAGACAACGTCTTCTCAACAGTGTCATAATGATGGAAGCTAGTCGGGCATGCCCCACCGACACGGCAAGCAAATCTGATCACTGTTCAAATGTCGGATTCAAAAAGCGACGCGGGCTCAGACATGTCCAGTCAATTATAAAAGCAGTGCCACGCACGCGGCATCCCTGGCACAATTCTCAAACCTCTCGACACCCAGGTACACTCACCCAGAAGCTAGTCAGTCCCCAGACAGTATACTGTTCGCCAACACCCGAAGAGGTCGTACCCGGCACTCACAATTGTCCGGGCATTTGCGAAACTGCAGCACGTGACGCAGCACTTGCCAGACCTTACCTTAAGCTTGCATACTCCCAAGCTTGCACTTACTCTGTCAATCCTCTCGACATTTTTCTTCACCATGAGCATCTCAAGATCCCTGTCGAAAGACATGCTCCATGCTTACCTCTACTCCACCAACAATCTTATCGACTATCTAGTCCACACCCACACCAGAACCTTGCGTAATAACCAGGACGACAAGATTGGCGATTCAACCACCACACACACGACCTCAACGCAGCAGAAGAGCAAGGAAAAGAAGAAGGATGAGGCGGTTGTCCGTAAGCTTGAGGCAGACATGACCAAACTTACCGACTCCACGTTATTGCATGACGCAAGAGCATACCAACAAGGTAAACCCAGGGAGATCCTGTTGTATGAGCAAAGGTACTGACAGTGGACAGGACTCAAGGAAGGAAGGCGGTCTTATCTATACTAATAAGAAAGGGTTGGGGCACCGAGAAGATTTGAAGGCCATGCTGTTGGGCGGAGCAGTGCGCCTGGTCCTCTTGAACAAAGTCGTCGACCTTGCTAAAGGGCGACCGAGAGTAGGCGTACAGGCGTATGGGAGATTTAGTGTCAAGTTAGCAAGGCGTCGAGGTTCCAAGTTGCCAGACAGGATACTTTTTGAATGAGGAAAAGGAGAACAGCCTCGGCGTCGGTAACGAACTTTGCACGTGACGGCTGAGAGTTGAGCCGAACCAAGAAAGCTTCTCCGAGTCTGCTAACGGGGCAAGAAATCCGCTATGCGGTAAGTCAGGTGCTCAAGCAGCCAACGACAATGCGTTAGCCCACCTTTCACATCGTCCTTAATGGCGTCCTTCGTATCTGGTCTTATCTTTGTGAGAGCTGATATCCAAGTAGGCTTTCCCAGGATTGATATCCGCAAAGGGGATCCCGTTATCCAGGAATTACCTGCACCCATTCAAATCTAGCCGCCGCTGAATTCATCTCGCCTCTACTACAATCCTCGGAAAACGAACAACGTCTGAAAGTATTGATGGACTGGCTTCCATCCTCTTGCGGTTATTTGATTGAATGTCGGCTGTTGCTGAAAGCAGATAAAAAGCCCGGCTTTGCTTTGTCCCCAGGGTCTGAACACGCGATTTGCAAGAATAGAAGTGAGCATACTGGGATATACATCATTCGAGGTTAAGTCAATCTATATTGTGCCTCATTGTCAATCCGCATCCGGACCGTGCAGCAGTTGCCCACTCTCTCACTTGGAAGCCTTGCCAAGGCGTACGGAGCACCGCAGCCGAGCGTACGCAGCTACGGGTGGCGGTACCGTCGGTGGTAGTCAGCGGTCCTATGATTCACTGAAATATAAATGTGCTTGGCCAACATTATGAGAGGGAGGTATTCCGCCCTTCGGCCTGATTTACCAGTTGGCGCATGACGCGCTCCCCATACTAGCTTCTCGGATAGGCACTGCGCACGTCTAGCTTGTATTTAGTCTACTGAGGCCTACATTTCGAATCATGATGATACACAGCCTTGCAGGCAGCAGATGCATCGTCAACGACGGGCGGGCACGCATTGCCCCGCCACCACTGACGTTTCTGTCATCGCTAAGCCCGTTACATGAAGGCACATCTGTAATTTAATTGGTGTACAAAGCAGCCAAGCATGGCACTAATTTTGTTCTGGACAAATTTAGCCTAGAGACTACTGCAGCTAATCCCTGACACCCTGGTCACATTCTTTTTCCGCGCCGTATATTTGTTCTCCTACGAAAATTGCAACATCTTGATATCTGTGTCAAACGTCTTTCGACACCTCGGCCCATGTTTTAGTAGTTTCCAGGGCTCTATTGGACAGAGCGACGAGCCAGGCAGCCGAATCTGGGAAGCAGAAAGATAGATCGTGCAATAATGTTGGCTATTACCACCCCCTGGTGCAGCTGGCTGCCTCCATTATCCAGCACACAAGAGCAATGCTTAGTTGGAGCTTTTGGAACATATATCTCATGTACGCTCAGTGCTGTGCACACCGCTCTCTTGTTTTTTGTCTCCCCATCGATAACTTATTACCACTTCTCTGTACCCCAAATTCATCCAGGGCAGCATCTCGACGAGGGACATAGTACGTTCGTCTACCTATCGGCCCTTTGAAGCTGTAGTGCAGTGCCTGAATAAGGCTTCTTCGGCATACGACATAATCATCCGTCGTTGATGACTGAGATCTTCGTGAGTTTCCTCAATCGATCTCTTATGGCGGCTCTTTGTGAGGCAGAGGTCGATTGCTTGATCTGCCTATCGACAGCAGACATCGTGTACTCATCTTTCACAGCCTCGAGCTTAGACCGCCAGCTCTACCGATTGCATTCCTTTCAGGGTCCCTCCGACATGAGCTCTGGCAACTCCGTAGCAGCGAGCATGCTCAACACCTACCTGCACTCTGACGACGGTATCATCGACCGTATTACCCAAGGCGATGGACGAGTCCTCAGAAATGCAAATCGTTCCACTCAGCCTGGTTCAGCGGCCCAGAAGCATGGTGGAAAGAAGGATACTGCAGCTATTCAAAAGCTTGAAAAGGAGATGGACAAGATGACAGACCCGGTACTCCTACGTGATGCTAAGGCATACCAACAAGGTAAACACAAATAGGTCATGCTGTTTGATAATATGTGTTCGCTAACCATCTGAAGAACTCAAGCAAGGAACGAGCTCATACGTGGAGAGGGGTCGGTGGTGGTCGCAGAACAGCCAGCAACATTCGGGCAGCCGCATGCAAAGGGGCGGTTGTAGCTCATCGATTTTGCAACTACCGGACAGACACACTTAGTCGATGTAGCCATAGATTACACGAATCTGGGTGCAGCTCTGCTTGAAACATTGCTGTTCTGAACGGTCGTGGGAAAAGCAGGATAGGCAAGGAGAGGTCGTCAACTTCAAGCTTGGTTCTAAAATAAATCCGGACGGGATAGCGAAGGGAAGCTTAGCCGACAAAATTGTGCCTGGAGACGGTCAAATAAGACTTCCGGCACCCAGACTCTGATGTTTCGGTTAAGCTCCCGGCGCCCCACTAAGTTGATCGGGCTCCCAACTTGAACTTTCCGTTGACTTCGAGCCTTCACATTGTGATCATCCTGGAGCCTTATTAGCCATTCATGTAAATCTCATTTGTCGAACTTCCAAGAGCCTGGTCTGCCACACGCCAACAAGCTACGATCACCTGCACACACCAATCGAGCATTCGCATCCACTCAATAAGAGGACCTCGGAGCTACCTCTGGTGATTTGTGCTGGTCAGCGGCTGGCTGTAGCGCCGAGGGTTGAGTGCCTCTCAGCTAGGCCTTCATCCACGCAGAATGGCGCATTCGTCACAACAGCCTTGGGTATGTTTACAAGCCTCGAGGTTTCCGCCACTGCTGCGCCTAAATAAACATAAAAACCAATTAGTGAGAAAGATAAATAGAGGTAATAAAACACTGGCAGTGAAGAATGAACGGAGCCATAAAGAGGCTGCAGAAGTGTCGAGTGAGCACTAAACACAGCGTGAAGAAGGGTGAAGAGGCAACACGAAAGGAAATATTGCAATTCACTATCCGAGAGTGAAGCGAGGTAGCAGCATTTCAGCGGAACCTCTCATCACAAAGGTCCACCCCGTCAAAGTAACCTCCTACGCAGTACTCGAGTTGACCTTTCGCGCGCCTGTGCCATTCAAAAACCCGGAATGAGCAACGACATCGAATTTCTTACGTGGCTAAATGGGGGTCCATACCACGCGAAGCATCCCCTGGACGAAGATCATGAGTC
Source organism: Cladophialophora chaetospira (assembly GCA_030247875.1). Lineage (NCBI taxonomy): Eukaryota > Fungi > Ascomycota > Eurotiomycetes > Chaetothyriales > Herpotrichiellaceae > Cladophialophora > Cladophialophora chaetospira. The sequence goes on from JAPDRK010000014.1 coordinate 735,525, forward strand.
GGGAGCTTTCTTGATGTCGCTCAAGGCCGAGATTAAGCCTTCCAGCTCAAACCGCAGCTCATCAGCCGAAAGCCGTAGTCCATCAAGCTGCGCGAATTCCTCCCGCAGTCTTATCCAAGCACTCCGCGACGCTCGTCCTCAGGTCTGCATCGGAAATCTCTTTCGCAATGAGTGGCCGCCGGAGGCGATAGAGGTCCTTTTCAAGTTCGAAGACTTCGCCAGAAGCCCCAAGCTCCCGAAGCACTTCTGGGTATGCCTTTACTATCGCAAGAAGACTAGGAGAAGCTAACTATCGCCAGGACAAGATATCCGATAAGTACATTTGGAAGAGTTGGAATTATACCGAAAGCTTCTACCGAACGAGAGACAGCACGCAACAAGAAATTGAAGAGGAGGACAGACTCTTCGCAGATACCCACAATCTGTTCCTCGACGCGCAAAATTGTGCCAAATACCCCGAAAACAAGATCGCGCGCTTATGTAACGCGCAGGGTCTATTAGAGACAGCAAACTTGCATGGCGTTGATGGACAGCTAAAAGTCACAAACCTGTACGTGCTGTCACTGTCCATTTGCGATCATTCATCACTACCAGAGGACTAACATCCACCAGGACAGCACAGTCAATCGAAAGAACCCTGTTGCCGCAACTTTCTGGCGTCTACTCTGATCGGGAAATCGACATAGGATGGGCGCTAAACGAGAACGATCCAGACATCCGGGAACAGATGAAAAAGCTCAAAGACCTGCAGGGTTCTCTACATATCGGATTCAGTCCAATGAACAATGAATACACGAAAGAGATGGTTTTGGGATGCGGGATGGTCATCAGCGGAAACGACTACGACATCACACTCCGGGCACAGCTTTTTGTTTGGCTATCATCCAGCATACAAAACTTTCGACGGTTCGGGGCACACCCAGAGGGGCAGCCGATGCCGCCATTCGTGGGCATCCTTGCTGAAGGTCAGAGATGGCATTTCTACTTTGCGTGCCTGGATCCGGATGAGAATGTGATAGTAAGTATCCACAGCCGGTGACTATGTAGTCAGATCGCTGACGAGGTGGGCTGTCAGTACATCGCGGAAGGCTCCGGCTGCTACTTTCAAACCTTGGACTTAGAGCAGACGCTCATCTTGGTTTATGCGTTGCGATACTTGGGCAACTACCTCATGAACACCTGGTGGCCTTGGATCTACACGCTGATGGAACACAACCTGCCTAACTCCGATCTGCTCATTGCCGATGCCGACGATGCCGCCACTTGACATCTTCCTGACAGCGTCATACCTTACATATCGACGCAATAGCAATGGAAAGTAGCGATGGAAATCAGAAGACCAAGAGCGCAGTTTGCAGAAGAGCCGACCTTGAGCTCCCAGGCATGAGACTGCATGCCAGGTTAGGCCGTTGCGTCCGGCGCCATGTCTTAGTTTCTGCGGCGGATTGAAACGGGCCTGACGATTGTCGTAGTAACTAATTAAGAAGCAAGTCGCATCGTCGTGTTACGAAGGCGCAGATGGATAAACCTCATTAACTATCAGAGGACACGGAACGTTGTGTAGTCGCCACAAGAGACTGAAGTGCATCCGCTCCCGTACTGGCGTCATTGGACGCCCCGGCCAAGTTGCCACTGCGCTGTATCATGTGAGCCCAAGACACGCGACGACAGGATGTCTACAGCTTTGCATCCACCATAATAGTCTCGAGCACTTACGAAACCAAAGCAACCCGAGGTTTATCATATTCTTGAGTAAAGCTGAAAAAGGACAAAGACCAAGCTGCACCTCTCGATGCCCCACCACCCACGCTATCCGCATTATACGACATTTCGGTGAAAATCGTTGCAAATGTCATATAAAGCGGTTAGCGTCAGCGTGGGGTCCAAGTCCACTCTAGCCGAAACAGGAAAGAGAGCCCTTGTAGCAAGGACGCAGTCCCGATCTCCTGGTTGAACCTATCTTCCTATTGCACACACACTGGCCAGTCACTATGTACATCCATCATGCACTTTTCATCTTGCTGCAGGCATGTTGTGACGAGAGTCGTCGTGACGGGGTGCCATGTTCGACTAATGCACCTCTCTTGACTTAGGTAGGATTTTCCTATACCAAGTAATACCCTCGATCCTTGGAGACTGGAGTGTAGTAAAAAGGGGAGCGGAGTCAGTATGCATTGCCCTCGTGCACGGTTGTAGCAGCTGTTCCCAGCTGCGGGAGTCTAATAGGGAAAGTTTCATGGTGCATTTGCTTGCTGCATGACTACAGTAGCTGTTCTCAGCCAAAAGGATGGGGTAAAGGGATGCATCTTCGGTCCTTACGTACATCAAGTTCCGAAACTGGGAGTCCTAGCTTCCTGTGTCGTATATCCGAGATGACATGATGCGGTCTCCTCCGCAGCACGACGTTCAGCAGGTCGTATGTACAAATGAAGGTTACGAGTCTTGTTCATGAGCTACTGCGCAGTTCTTGTGACCAGTCAGCGTTGACTAAAGGTGGTTGTTCAGGCTGGAAATGGTGGGACGAACAGCCTCAGAATCTCTCTTAATACTTGGGTAAGGCTGACAGCATGAAGGGGTCGAGGCACCTGTGGCCGCTCCTGGCCCAAGTCGACAGCCTGTTGGGTCCTGTGGATGCCAATGCTATCAAAGTGTAAGCATCAGAAAACAAGGATGAAACCACCCATCTTCCGAGCACTGTCAAAACGTGGGAAATAAAACGCTCACACGGGAGGCTTGACTGATGTGCCTGAAGCCTGCCCATCTTTGGCCTAGCTTACCGACTCAAGCGCTGTCGTGGTCAGTCAGCGAGCCTCCGCAAAACTTTTCATTGGCGCACTTTCATCCCTTTTGCCTTGATTCTTGCAGTAGCTCAGGTACCACTAGTCCCGTGGCTTTGCGCTCAGGCTTCTATTCGTTGGGTGTTTTGGTAACGTTGCCGAAACTAAGTATCGAATACTAAACGCCGATTCATTCGTTCACGTCGGCTTTGTTGAAGCACTGAGAATGCAATGCACATCTATTTCCTCGTTTCCAAAGATGCACCACCCACATGATGAATGGTTCCAAATCTCGCGAGTGGGTCGTCTACAGCAGGTATACCAGTTCTTACCGTGTTCGAATTGCAAGCACGGGGATCCTCTTCAGCATTCAAGGCGCTGCAAGCTTGCAGCTCCCTTGGAATAGTAGATAAACAGCATTGAGACTCTCTTTCTGCTGTTCGTTTTCTTTTTCTTCTCAAGCCCATTTGTTACGTGTGAGATCTTGCCCAAAGATCATTGACACCTGATCATTGGTCCTTGTAGCCCTGTGCTGTACTCCTGATCCACGAAGCCATCCTGTATGCACGCTCTCCCTCGCACGTCTTCGGCGCAGCATAGAATCTGCACTGCCACTTGACAGAAGAGTCAGCCTGCGTAAGTGGCAGTCTCCGCCACATCAGAAAGAACGACATCTGCAAGATCGTTGACCTGCATAACAGTTCCCGACATCTTGCATCGAGCAATAGCCTTCTCGCACAGGAATACTCGTGGCCATCAAGAATCGAATACCACGAAGCCATCATCCTGGACTATCGGTCCTCTTTGGGTGCAGACATGGCTGAAAAGTACCTCTATACCACAAACAATGTCGTCGACCGCATGGTTTATGGCGGTGGACGGGTTCTGAGAAGCGACACTAAGAGGGCAGGGGACGTCACCGCCTTGGCCGATCAGACAAAGAAGGAGGTGAAAGACCTCGCCGCTGTACGGAAGCTGGAGAAAGAGATGGATCTGCTCACCCACCCAGCGCTTCTTCAGAGTGCAAGAGAGGACCAACAAGGTTAGTGGTATTTGCTCTTCCTCGTTCCCCTCCGAAGAGAATGTTGACGTAGCCTAGGGCTCAAAGAAGGAAGTCGGTCCTATACCTAGGATACCGCAGCTGCTTGAAGGTGGTTTGTCTGGAAGAGTGCGCCTTCTTTCGTCGTCGTCCTGTGGGTGATGGACATGATGTTGTCAATGTCGTCGAAGCTGATACAAGCCAACAGGATAAGCATGATGCTGAAGACAGTAAAATGCACCTCGCAATATCGTTGTCGCTTGAAGTTTGATGTGGGTTGGTGGGAAAATGTAGATGAATGAAAGTCATCTTTAGAAAGCTGCCCTGTGCCAATCAAAGTAGTACGAATACCAAGCTCACACAACCGAAAAAGTTGTTGGGTCCGCAAAACGGTCCACAATTCATCGTCTGGGGTTTCAGCCATCCCCGGATCTCAGCGGTAGCCGAGAAAGTTTTTCGGACGCGGGGAGAGGCTAGTACTGTTTCGTCTTCCACATCTGCAAGGCTGTCGCAGCAGCCTTACCCACCAAAGCCCCAACAGCACTGAGCCACGATTTGGTGTTGCAATTTGTGAGACGTGTGTCCTTTCAAACCTTACAATTAGTCTAGCAACAGACCTCAATGATCTCATTCATCAGGCCGTGAGCCGCTGCCAGTGGTACCAAATCACTGGGACGGTCGCAATGATCACTCACCGCTTGGAACCGGCGTCAAAAATGGGCCGAAGGAAGTGCTCTCTGCCGCAGCCTGTGAACTGCTCATTCAACCTGCAATAGACTCATTCGATCCATTGTGCTGCGGCTAGACTCGGGAGTGAGTAGTCATGACCGTCCTTGAGATGGAAGTGTCCGAAGTCGATGCGGCCATCGATTGCATGCCCAGGCTGGTGTACTTCGGTATCGTCGCTCATCAACGTCCAGCCAATTGAGGTCGAGATGCTTATCAGCACTTGGCGATACACGTGGAAAAGACAGTCCAATTCGGGTAGCTTCTTCCATCCTTCAGCTTCCGTCGCACGTCGATTGGACAACGGCTCAGCCTCTCTTATGTAAAAGAATCGTCCCAAATAGTGTTAGTCCCATCAGGTGATATTGGAAAAGCATGCGATGGAGTAATCTTTCTCATCGGGCTGCTCAGACATGCGTAGATGTGCAACATGTTGCCAGTTTTTCGAACAGTTTCTGAGGCAAATTACAGCCCTAGTCTCGCAATCATGCAGCTCTGCCATGGTAGTTGGTCCCGTTAGGTCAGGGGTGTGACGTCGAGCGACAGAGCTGGCCACAGTTGGTCAGGGTGATCGGAGGACTCTGAGTCCCTCACGCAAAATATACTCCTCTCGCACCCCATTGCAATACGAGGCGGGATGCACTTCGTTCCAGGTTTTCTTTCGCCCTAGATTCTCAAGCTCAGATTAGCCTGCACATCGAATCCGGTTTCGAACTCGTCACTCCTAACGGTCCATAGTCAGCATAGGAAACACATTTCAACGATTCTTGACCCTTACCACTTTTGACGGTAATATTCCACTTGAAGCCATATGGAGTTCGTCGCTGACTGATGAGAAGGAAGTCGTCCAGAGCCCTCCCTTTGCCGCCCGAGCTGCGGAGTCAACCCTTCAGCCTTGCCCCTGACGCACGTGATCATCACGGTTGCGTGTCAGAGAAAAGACCAATCACTCCATGGCACCTCAGGAGTCTCCTTTCACGGACAGGCTCGCAGTGCACATTCACTCGAACAACAACTTCGTCGACCGTCTGCTGCAGCTTCCAGTCAGAGAATTGAGAACTCATGCTGCTCAGAATGCAGCCGCGGACACCCTGTCAACTGGCAAACGCAACCAGAGAACTGGGGCTGTGGCAGTGCAAAGGCTCGAAAAGGAGATGGAAGCCCTCACAGACCCGGAGATGTTGTCCCCTGCCAGAGCATACCAGCAAGGTATGGAATTCAGATTTCGACATACTGGCGAACATCTGACCGTAGCCAGGGCTCAAAGATGGTGTATACTCCTTCGCATACTGATTGATTATCGTAAAGCAGCTTGTCTTTGGCACGATGTTGTATTGTCCAAGGAGGAGGGCGCTTGAGCAGGAAAAGTAGAGACCGAACGAGATTGTTTTATCAGGCTCGTGAAGCCTTGGTGGCACCTATTGACCGCTGATTGTGCCGGGTACCCTTCCTGGTCTTCGCATGGCGCAGAAAAAGCGGTTGTAGGCTCTGAATGCGAATGAGATGGAAGATCTGCGCCTCGGATAATTGTTCAGAAGACTTTCGACTTGTGGCTGTCTCGTGTCCTGGCCGGGTGAGCTATTTTTTCCCAAACCGCCCTCAAGCCAGTGTGCAATCCATGATTCCTCCCGGATGAAACAGGTGTTGTGCATGTACAGATTGTGGTTGTTCTTCTGATCCGGGTATCCGTCAGTCATGAGAGTCGTCACTGTTCGGGAGGCGGCAGCAGGAATTGTCGGGATTGGGTTCTTACGCGACACTTTGCGTGGGATGATAATGCTCTGACGTGTAGGAACCATTGGACGCCTGCCATGGCGACGGCCTTGATGATCTGAGTGGGATGATCGACAATTCAGTGCGCGAATCTGGGTTCTTTTGAGGCGTCGGTCCGATTTCCCAGATGCCAAAGGCAGTCGTGGAGGATGACATCTCGTACAGCAAGAGTTAATTGCTGGCTTTCGTACAAACGAAGATGCTAGGTCACGTTCCTTGGAGGAGTGGGCTGAGCTTTGCTCCCGGGTCTGGAAAGGCAACTGGCGTGGGGGTGCAGGCTCGGCTCACCGAAGTCATCCTGGTAATTCTTCTCGTGCTTCCTATGCCTGCCAGGAACTTTTGTTAGATATCGTCGTCACCTCACTGCCACAACCCACGTTTTTACTTCCGCTCCTCAACTTTGTATGCGGTGCACGGTACTATTGTCGAGAACACTAATGAGTCAAGCTTACGTAGCTCGGTCGCGGTAATTGTGATTGGGGACGTCGGAAGAAGTCGGGTGGGAGTACGCCCGATCTGTATGGGCCGGGGTAGTATTCCTGGGGAATCTGGGGCGGAGTCCTGGCATCCCTGTTCATTACCCCAAACGCCCTACTCCCGAAACGTTGTATGGGAAAAAGAGATGGTTTGGCAGTTACCCCTGTGTCGCAAATCGCGGGCACGAGCACCCTTTCGGCACTTCCGAAAACAAGATTTCGTTTAACAGATTTGTCAACACTTTTGAACAGATGGCCGCTCGATAGCTTGCAAGGGTCGTGGAATCGTGTCAGATCTCATTTGCTTCACCGGTGTGCCGACCTAGAATTGCTTTCGAAGTAACGAAAGTTCTTGAGCAGATGGCGTGGGATGATCTCCGCGATTTTCGTCTTGCAAGCCCCGATATGCATCGGCTCTCGGTAGAACAGACCAGTTGGCGCATCACCAGGCAGCTTTTGAACAAGAAGTGCACTGCCAACATTGTCCAGTAATGGGCCAGTGTAGATCTAGGGCTGGAGATGGAATTGCAGCCTTCTCGGAGAAATGAGGCTGCAACCCACCTTCCGTGGGATGGCCTATAAGAAGTGACAGGCTGAGTACCATCCGTAAGAACACGTCGAATCATCCCGAGGGTGATCGTCGTCGAGCTTGATACGTGGTTCTGGTTGCCGCCCACTGACTCAAGTATCGACTGTACTGTGTGGCACAGCCTGTCACGCCCAGGTCGTATAAGTACCTGCTGAGATGGCGCAACCTCTGGAAATGTACTCCAAGTTCCAATTTGTGCCTGACATGCGTCGCGCTGTTCTGTACCTGAGCCGAGCAGTTGTTATCAGTGAATATCTTGCAGCAGTCTGTGAACATGAGCCATACAGCTAGGTAAGCCACAAGAAGTCGAGTTGATTGAGAGTTGACGACATCCAGTTTCAACGGAGTCGAACTCGACAACGGCAGCTCTCCGAGCAGCATGTTGAACACCTACCTTCACGGAGGATCCTGCGTGTTCGACTTCGTCATGATCGGCCGAGGATCGTCAGTTACGACAGTGCTGGGAAGGCACGCAACGAAGCTCAGACGTGAGAACCTCGGCCGTTATGACAATGAACGCGATAGGCTGGCTGCCGCCGTCCGTAGCATGGACAGGGTCACAAACACAAAAATGATTCGAGAAGCTGAAGTGTACCGCCCAATCCTTGTCGATGGTGAGTGATGAATGAGTGGTCGAAGAAAGGACAAAGCAGAAGGTGAGACTCGCCCTTGCCCTCGAGTCGCGTGGCTGTGTTGACGCTAAGCTCGTTGTAGAACGCGTCGTGGGGAAGTGGAGGTTCGTCCGCCGGATGCCGCCTGCCAGTGTGAGGGCAATCGTTGTCAGAAAGATGTCGGCGAATGCGTTTTGTCTTGGTCTGCAGCCTCTGTCAGCAGGATGGGCAGGTCAGATCGACGAAAAAGGAACAGTACTATTGCTTCAAGTTGGATCCTATGCTTTGTGAGTGGAATAGAAAAATGCGTTTCCCGGAACAAACCGGAGTAAGGAGTCTTGATGAATCTACCATATCTTCCACCCAGATATTTCGTCCCAGTCCTTGTTGTTGCGCCTCGTGCCGTTTGGGATGCCGCTTTGCAGTCTTTTGTCTATCGTCTAGGTAAGTAACCCCTCTGCTGTATGCGAGGCCACGTGTTTGTCGCAAGGCGGTCCTTGCACTCCCCACTTCATCACTGCCCATCTGCGTCTCCGGGTCCGTCGCTTTGCACGTGGCCGTTTGCCTCATTTGCCTCTCCCTTGGCCGGCTCTGGCACCCACCGGCTCACGACAGTGAATCCTGCCGCAAGGACCACCATCAAGATCCAAATGAGATGACCGCCTAAAATACCGCTTTTCACACTGGCCGCGAAAAGACTTGCGAACAGCGCCGGCGAGAAGGCCCTGAGCCCACTTACCAGCGTAAGTGCAACAGCATTCAATGTTCCCAACACTTCTGGTCCCGGCGACACATCGTTGATAACGAGTTGAATGCCCGTGAAAGACATGGCAACACCACATCCAATTGCTGATGCAAGTGGTGCTGTAGCCCAAAAGATTGCTTTTTGATTATACCTCAACAGCAAGTTGAAGACCGGGTACAATGCAAAAAAGAATGGATAAGCAATGGCGCATAATCGCATGATCCATTTGGTGCCGTATCTGACCTGGAGCCAAGGGAAAGCGATAAGCAGCCAAAGTGATTGCGACAAGCCGCCGAGGCACATCATGGCCGAGATGAGAAGAGGAGAGAAGCCGAATCCACCGAGTTTGACAGGTGTAAAATAGAAGACGGGCATCTGAAAGAAGGCGTATGTCAGCTCTTACCAGACCCAATCCGACTCTAGATTACCCCGGACACATAGGTGATCCTTCGCAAGAATAACAACTCACAATGGCTGTATAGCTGAAAGCAAGGATCATGATGTGCGCATAGATATACAAGGTTATTGCTATATTCGGCGATCGGATGAGTTCAAGAATGGACATCTTCTTTGGCGCTGTCCCGGAGGTCTTGTCATGCTTGACTAGCGTCTGACCCAAAGCGAGTCGATTAGCTTGGTGCTCTCAAGGACGACAAAATGGGGAAGCTTACCTCCTTCACACCGAATGCACTCGTGAGCGTTGCAATGGCTCCGATCGAGCCTGTGACAAGGGTTGGCAGTGCGTAGGGGTAGTCGTGGAAGAATCTTATGTTCCCAAAGATAGAGGGAAACTCTGTAGCGGGCTTGGCAAGAACACCACCTGCGAATGTCAGCAGTCGTCGAAATGAAGCTCAAAACAGTCAGCGTTACCAATCACCGGACCTAAGAAAAGGCCCAGATTGCCGGTGAAGGCAAAGATACTGAATGCTCTCGCCTGTGTTTCTGGCGTGCTGTTCTCTGTGAACATTACTCGGATCGTCCTACATCGAAAGTCAGAGATTGGCTTACACGCAAATTGCGAAACCAGCGGGTGACTCACACGATGGTTCCAGCAAAGATGCCTGCGAAGCATCGAAAAAGAATCATCTGCCATATGGACTTGCTTAGGCCAAAGATAGCTGTACCAACAGTGACTCCAGCCATGGAACCAACGAGCACTGGCTTTCTCCCAATCCGATCTGCTGCCCTGCCCCAAGGAATCATAAGACACATTTGTGTGAGCGAAAAGAGTGACTCCTAGATCCGTGGTCAGGTGATGATGCTCGATCAAATTGAGATAACAAGGATGGACGAACGATCAACCCGCTGTAGAACCCAACACTCGTTTGCGGAACCTCGCCAGTCTCCCATATCATCTGGTTGATAAAGGGAAAAATGCAGAAAAATGCCGCCGGCTCGACAAAACGTGCAAAGCCGAGGAGAAAGACCTGATCCTTGGGCAAGGGTTTGTCTTCGTCCTTGCTGTGGCTGCCATTCGGCACATGATCGTCGTCAGTCTCGGTCGATGTGGGTGGTTTGGCTGACGATGCAAGTAAGGCGGTTGTCTCGTCGACTCGAGCATCCCAATCGTCTTCGGTATTTTCGGGCGAAGTCATGATGGCTTCTTAAGGTAATAGTTTTATAGGAGGAACAAGACTGAGCTCCACAGTGCTGGGGATGGGACCACATATGTCACTAAGTATGTTGGGAGCTTTCGCGTGTACCTCAGGCAGAGTTGCGCACTCGTAAGCCGCAGTCCAACACCATCCACCTGAGGGTTCTTTTGTAGGATGTTATCGATATTTGGCCGCAAGAACATCCATTCTTTACCGGTCTCGCATGGACAATAGTGATGAACAGGAAGGTACGGACTAGCCTTCTACTGCATGCAGAAGCAAAACGGACAAAGAGTGACTGGCACTTGAAGCAGGCTGTGGTTGTTGAAGACGTGCCTTCTGGCAGGTGTCGAGCTTGGCGGTAAGATTCAATGATCCGGGGCTCCACTAACATACTCCTCAGCCTATTGGAGGTTCGGAGAAATTCGGCTCCAGGGACAAAGCTTCCCCGGAGCTTCGGCGCACCGCCCTCAGCCTCAAAAGTACTGTGCAACTTCTTCGAGAACCAGCCACTTTCGAGCTGCCTGAGACAACCTTGACAATGCCTTAAAATTCACCTTGTGTTCCTCGACATGTTTGACACAATCTGCACGCTCCCTTTGCAGTCCGATGTGTTCGCCCAAGTGGTGCACCCCAGCCAGCCTTTGTTCGCCGTCGGGCTGTCTTCGGGCCATGTGCACGCCTACAAGCTCCCCTCCGATGCGGACCTGATTGACGATGAGTCTGCTTCTGACTCTGCCTCCCCTCCCAAATATGGCTCCCTCGTCAACGGCTCCATAATTCCCTCGCTACGCAGAGCTTCCTCAACGAGCCTCTCAGAAAGCGGTCTCGGCTCGATAGACACAATATGGAGTACGAGACGACATAAAGGCTCATGTCGATGTCTGGCGTTCAGTCATGATGGGGAACTGTGCTACTCAGCAGGGACAGATGGGGTAGTGAAAGCGTTCACAATCGAGACCGGCAAAGTGGTCAGCAAGATTGCAATACCTGAGGTGGTTCGTGCAGGAGGAGAAATCAACGGGCCTACTGTCCTACACGTACTCTCGCCGCAGGCACTACTGCTAGGCACAGACTCGGGAAGACTGTATCTGCAAGACCTCAGGGTAGATGGAAAAGAAATATGCGGCACGGCGAGTCAGACGTGGACACCTCATGGCGATGAACACATCAACTCACTCGTGCCTTTACCTGCAAGCGAGTCAAGTACAAGCGGCTTCCCAAAGCAGTGGGCCAGCGTCGGCGGCACAACACTTGCAATCACAGATCTCCGCAAAGGCACGATAGCCACAAGCGAGGATCAAGAAATCGAGCTGACGAGCGTCGCCATGGTACAAGGGCTTAAGAAGGGAGGCACGAGCGTCGGAGAGAAAGTCCTGGTCGGCCAAAGTGACGGCGTTGTCAGCTTGTGGGAGCGAGGTGTCTGGGGAGACCTTGATGAGCGCATCGTCGTTGACCGAAGCGGCCTCAGCGTGGACTGCCTCGCGGAAGTACCTTTCGGCTTTGGAGGTGGCAAGTTGAAGACGAACGAGAAACTTGTGGCAGCCGGTCTTGAGGATGGCAGAGTCAGATTCATGAGAATTGGGCGTAATGGCGTTCTCTCCGACACAGACGCCAAACATGACGAACTCGATGGTGTGGCTGCCGTCGGATTCGACATTGAAGGACGAATGATCACCAGTGGAGGGCAAACAGTAAAAGTATGGACAGAAGCTAAAGGACTCCCCGGCGGCGGAAGAGGAGGTCCTGTGAAGCATGACTTATCGTCAGACGAAGATGATGAGCCGTCAGAGGTGGAAGAGAGCAGTGAAGATGAGGATCGTCCGAAACAGAGGCGAAAGAAGCGAAAACGAAATAAGGGAAAGGACAAATCAGGAGGAAAGGCATTGAACTTCTCTTTGTGATCGCGGTCTTCTTCTTGTTAAAAGAGCATGGGCGTTGATGATGATTTGCAATGATACCCCGAAAAAAGCAATGGTTCGGCTCATGACTGGAAAAGCTGGTGGTCTCCTCTTGAAGGCGAATGTACAGTGGTCCAGATCTAGGTCTAGGTGGTGTTAGCATGCCACCAGTGTCAGCTCGAGTCTTCCTCGTCTCCTGAGCTTCAGTTGAATCTTCATCTTGGCACGGAAACAGACACGTTTCCGACTTTTCGCCCCCATGCCTACAAGATGATGCCGATCCTTTCAGCCCGCCTCTCATCATGTTCCCATCTTCTCTCCGTAGATTCCCGCCCCCCACCCCCCACATCAGGATGCCTGGGTAACAGCAATCAAAGTTTCGATTCATCCTTGAAGACATAAAATGCCTGTTTACAAGGTCAGCCATCGAACAACCGATCACTTCTGGAACTCACCTCCTGCACAACCGTCGCAATCAATAGTCCTTGACGACTGAAAATCCGCGTATTGATCATCGCCCTCCCATCCTTCGCCCACGGAGTCGTCGCTTCAATATACATAAGCTCATCAGCTCGGAATCCATCGTGCGTGTGGAAGTGAATCGTATGATTGAGGCTGGTCATGATCTTCATGCCCGCCGGGCGTGCGGTCTTCGTTCGATCACCGATCGGCCAGGCTCCGTGGGCGACGTCGTGGACGGACAGCGGGCAGTCCATGACGTGGTAGTCGGAAGCGTGGACAACGGCGAGGATGTGTGCTGCTGAGCCTCTAGGCGCGGAGATGGGCGGATCGATCTGTGCGACGACCGGCGCGATGGTCGTTGCTGGGTTCTTGGGGTCTGATCGAGTGATGAGTATTCGATAGCATGTTCGGCTTATCGTGCGGACTGACCTTCGTGAACAAGCGGCAGTCTCTCAAACTTCATAAACGGCCCCTTATCCGTACGCATATCCTCGAAATCATCGAGCGTGATCTTCCACCCTCCCCTTTCCGGATGTCGCTTGATGCGCATAGGCACGGCGTGCGTCATCGCCCGACCCGACCACCGCACGTCATTGACAAAGCTCGTCGTGATGGTGACGAACACTTTGTCGTCCTGCTCGATGTTGACAATCCGAACGGCGAACCTTCGGCCATTGCCTATCCGTTGGACTTTGTATACTAATGGCTTCTTGGGATTTGGCGCGAGCATGAAATGCGTTTGTAGTGAATCGAGCATGAATCCGGTCGGGACTGTTTTCCATGCCGCCGAGGCGGCTTGCGCCATCATTAAGGGGCCGGGCATGGTGTTTGTGATGTTGAAGACCCATGGTTCGTGGATTGTTGCGAAGACGTCCTGGGTACGGATCAGTGATTCAATGTATGGTATATCTGACAAGGTCGACTTGATGGTACACTCACGGGTGAGGTCTCCTTCAATTCAATATGGGTCTCAAAGTCGAGCCTTTTCGGCTCCGGGTCTTTAGTCGTCATTGCAACCGGCCGGACTGACGACAAGGCCTGAAGTCGTAATTTGGCAGGGCTCAAAGGACTATCCCTCAAGCTGTGCGATTCGCGCTGAGAAGCTTCCGCTTTCTAAGCTGATGAAAAAGCCGATTATCGATATCAACTTTCTCAGAACAACCTCACTTATCTCTCACAGAAAATGGACCTCATCTTACAATGAATTGAGAACAGACAAAGTCATTCACAGCATAACGTTATGACTTGGCTGACTTAGGACTATTGCAGAATAGTTCGATCACGGCTCGGTGAAGTTGAGATGAGGCTCAGGAACTTTCAAGCTGGGAGATGAGCCGAGGTACATCTCGGGACCCATGGTTGGCAGGGAGCTTTGATTACAACTTGGTGGCCGCATCCGACTTTAATACTATAGGTTTTGGCGAGAAAGGTCTTTGAGTGATATTGCTGCGACTCACACGACTTTATTGTAGTCGATTTCTCCTGCCTCCACTTTGCGCTGATGGAGCAGGCGCACCCACGTCCTGCCTTGTCTTGCTGTGCTCCAAAGGCTCACCTTCAATCGGCTGCAGCCGTGGAGCATTGACCTCAGCAGCGCCATCGAAGAGTTCCTGCACTGAATGCTTGTTGGTAGCTTCATACCACTGCAGCGCACTTGCTGTAAGATACGCGAAGGATCCCCATGTGGTCGATAAGTTGCTTTGATAGGCATTGCCAGTGTCGGTGTACGAGCATATTCCAAAGGCAGCGCAGAGTCTGGACACGGTAAGCAGAACAATTCCCTTGCGGGAAATCGAGGTACACGCACAAGAAGCCCACAGATCCGACGATAGACCAGAAACCGATCCACCACCCGAGAACGTGGAACTCCGGTCTATACCATTTAACCTGAGTTTCCCAGGTGAACCCAAAGCTGGCAACCAAAAAACAAGAAGCCGCAACGAGTTGTGGGACCCAGTATCCCACGTTTAGCTGCCAGTGGTTAAAGGTGTCCAGAATGCCTGGCAAAATGATAATGCCGGTAACGCCGTAAAGCGTGACCCCGACAAGCTGGATCGTGCAGGAGAGGTACCCTATCTCGTAGATGTGGTGCGTTCTCAGCCTGTGCCACGTTGGCCACCATCGCCACTGTAGATATTCTACTGTTTCTCCTTCTTCGGGTTCGCCCAGGTCCAGGCCACCACGCCTCAGCGCTGCTTTTCTCGGGCCGGAAGTCGACGCTGCCCGATTGCTTCTCTGCACGTCGCGCCAGCCTGCTTCAGGATCAACCTGACTCTCACCCTTCTCTCGCAATTCGTCGTCTGCACTCTTATCATGATGCCCAGGCTTCAGATGGCCAAAGAATTCAGAGAGCCTCTTGTCGAGCATTTCTTGCGCCTCCTTGTCATGACCCAGCAATAAACGCTTCATAGCAGAACCCGCGAAAGACCCATCATTGATCGCTTCAAGGTACGCCATCACAGCACCCAACTGGAAGAAAAGTGTTCCGAAGAAGAAAGTGAGTGACACCCCATACTTCGTCTCTCCGGGAAATTCGGTATCTGGCCATCCCAGTGGCAACCAGGCCCAGAAGCCACAAATCACGAAAAGCGCCGAGCCGATACTGTAAGACCAGCCGGACCAGAAGGACATGTCCCAGTACCGGAAGGTGGTGAACATGCGCCAGATGCCGCGGCCGATATCTCGAGAGGAGAATACTAGACGCATGGTGATAGAGCCGCCCTTGGGAGATACGGGGACGGCGGTCGAGCCTTTGCGATTGTCGCGCGAGCGCCACATGACTTCGAAGTCCCGAATCGGATCTCCTGAAGGAGGCGGCTGCCCGTAAGTCGCTGCATAGCTTCGATGACGACCATCGCTACCTTGCTGAATGCTCATCTTCGCACTGGTTGGGTTCATGTGTCGGCTTGGTCCTCCAAAGTCGGCATTCTTGAGATTAATCTGCTGTTTCGTGGCCTGGGAATCATCTTTGTTATCATTCTTTTCGGTTGTCGAGGGAACAGTGATGGTGTCCTCGTCGTTGCTCCGTACTTCTGGCGCGTGCGCATCTTTGATTTCGTTGCCCGCGTGATCTTGACCGTCAAAATCCGGCTCGGCGAATGTGATAGCATCACCCCGAGGTGCTCCATTAGGAGTCATTGGCGGCGAGCCTACAACAGCAGGAGCGCCGATATATGGCAATGGAGTGCTCTACAGAGTAAGGGACCAGGCAGAGGTCGGGCTCGTAGCGGGGATGCGCCGCTGGGCTTAGAGGCTCAATGAACCAAGAACTTACCTAGCAACGTCATTGAGGAAAGCGATAAGCTGTCGACGGATCCTCAGATCGCGGTGGTTGCTTCTGGCGATGCCCACCAGTAATAAAGGAAAGGAGATTACCCTGCGACAATGAAGCGTGCTGTCGCGTGAGAGTGGTTGCAGTAACCGACGATCAATCACCTTCGATTGTATCTCGTGTAATCAGCTCCGCTAAGTTGCAGCTGTTGCTCCTAAAAGTGCAAGTAAACCAGTGGAAGAAGGGAACACAGGCATGTCCGTTAAGCGTTTGCCAAAACGTGCAAGCTTGTTGCTTGGCGGTGACCCCCACCACTTGGCGGGTTTGTTTGAGTGTCTCGCGCCTTTCAATCCAAACTCTTTGAATATCTGAGCCACAATTTCAGGATGATATAATCTATAAAGCGACGACCTTCTGCCTCCCGCAGTATACCTT
Source organism: Cladophialophora chaetospira (assembly GCA_030247875.1). Lineage (NCBI taxonomy): Eukaryota > Fungi > Ascomycota > Eurotiomycetes > Chaetothyriales > Herpotrichiellaceae > Cladophialophora > Cladophialophora chaetospira. The sequence continues at coordinate 751,925 of JAPDRK010000014.1, forward strand.
GAGTCAAATCATCTCTTGGCCGCCTCTCTCAAGTGGCCCGAGAAATTGGCGCCTCGACCAGGATCTTCAGGCAATGTGATACCATAGAAGCGTACCAACACGTCTTGAATGACATCGTAACAAGCGCCAAATCGCAGCACCTCGACATTCCTGAAGTCAATCATCGTCGAGGAGGGTCGAGGCTCCGAGAACTTTCTCTTGCCGTAGTCGAGAACAATATCCGCAACCGCCAAGATCTCGGGCTCAATATCTTCAACCAAGCTCTTGGTGCCTTTGCCCGTGAGGTTTGCGGAAGAGCCCATCAAAGGCAAACCAGCCTCCGATGTCAATCGGACCAACTCGTCCTGGAATTTCCCTCCATTGACCAACATTGCGAGGGTTCCATCCACAGAGCTTCTTGCCAAAGTCTCTGACCCCAGCTTCTGGACAATAGGGTGGTTCATCTTGAGAGGAGCGATGACACCTAATGGAAGGTCGATGTCGCGGGTAAGAAGCTCCACCATATTTGCTTCTCGTTCGGGTAGGACGTGCAACTCTTTATGGAGTGCGTAGCTTCCAATCATGGCATGTCGCTTGTGAGGTTGTCTCTGCTTGGTTACGAAGGCCCGCTCGAGTGCCTTGGGATCGATTGCGACCAGTCCGTATCCAATGTCCGCCGGGACAATCGCCAATCCACCGTTCTTCAAAACCTCGAAGACTCTTCGCGCATCCATGGCAATGTCGACCGGCTTGCCAGCAGAGCTGCCGTTCAGGGGTAAGTTGGAAGCTTGAAGAGATGTTCCGTTTCCGTATGTGAGTGTTTCGGTGGCCATGGCTTACGGACTTTAGCTGTCAAGGAGTGAGTAATGGTATGGCTGGCTGATGAGTAGCGAACAGGTCGTTGGGGTTTATAACCATTGTGATCCTTCAGCAACAGGGTTACCGCAGCCTCAGCTCTGCTACATTGCGCCCGAAGATCGGAGTACGATGTGCAGCCCAGGCGATCCGCTCAGAGCATCTTGGCTGCCATAGACCATTGGTCTCGACACCACTCGACTCATTACTTCGCGGTCAACCGGGAGTAGTGTGAAACGACAATGGAGAAGCCGAAGAAATCGGGCCGAACTTTTCCCAGATGACAAACTGACTGCGGGGAAGGAGCTACGGGCGCCCACCTTTCCCCTATATTTCGGCGAACCGTCTTGTGCCTCGCCTTGTTTGACCGAACCTCACTTCAACTTCACCCATCAATATGGAGTCACTATCTAGTGGCCGGAGCGCATCGCAGCGAAAGCGACCGGTGGCTTGTATTGAGTGTCGGCAGAACAAAGTAAGTCCAGCAAGATCAGAGCCTGTCCGTCGCTCACATGGCCCCAGCTGAAATGCGACGCGCACCAAGACTACTCCAAACCGTGTTCTCGCTGTCGGCGAACGAATCGTGAATGCAAAATTCAGGGAGACTACAGTCGGGTGAAGAAACCAACGCATGCACACTCTAGTCCTCAGGGCAAAGCACATCTGCTAAATCCGACGTAGGAAGGCAGAACTGGTCCGGGAAATTCAGCGCATTCGTGGTGCGGTGGAAAACCCAGAAGCCATTCAATCACAGCAGACTCCTGTTGTTGAACCACCATTCATCAATGTCTTCGATGGTGTGCCGCAAACCGACGGCAATAGCACAACCACCACCTTGGTTTGCCCACACCAAAGTCCAGTCTCTGTCGCGGCCACCTGCTACAGCCCCAACTTGTCTCATGTAACGATTTCTAATTTGCAGGGACAGAACAGGAGCATCGCGGGCGCTGAAATCACCGTCACGAAGATTAATGACTGTTTCAGCTTGTAAGGGAGATCTGGTGTGTTTTTTGCACGCGAGCTTATCAAGTGTTCCAGATTCTTTACGCATTACTCACCTCAAGTACCCGTGGTCGACAGACCAGCAACGCCCGATGCAATCTTCGAGAAATCTCCTTTGCTCTTCTGGACCGTTGTTACTATCGGTTCGCGCAAATACAACCAAGATCCAACCGTGTGCAGTCAGCTGTGTCATAGGATCGCCGATTTAGCTTTCCAGAGCTTAAAGTCGCGGCAGACACCTATCCAGATCGTCCAGGCCCTCGTTCTCCTATGTGCGTGGCCACTTCCGGTGGAACATCTGTATCAAGATAAAGTGCATGTATTGGCTGGGCCATGCATGCAACTTGCCCTCCAGCTTGGCTTGCATGTCGCAGGAGTAGGGCAAGACTTTGCCAGGGAGCGAGTCCAAGCCCATGCAACGGAAAAATCATTCCGGGCGCTTTTGTGGCGATACTGTGTCATTGTATGCCAAAGGTTCGTGGATAGCCATCGTATCGCCGCATGAGTCCTGTCTGCAGAGCTGATACAGATTCACGAAGTGCGAGTATAGTTGACGGTCTACCACCAACGACGTTAATCGACGCATTCCAGCCTGACTGGGCAGATCACGATGGCACCACCGCCGGACCCAGTCAGCTCGCATTGAGAACGAAGCTCCACCATATCCAGAGCTCTGCGATCTGCAAAATCACTTCGAATTTTATGGCCACTCCTGATGATGGTGTGCTGCAGGCGCTCATTGAGATGTTCGACGCTCAAGCACGGATGCTGCAGCTACAACTACACGATGAAATAGGTGAGATCTCTTCTCTTGCCGTGCTGTGAGGCGAAATCTAACATTGCCAAAGATATTTTGACCCTCTACTGCACTCGTCTACACATTTGCGTCTCTCGCTTCATGCTGAAGCAGACTGATGTATCTCCCACCGGTTTCATCGATCTGTACGGGATATCGACCAGCCTGATTGAAAAATTCGCAGAATTGGACACCGCCACAGATCTCGCGTCTTACTCGACCTTCTACCTCTCTCGGGCGCTGGGTCTTGCCGCATTTGTGATACTGAAACTACACCGTTCTTCATTGGGGCTGACTTTAGATCGAGCGAGGGGTGAGAGCTGCTATTTTACAGCTATTCGACTCTACAAGAAGAGAAGCCTTCTCACCAGTTTCAACGCAGACCTCGAGTCAAAGCTAGCTGTTATCTTGACCGAGTTGTGGTCCAGCTCGATAATCTTTCGTACCAATGAAGGCAATCTCGATAGCATGAGTGTGAGAGTGAGAAGCCGGCTGGTAAGTCTTCGAGGCTCCTCCAGTTTGCAAAAGTACTGAAATGTCCCAGACCATGAACGTTTTCTTCGACTGCCTCTGGTGGTGGCGACAAGAGTTCCGAGGACAGCCAGATCCCTTTGGGGCTTCCAGCCAGGCCGCTGCAGGGTCTTTGCCTTTAATTGACCCTTTCGCGGTATTCCCGGATATCTTCACCTACGACGAAAATTACTTCGGAATGTACGACGACACATTCCCTGTCCGCGACTTTAGCATCACGAGCTAGAGACTCATCAGATCATGATTGAGTGGGGCGAGCTATTGAGCTGGGCTACCTCCCAAATAATCCGGGGTCCGACCAGGAATATTGGCTTTGAATGCGCAAATGTATCCTTGTGGAGCGCTTGCAATGAAAACACGAACAGTTCCGTGTCCCCGGACGGAGATAAGTGGTATGTTCACGCCTATTTTCGCAGTCAGAGGCTGCACCAGCACGATTTTCACGTTGCCCACCCTCCCATCGGAAGGTCAATTGATGCCGATTTTGGCCGAACCCGACTGGCCGATTTTGGCCGGACAAGCTGTTCTCCATGATCACGATCTACTACTCCCAACAACCTGGGACTGATAGTGCAGGAGAAACAAAAAGACAGCTTTCCAAATCACTCTCAGGAACCCAGGTTGTCCGAATCAATGCCGACTCGACGTCTAGCCCTTTTGACCTCGGCACACTATTGGAGCAGTGAGGCTACCCCGTGGGCTGACCCCGTCTCCCAGAGATTGGCGCATTGTGCAGGAACTATAGAGCAAGCGAAACGACTCCTGTCTCCAAGGATTTTCACTATCCATCAGTCCAAGTCACAAAATTCAGTTGAAGTCAGAATGGACTACGAGAAGGCTTCACCAGAGCTACGCGAAAATGCCGAGAAATCCCACAACAGCGTTGACGAAGTCGAAGTCCCAGAGTCGCTGGCAATCAAGCGGAAACTGGAACGCCGCTTGGTGTGGAAGCAGGATCTGACAATGCTGCCCCTTCTGGCTATGTGTTTCTTCTTTTCATACGTGGTAAGTCTCGCTCTGCCTACTCTCCCCCAGACACGCACTCTAATCAACTCAACAGGATCGTAAGCGCCCAACTACAATTCCACTGCATTTCCGGATAGTTCGGGTGTGATTTTTATGTCTCCTCCTGCTAATGCAAATTTAGGTGGCCAGATTGGAAATGCTCGCATCCTTGGCCTGCAGAAGGATCTGAACCTCAGCGCCGACAAATACTATAACGCACTGCTAGTGTTCTGTATGTACCACGTCTCACTTTACTCAGAAGGGCGTATTCAGCTAACTCTGACACCTAGTCATTGGTTATATGATCATAGAACTTCCATGCTGCCTGGGCTTGATCTACATCAAACCAGGTCATCAATTTGGCCTTGCCACTATCGCCTTTGGCCTTCTCGCAACCTGTATCGCCGCCACCCACGACTATGGCTCGCTCATCGCTATTCGCTTTCTATTGGGGCTGAGTGAAGCTTTCGTGCAGGTCGGGTTCGTCTACTTAAGCTTGTGGTACCGTCATGATGAGATTGCGCTACGATGTGCTCTGTTCTACGTTTCGGGACCACTTGCTGGTGCAGCCAGCGGACTCATCGCATACGGAGTTGGACACAATCTGCAGGATGCACAAGGCATCGCTGCCTGGCGATGGTTATTCATGTAAGCTATTCCCAGGTGTACATCTTGTTACACATTGGTCTGCTCTTGTGGTGACTTGCAGCTAATGAGATGCAGCGTCGAAGGCGTTCCGACAATGGCCTGGGGCATCCTTACGTTCTTCGCGCTACCTGGAAGACCCGAAGTGGTTGCCGAAAAAGGAACCTGGTTGTTCTCGAAACAAGCCGAGCGAGAATTGATCCGCGAAAGGACCCTCTCAGGTAAAAGATTGGTCCCCGTTGATCGGTACAATGCTGAATTGGAAATACAGCTAAGAACTCCCTACATTCGACATTCAATCGGCGTCAAGTACTCGTCGCTCTTGGCGACGCAAAGTCGTGGCTTGACGCCTTGATCGTCGCTGGTTTCGGTCTCGGCGTCGCCGCGTTTGGCCTCTTCATGCCAACGTTCATCAAAGAGTTCGGCTTCTCGCCACGTAAGTCTACCTTTGCGAAGCTAGCTTGGCCAACAAGCACTGACACGTTCTGAAGTCCACACCCAGCTGTTCACCATCATTCCATATGCCACGGCCGCACTCGCCCTACCGATGATCTGTGCCTGTGCAGACCGGTTCGTGATGCGAGCAGTGCCGCTCATCTTCTGCTACGTTCTCTGTGCTGCGGGATTCATCCTCCTACTCATCACGACGAACAAAGCCGCCCGCATTGCCGGCACGTGCTTCGTCTCAGCAGGGTCCTATTCAGGAGTCATACTGGCCGCCACCTGGGTCATGTCCACTCATAGCGACTACACTAAGCGGTCCACTGCATGGGCGATGTGTCAGCTCTTCTTACAGTGCTGGAGCATCCTGGGAACCAAGATATACGACAAGCCGCCGCGGTTCTTCAAAGGGCATGGGATATTGCTTGGACTGCAGACAGTGGCTGCTGCGTGCGTTGTGTTCAAGTGGTGGCTGATGCGGAGTGCCAATAAAAGGAAGGACGCCATGAAGGAGGAATTCGCTGCAAACGGAGGATCGGCACCTCGGGCGATGGAAGAGGAAATCGATGAAACTCATCCCGACTTTAGATACCTTTTGTAGAGGTGGGATATCTCGGGACGATTGTAGCTGGCCCGATTTGAATTAAACTGCAGTAAGTTGCCAACTATGTTGCTTTTGATGTTGCAGCACTTTGAGATCTTGCAATATCAGACATGGTCAGGATAATCCACCCTGAATCAGGGCTGTTCCAGCACGAGTACGAGCTCGAACCCAATTGATGCAGCTGCTAACCAGGTAGATTAGCAAGGACCATGCGCGTCACCACGAACAGGAGAGGAGATGGATGAAACTCGCCTTCCCATTGCTATGGATACTGAAGTTCGTCCAAACCGTCGCATACCCACCATCAATATGCTCAACCTCGTCCCAAGTGACCTCAACCAGTTCTTGGTCTGCCTTCTCCAGCGTATCGATCGCGTCGTCGAGGGTCTGGAAACGTGGCTCGTCGTCGCGGATGAGCACTGCTGTTGCTTTTGGATGGATGAGAGCGCGCATGGAGGCCGCGTCTTTTGTCTTCACGCATGAGAGGAAAGCCTTGACTAGAGCTATGGGGGTTGAGTCTTGGGTGGGGGATGGCATGGCGAGGGTGGGTGTGGTGAGGCAGGCTAGATTATAGGAAAGTGCGTTGTAAGAGAAGACGATTGTGACGTTGCACTGTCGATGGCTTGAATGTAGAAATTTCTGGTGGAATGGAAGACTAGTAACAGAAGTTGTGAAGTATTATAGTGAATAAAAGTTATGTCAGAATGGTTCGCAAAAGCCATAGCTTGGTTTGGTAGGAGCTGACTAAGTATCTTACTGCGGATCACGATGATAGCTAGGAACGCACTTACCATTCTCTCCGACAGCAACTTATTCTTGTCGCACCTTCTCGCGAACTGTGCTCGGGGGACCTGTTGGGATTTGATTGGGGAGTGCTATGTGGATGAGAGGATGAAAGTTGAGGCTTTGTGTGGTCTGAAGCCGAAGGAGATTGAAGCCCGTATGGTGGAGTTCGAGCTGCGATGAGACTGGAGTGAGCCAGTGTTTGCGTGCCGAGCGGCTCTATGAATTCCCGCCAGTATCTGTTCTGAAATCCTCGCCGGCTGCCTTATTTCCAAGTTGATCCAGCCCCAATCTATGATGTACAAGATCATCAACTGTTCATTCACCCAAGTTTCTCTGGAGAATGTCTGCCAGACCTCACACCGGTGCCTCACCCCCCATTGGCGGTTACCAAGGATATAGCTCCCCAAGTTTCTCATCATGCAAGAACAGCCCATTTTCCGCGTCCCGCTTCCCCTCCGCAATTGCCAACAAACCCCTTGCACTCCCATCCGGAGTTTTTGCAATGCCCGCTTTCTCTTTTGCCTCCCGTTCCCCAGCCAGATCCGTGATCACGTAGCCTGGGCAGAAAGCAAACACCTTAATCTTATCCTTATACTCCCAAGCATCACAGGCCGCAAGCATGTTCAGCGCCGCCTTGCTGATGCGATACGTTTTGAAGTCAGCGTCGTAGGCCATATAATCCGGATCCCCGCGCTTCTGGATAGAGCCTAACGCAGAGGAAACATAGATTATGCGGGCATTGCTTGACTTAAGTAGAAGTGGCGCGAAGGCTTGCGTCACCAATGCAGGCGAGATGGCATTCGTGTCCAGGCAATCGCGGAGAACTGAGCGGGAGAAGTCCACGGGGCAGACACCAGCGTTGTTGATGAGGACATCGAGGTGGCCGTGCTTGGCTTTGACTTCCTCCACGGCGGAAGCGATAGAGTCGTCGGAAGTGATGTCGAGCTGAACCAGAGAGATGGCGCTCGATGAGTTCGAGGATTTGATAGATTCAAGTGCTTTCTGCCCCTTCTCGAGAGAGCGGCTGCCCATGATGCAGTGGTAGTTGGGCTGCGCAGAAAAGAGCTGGCATACAGCAAGCCCAATTCCGTTGTTCCCGCCCGTGACGAGTGCGGTGATTCTGGGAGTAGACATGTTTGATTGACTAGTTTGAGATGAGAACAAAGAAGAAGTTAAGCAATTAGGGAAAAGAGATCAACTATATTTGAAAAGTACGGAGACAATATCCATATACTCGCCTCAGATTCCCCGGACTTTAGATACTTTGAAGTAATGACGTCACGTCCGTTAGGCCTCCGTTCCATAGCCAATGTATATCGAAGCATTCTGTCAAAGATCTGAGAACCAAAAAGGATAACCCAGATGAAGGTTCGAGGTGGTCTTCACAGCATTCCGAAAATGGTCTATGTCGGGCCGACATATGGAGTGACTTCAGATGATTGGACGTCCTGCCCTCGGCGTAGGCATCATCCTGAACTGCAGAAGGCTCCCGAACATGCCCAGCAGCCAGTATAAGATTTATTTAGAGAAGTAGTATCGCCTTACTTGCCGTAAAAGTCACCGTCATTGTACTTACCACTCCTCACGGAAGAGGTGCTGTTCAACTTCGTATAGGAACTGCCGGCCATGGTTGTCACGGTTCACTGCAACAGCCTTGCGCAGCCCCGCCACGTGATCGTGACTGCGCAGGCGCCACGCCTACATCTCTCGCCGTGGCACTGCCAACTTAGATACTCTCTCTGTCTTAGCTTTCATATCACAACCAATCGTTGACAGTCGTATCGACTCTGCTGACGCGCCGTGATAATGGTTTTGATAAATCTGAGTGCTACGCTCGGGGAGGAATGTGTAAGCCCTCCTAAATGTCCGGTATCTCTCGAGTCGGACCTGATGAGTTCATAGTGTGGAACAGACAGTAGTCGATACCTTGACGATTGAATTTCAGCATCATGTAACGGCTTGTTGATACAATGTAAAAAGGAATGTTGGTGTCAGGGTGAACGCCTTTTGGGCCACCCCCGTTTAACCCCGCGCTCTCGGCTGATGCAGCGCAGCCGAGTGCCGGATGTTCTACTCGTAGGCGACGGTGCATCTATCCAGTGCCCCGCGGCAGTCGGTTGGTCTTCCCTGGCCTCACTTGCGTCGATTAAGGAGGGCAAAATAATTTCTACCCAAAACTTCGTCGCCTCTCTATGATCTCTCAGGAGCCGCTGAGAATCATGGTGGCAGGCACTTACTTCTTTACCACGTAAAAATATTACTATGTTGAATAGAAGAATCCACCGACTGCCGCTGCCGATTCGCGACAGGCGGAGCATTTATCACCTTGTCGCGAATCTAACAGCAGAGCCGGCACCAAGCGAAGTGTTCTGGCCGGAGGTCGATGCACGTCAGCCAACCTGGACACGGGTACCTGGTGATCAACCGCACCCCTCGGCAAGATCGTGCTACCAAACTGGAGCTCAATTGGGCAACTCATCGACCATAGGTGACCGTTGCCGGACCCCACACGGCCCGAAGCTCCTTCGTCAGACTTCCAAACTTTACTCATTTACCGCTCTGTCTTGGACCGACAAACAATGTAACTATGCAACTTGGCTCATCCCAGCTGGTCCCCGACTGCAGCATCCACCAAACCCCGGCTCTGGTGGCAGTGCTTGTGCAGGCTGGTCTGTCGACGTACTAATGCATTCGTACAGTGTGGCTGTCTTACTAACGGTGTTCACTCCCGATTCTGTCCTCGTCGGCAGACAGAACCAAGAGGACACTCTTGAGACCCTTGTCTCTGGACGTGGTGCCTCCCCAGTCAAGGTAGTTCTATGTCGCCGTAGATCGGGCAGCAAAGCTCTTGGCATACTACGACTACTCCGCACCGAGTAAGGGAGAGAGACCTTACTGCAGTTGCAGCTGTTACAGACCTCATAAATCGCCAACGAGTTCAAAATTCTCTACGAGCTCTGCGAACACTGGCGCGGAACTTTTCACGTCATGAAAACGATGCAAGCGCTGAATCAAGGAGAGGCTTTGCTCTCACTAGCTCTTTGTCAAGAAGTTCGATTGACTTCAGCTCCTACGTACATGCTTCCTGAATGCCGTCTTTGGAGTGTCCGGATAAACGGTGGTGATGCTTCATGCCAAGAGAGGAGCTAAGCTCCTCGGCCGGCAGTGGGAACCCATAGACAAGCTCAGCCAACCGTCTCGGCAGCGTCAGATCAACGACACTTCCCAACGACATCACTCTCCCATGGCCATTGCTAGGTGCATGCTTTGTTGGAACACGCATTTCCACACACTTTGAAAAGCTTCCATTGATAATCACCGTCAAGAGTTTGGGTGCAGTGGAGCTAACGAGTGTTAGACTGGGCTACAGTAGATGAACGCTTGTCAGGTCAACTTACCAGATTTTTATTGACGGAACACGAGCACTGTTTGTTGCCGACTTCACCCGCGCCACATGACGCACCGGAAACAGTGCACGCCATGGTCTGACCGGCAACGAGGAGGGTGAGCACGGTAACCAGAGGGATCTTCATCTTGAAGCAGGTTTTGTAGTACAGTTGCCTGACTGGTTGAGCGTAGAATGTGGAAGGTAGATTCTCAGGGGTAGAGTGTGAGTGTGAGTGTGAGCTACTTGACTCTTGAGTGCAAGAGCGGCATCCATTCACTTATAGAAAAATCGGTGTTGGCTATTATAGCCCTGCTTTTGGTCCTGGACTGCAATATCTGGCCCGAGGGCTCAAACGGGGAATGGCCGTTGTGGCCCTTGCCTTTCGGCGATTCACCTCAGTATGAGTGAAACAACTACTGCATACTACTGTATACCAGAACTTACAGGTAGGGCGACCTTTTCGTATCAGCAGCAGCGTTCTGGTCTTCTTACGTTGAGTATATTCCAGAACGACGGGTTTCAGGGGCTTGGACCCCATCCTGGAAGGTCGATTTATAGCCTCCGAATTAACAATTTTGGACGGAGACGCTGGGATTTGGCATGTTATAGGGTGGTTGTCTCACCCTTCTCGGGCTTCAGAGAGATTTGTGAAGCCCGAAATGAAGAATCGAGGCTAAACTGGCAGTGTCCCTTTCAATTCTCCCGTTGCTATAAGTAACGGAGACGTCTCCCCCGAGCAGACTGGAAATCAAAGCATAATCCACACCATCTAATCAACAATGAAGCCCACCTATCTCGCACTGTTTGCTCTTGCGCTCTTCACAGGCCAAAGCCTAGCCTGTACCGACCTTGGCGCACCATGTGGTGCAGGACAACAAGGTGACAAACAATGCGGATGCAACAAGGTCAATCTTGTAAGTCGGTACCACTACTATCACCGATCTGATAATGACATTTCCCAGCTTCAATGCACATCAGCTGCCTCGGGCGGGCATCATTGGACGCTCCTCAGAGTGTGTGATAACGGCTGTGCGAACCAGAAGTGCCAGTAAGGACAGTGTTTGGCTGGAGGTCGATGTTCCTCGCTGTAGGGTTGGGAGAGGGACGATGGAGATCGGCAGTGCGCACTGGCTCTATAGAGATCGTGGAACGCCTCGACAGATGTCGACTTAAGTACAGAGCATGCTCGGACCCATGGGATCTCACTTGATGAGCGAAAACAAGTCGCTACTTGTGCCCTGATTGCCTCCTTTTTCTTGCTTCCTGACCAGCTGTGCTTACTTGAGCTGCATCTTTCTGAACAGCCGCATCCATAAGACTTCTATACTGAATAACGAAGAGTAACTACTTTGCGGCTTCCAGCCCCTCTGTGTCCTTTAGTTCCGCGCGAGCTATACTGAGCTCATAGTTTGTATGATCGTGAATAAGTACACTTTCGCTGATCCCCGACAATGACCACAGTACAAAATCTATCAGCTAACGGCAAATGGACAAGTCTATTCTAGGACAGATCTTAAGGCGCCGTTGTCGCTAAGAGGCTCTCATATCCTTGTTTTCGGGGTGCAGCCCGCCATACATAAATTTAAAGCCCGACTGGAACAACCCTGGAAGATGACATAGAGTGAGAGTCCTTGAATAAGGCAGTCGCCGGGTAAATCAATACAGACTATGGTGTCTGCAGACTGACCCTCCATGCTGATGTGTCGGCCACCTTGCATGACACCGCAGCTCTCAATAGTTTGGGGGCAGTAAAACTTCAGCGAGTCGTCAAAACGCCGGTAGTGACTCGAGTCGGCTCGCCAGATTTTTATATACCCCAGCAACATCGCGTATGGGGCCGAGACAGATCAGGCAAGGCCCGCCCGGGGGGAAGCACGGTTGTCGTAAACCCCACATATAGATTTATCCGACGAGTAGGCAGATCTCGTCGTTTAGGTTTCGGGCTTCCATAGCTGGGATCGCCTGTCGGCAAATACTCGAGGGTGAAAACAACGGCAACTAGCTGGGCAAGTCTGCGTAAATGGGGCCTAGACCAACTGAGATGCATGTGATTGCACGGGTAGATTTAAATTGTTTGGGGCCGCCAAGAGTCGCTACTTGTCTGCTTCTATACCCCGGTGAGCCCGGTCACCAAGCATAGCAGCGCTAGGGGACTCGGCTTCTATTGTTAGATAATGAATGTGGGTCAAGTAACCGATGCTCAACCACAAAGGGAAGGTCGGGGTACGCAGGCCAATATACCTTCCCAGTGCAGATCTGAGCTGGTATCGACTACCGAGGCAATGTCGTGCGAGATCGCTCTGATTTTTTCAAGAGAGATTGACCGACCGCCTTCATGAACAGTGAGACATCCGCTTGACGTTTCTACGTTAACAGTCGCCCACAGCATGGCCTAGCCAACGGCTTGGAGACCCAGGGCAGCTGAATTCAAGATTGCGACAGCGTTGACGCACCCCTGATGTTGAACACCAACAAGCGGCGGCTGGCTGTCCCTCGTGGAAGCAAGTTTTGTTATGCCAGGTACTTCTCATTACCGACCGTCATCTGTAACTCTCCATTCGAGCTGTGCACCACCTCCTCAAACGCACCCTGGAACGTGATGTACTCCAACTCATCGTTGTAGACTCTCCGAGTGTACTCGGCCTCCTCGTGCCCAACTTTGATAGTTTCCCAGCCGCGACCCTTGGCCGCCGCATCTGCGAGGAGCTGTGCCTCGATACAGCGATCCAGGGCACCGAAATTGAAGGCGGCTCCATCGACCGTCTTGCTGACGGCGAGAATGCCATGATTCTGCAAAATGACGGCTTTTCCATCCCCGAGAGCGTTGGCGATATTGATGCCTTCCTGAGGATCAAGTGCAGTGCCGCCAAACCCTTCATAGACAGAGTGGCAATTATAAAATCTGCAGCGCGTGTAAGCCAGATCACATTCGGATTAAAATGCGAAAACGCGCTTACCGACAATGGTCCTGACTGATCATATCCAGCTTCTTCCCAAATGCTGCAAACGCTTTACTTGGGATCGAATGGCAATGAACAGCAGCGATGACATCTGAACGGGCTCGATGCACGGCCGAGTGAATAGCGTAGCCAGCAGGATTGATGACGTGCATGTTCCCTCCGACCACAACACCATGGTCGTTCACAAGACAGAGGTCGTCGGATTTCATGCGACTGAAGCTTTTGGCATGGGGATTGATCCAGAAATGGTCCGTCAGGATGGGATCGCGGACAGTAACGTGACCTCCTGCTCCTTCGTTGTTGTACCCTTGAGCACCAAGCCAGTGAAGTGCCGCGGCGTGGTGCAGCTTGCGGAAAGCTCGCTCGTCCTCGAGGCTGTCGAATATGGGTATGCGGACCTGTTGCAGAGGTGTCTGGCCAGCCCTTGGCGGTACCGCACCATAAACGAATCCCGGACGGCCAGAGACGTCCGATTCACCTTTAGCTCTGATCCTGGCTTCCGGAAATGCCTTCGTCTCGCTAATAGTCTGGGCTGCGGATGGAGGAGGCATCTTCAAACTTTGTCGCGTCTGTGAGTGCGAGGTATGTACTCAAGGTATTGGATTGTGGTTGCTGGCACCCTGTCGGCGGTAGCGACCTCTTTCCCACACACTTATATGCTTTCAGTATGGCCTGCGAGAGCCATGAGTTTGGGAGAAACTGGAGGTCCGACTTTACCGGAAGATCAACTCCGACTTCGACCAATGAACTCAAGGGCTTCGTGACTTCGTCCGAAGTCCCATCAAGGCTCCGACTTCTCGGACAAGATCTAGAATGCGTTGCGGGCTCGCTTAGCTGGGGATCGGAAGGAGTAGGTTGGATAGTCGCTGTCACTGCGGACTTTCTTCGAAGTTCTGAAATTGCACTCGTTGTCATCAGAGCCTCATGCAGAAGTGCTGGCTGCACAGGTGTCCTGCAGATCCTTAGCATCTTTGAAGGCCCCAAGGCACGATGGCTCCGATCCCATCTTTCTCCTCGCTTCCATTGGAGGCTGAAGATCCTCCTTTCTCCGCGTGGGGCTTGTATGGTTCATCTGATGAGCTTGGAACCATCAATCGCTTGACAAAAGATGTCGTCCTTGCCGCAGCCAGGTCCGAAATCCAAACAGGGGAGCGTTTCTCGCTCAATTGGCCACTTGACGCTCTTGGAAAGAACACCTTTGTTGGCCGAAAGGCCTTTCATATGGAACAGTGGAACAAGGCGCCTAGAATCGTTAAAGACGACGTCTGGCATTTCAATAGCCAAGGAAGTACCCAGTGGGACGGCTTGCGACATTTTGCGTACCAGAAAGAAGCCAAATTTTACAATGGTGTAACTCTGAATGATATGTACAATGCCGATGGAACCATCAAGAGCACTCGGAATGGTGTTGAGAAGTGGGAGAAGAAAGGGATTGTGGGCCGAGGCATTCTGATCGACTATGACAGATGGAGGCGCACTCACCAGATCGAATACGATCCTCTGCTCACCTCTGCCACTGCCTGGAAGCCCTCCAGGATACCGCTGGACGATCTGAAAGCAGTTTTGGAAGAGGAGGGCACCGAAGTGAAGCATGGCGATATTCTGTTCATCCGTACTGGCTTTACTTCAGCTTACAACTCTGCTTCGGACGACAAGCGACGTGCTATTGCTGAGTTGTTTGTTGGAAGTGGTGTGGATCAATCAGAGGAGGCTTTGGCCTGGCTTTGGGAGACTTTTTCTGCTGTAGCTGCCGACCATGTGTCCTTCGAGGCGTGGCCTTCAAGGCAGCCTTGGTATATGCACGAAGTTCTTTTGGCTGGTTGGGGCATGCCCATCGGGGAGCTGTTCGACCTCGAGGCGCTGGCAGAGCATTGCGCTGAGGTCAAGCGCTGGTCTTTTTTCCTCACCAGCGAGGTGTGTAATGTTCCGGGAGCTGTTGCAAGGTGAGTTTCATCCTGACGTTGGCTTCAAAGTGTAGTTGCTGACCATCTCCAGGTCCCCCAAATGCGCTGGCAATTCTCTGAGTGCGGCGAAGCTTTGACATCGCGTTTATAGCGCTCATTTGTGTGCGCAATCGCTAGGCCATCAACTCGTAGAAGAGATGCCGCAGCACAGGTCAGCGAGACCATGGCTGGTGCTTTCGGCGAGCCCGGATACGGCTTGAAAAGGGAAAAGCTTAGGCGCGTCGGTCGATCAGAATGACATGCTTTCCAACGGCGTTAGACCAATGTTCCAATCCCAACCAGAGAAGTCGGTCAAATCTAAAGCATATTGACCCAGGTTGGGTTCGCCAGCCATAGTCTGGTTGGATGTCCCAGCCGAGATGGCCAACGACTTCTCCTCAGTGTAGATATCTCCGTACTCCCTAGTCGTCTCTTCTGAAGCTGGAATGGAATCGTTGAAGAGATAGCCAAACTCCTTTCTCCACCACCAGAAGCAATCAAAGGCGACGCTCATGGCTAGCCTTCCTCTTAAGTCGAGGTGTAAGCTGTTTCGGGTTCCATCGGGTTGGACAAATATCTCGTTGCTTGACCACAACTTGGTAAGCATGATGCTGTTGAGGGCATCTAGATCACCATGTTGAACCGATCTTCGCTTGGATATCTCGATGGCTTTGAAGAAGACTCCACCCGGGTCTTCCAACTTTAACTCCTCTCTCAATCCGCTTTTTGAGATCCGTAAGATACAATAAGCAGCCAAACAGACCATGCGGGCATAGTAGATCGGCAAATATTCAACGAAGCCATGCGCCGTATCCAGCTCGGAGATTTGTAATATCACTTGCTGCGCGATAGTGAAGATTTGCAGGAAACCATGCCGATCGATGTGTTCGATCTGAACGAAGAAATGGAAGCACAGGATCATGAGCCTTGCACAGTCTCGGCTGATTAGCCCTGAGTCCGTTAGTTCTGCACATCCATATAGAGGGCCACTTTCTCACCAATAGTATCCGTGCAGTCTATTGTAATCGTATTGAGCTGTTTGTCAAATATATTGATCAGCGAAACCAGTTCAGCTCCACAAGAGACGGACTCGAGGTCTATCGTCCGTCTTATCGCTGCCACGGCATCTGTCTGCACGACATATAACCTGTATCTGAGATTTACTTGATCACCGAGCATGTACGTGATCAGCTGCTGTCGTTCCAAGTTTTCGTTGGCTGGTACAGTGATCGGTAGGAGGCCATCACAAATCATCGTGCTAATTCAGTGGTTAGCTTCGCGTTCGGCCAATTTGTGTGGAGGGCGAAAGACCTTTGACAAGCAATCAAGCAGTTGGTCCATAGACTCGTGCGAAATGCAATCTTTGCCCTGGCAGAGCTGGTGGCGGGACTGCCGTCGGAATGAACGAAACGGGCAGCGGGCGTTCCAACCAGCGGTCGACGGGTGGCAGGTTTTCGGGCGAACTCTTCCTCTTTGCAGATCGCATGAAGGCCCGTCTGAATGGCGAGCGACGTTGCCATCCCCGCCCAAGCAGGAGACGCGTCTTTGAACACGCTGGTTACGGGAGAGGGCCACATGCATAGAACTACCAGGGCTTGCACCGCGGCAGTCGGGTTATGCATAATACACTCGAGAGATAAAGGCTTCTCGGTGAATCGCTTGGTTATTCTGTCGAAAATTGTGGGATCTCTTTTGTAACGGCGCGCTCCTGTGCCCACGATGGCCCAGAACAGGAGTTGCGATCTTTGATAATGCACGTCTGGAATGATGGTCTGGTCAAACATGCCGGGGAGCCAGGAGCGTAATGTTGATAGAACAATGTGAAACAATCAACAACCTTGCTGCCTTCAACCAAGTAGCCATCGATCAATCGGGGGCTCGCACTAAATTCAGACAGTGTTGTTGTTGAGCCATCTGGCCGCGAAGTGACCGACACTGCGGCGTGATCGCTGCGAGGACTCGGCAGAACCATTGATGGACCTGCGACAGAATCTCCGGGCGAGACCGATGCACAAGAGCCCGGAATGGCCCTGGTGTGCTGTGATGAAGGCTCGTTTGGCTCAAACGATGTCGAGTGATCAAGTGCGTGCAAAGTGCTGCTGCGGCCGCCACCAGAATGCAACGCGGTCTTCAGATGGGTTATCTCTTTCCGCAGATCGGCCTTGCTTTGTCTTTTCGACCTCTGAAAGTTCTCAGAAATGACGCAGCGAAGGCCCATACGCTGACAACGCGAGCACGGGTTCGAAAGATGCTTGTGAGCGTCACAACGGAGCTGGAAACCTTCCAAGTCAGATATTGGAGCTGGAATCGACGTTGCACGCCTTCACCTTTTGTTGGCGGCACTCATTGCACGCTCTTACCCTGCTCTCCGGCATCTTGACCCGGATCGGCCGACCGTCTCAGTTTTGGTGACCGTTGAAAACTTCGAGGCAATCACCATTGGCACAACAAGCGCATGGCATAATGGGACGGTGAAATGGGTGTCCATGACTATTATGCCAGAATTGACACGAGAGGATGGAAGTGTGAATAAGTGGCCATTTGTCGTAAATTGAGAGGCCAGAGTAGTGTCGCGGGCGACTCGGTGATTTGAGGTTGAGAATCTTCCGGGCTTCTGGGGCAAGAGGCTGGGGGAGCCGGGGAAGCCGGGCGAACCGGGCGGGGACTCTCTGCAGACCTCCTAGGCCTTTCGGGCAAGGTGGCTTGAACTTCTGGGGTCCCCATCCACCACTGACTTTTCAAAGTCGTGGAGTTGATTGAGCAGCTCCTCTGCGCTCATCAACAACCTTGCTACCTCTCTCAATCAGCATCTCCCTGGGTGTGACATCGACGACTGCAGTGCAAGCTCCAGTCGGCTGCTCAAGTTCGCCTCGAAATGGCGACGTCTTGCTGGCACCATTCCGGCGACTTCAAGATCGGACACGAAAGTTCAGCTACTTTGAAACTCCGATTTTGAGCGTCCGGGCCGAGTCGCCTGCCCTCCAGAATCTTACGTGAATAATATTATATTCGCCAAATCTGTCTGTCTCGATCGAAATGCAGCCACATCGTCGTCCAATATCCATTCATCGTTGACAGAATGTCTTCCCAGCGAAAAGTGCCTGTAGCGTACATCCGAGGAGGAACAAGTAAGGCCTTGTTCTTCCACGAACACGATGTGCCTTCTCCTGGTACCAACCGAGACCGTTTCCTCCGAAGAATCATGGGTTCTCCAGATCCGCTACAGATTGACGGAATGGGCGGAAGTCATATTGTCACGTCGAAAATCGCCATCATCAAACCATCAGAGAAGCCCGATGTCGATGTGGACTACACCTTTGTCCAGGTCGGAATCGACAACAATGTAGTAGGTTATTCCGGGAATTGCGGCAACATCTCTGCCGGTGTAGGATCGTTCGC
This sequence comes from Cladophialophora chaetospira, assembly GCA_030247875.1. Lineage (NCBI taxonomy): Eukaryota > Fungi > Ascomycota > Eurotiomycetes > Chaetothyriales > Herpotrichiellaceae > Cladophialophora > Cladophialophora chaetospira. The sequence continues at coordinate 770,259 of JAPDRK010000014.1, forward strand.
CATTGATGAAGGCCTGGTGAAGGAGAAGAGGTCAGGTGTGAGAATTGATCCCGCCATCGACACACAAGAGGTCAGAATATTCAACACAGGAACCAAGAAGATTCTGATCTCTCATGTTCCTATCGACTCCAGTACAGGGCGTTCGCTCGAGCCAGGAAGCTTCTCCATTGCAGGCTGTCCGGGTACAGGTGCTCCCATTTTATTGGATTATTGTAATGTCAGTATAATCTCTTGTCCCATGCATCTTTCTAACCTCTCAGGTTATTGGCGCAACACTCAACTCGGGCGTTTTGCCAACGACAACTGCCTTGGACAGCACCGTTATAAACGACATTTCTGTCGACTTCACTATATGTGATGTCGGAAACACCATTGTCTTTGCCCGCGCACAAGACTTGGGCATCCTAGGAAATGAAAAGCCTGCTGATCTTGACAACGACACCGCTTTGATTGCCCGTATCAAGGAGCTTCGTGGAAAGGCGGCACAAAAAGTTGGTATGTGCAAGAACTGGGAGCTTGTCGACGAGCAGTCGCCTATGCTTCCAATGGTAGCACTGATCTCTCCATCAACCACTCCGGAAACTCATATTCAATCTCGTCTTTTCTTGGACAACAAATGCCATACATCAATGGCCGGGACCGGAGCTATCTGCACCGCTGCATGTAGCCGAGTGACTGGCTCAATAGTCAATCAATTGATTTCGGCAGAAAATTTGCAGAAGACCACACTTGAAATCCAGCACCCACTTGGTCAGATCCCTGTCGTCGTCAAAACTCGTCCAAAGTCCAATGATGACATCCCCGACTATGAAAGTCTCTCGTTCATCAGGACATCTCGAAGAATCCTGGATGGTAGCCTTAGTGTCCCTGATGATGTGAAGGATACCTTTGAGGACAATGCCTCATCCAAACGAGATCACCCGGCGAATGGTATTCCTAGTGGGATTACGCTCTCTCATGAATCACAGACAAATGGTCTCGCCCACAGACCACGAGCAACGACAACCAAAGACTACCTGGCTTTCATTGGCAATTTAAGGTATTCGGATCTCTCGCCGGAGGTCAGACAGAAGTTGCGCTTGCTCTTTCTGGACTATATCGGAGTCGCAGCGGCAGCGACACAACTGGCGGACTCATCCACGCCGTTTGTTAAAGCTGCGAGAGCACTGAATGGTGGAGGAACGACAACCGCAATCGGAAACGGTCAAACCTGGTCTGCGTCTACAGCTGCACTACTGAATGGGGCGCTGGCGCATTCTCTCGATTTTGACGACACGCATGCCAGAGGATGTCTCCATCCTGGCGTTAGTGTGATATCTGCTGCGCTCGCTGAAGCAGAGAACTGTCCCGAAGCGGCTGTAGCCGACTTTTGGACAGCATTAGCGGCCGGATATGAAGTGACCTGCAGACTTGGAGTTGCACTTGGCACAGGAGGGTACAGCTTGGGCTTTCACAACACAAGTACTGCCGGCATGTTTGGAGCCGTTGCAGCAGTCGGAAAGCTCAGGAAGGTCGATTTCACAACAATGGAGAATGCTTTTGGGCTCGCGCTTTCCAAAGTTTCAGGCTCAATGCAATATCTAGCAAACGGAAGTTGGAACAAGCGCCTCCACCCTGGATTTGCCGCATCTGACGCCCTCACTTGCGTGACCCTGGCTGAGGCGGGAGTGTCGGGCGCCGCTGAGCCAGTCGAGGGTAGGTACGGTCTTCTTAACTTGTTCAGCGCCCTAAGGGGAAAGTCGACCAAGGACTCAGCTGGTCCTTTCCTTGATGACTGGGAATTTGATTCCACTGCCATCAAGCCTTACCCTGCCTGCCGCATGACACATGGGCAGATCGAACTCGCAACTGCCTTGTCCCTTGAAGAACAGGTATACGACGTTAAGGCGATCGTTGTCTCTTTGTCCAAGGAATGTTTCGCCATCGTTGGCGAGGCGGCAGAGAACAAGACCAAACCCCGAACCATCGTTGACGCTCAATTCAGCAGCTTCTACCAAACCGCTGTGGCCTGGCTCTATGGGTCACAGCTTGGTTGGACGGTATACGATTTCATCGACGATCCAAGGGTAGGCAGTTTGATGGAAAAGATCAAGGTCAATGTCAACAAGTCGTATATCGGCCTGGAGAGCAGCATCAGGGTTGAGTGGCTGAACGGCAAAGTGCGAGAGGAGGCTCTCCGGAACCCGATCGGCGAGCCCGAGAATCCTATTACCTGGACCGGAGCAAAAACAAAATTCCTGAGCCTTGCTATCCCGGTCTATGGTGAGAAACGTGCCAACGCCATCTGTGCTATTATCCCGGAGCTCGATGCTCACGGATTGAAGGCATTGATGGACCTGGTAAAGTGATTGACTGTGTAGCTAGTTGTCTCCAAAATCACAGCCAGTGGATGCAGTTGTTGCCCTTCTCTCCGAACTTCGCACCCGGTTCGTGCTGAATCGGGACTAGCACTCAATCCTTTCTGCAGTCGAGAGCTTCATCCTTAACTTTCAATGCATGAACTCCCGAAAACTCGGACCATGTTCGACAAGCTATACTCAACGATATCAAGCTAACTGACGCCTTTCTATCTCCACAGTCTTGCCTGGCGCTCGGTTCAGTAATCATGATAAGTCCGAATTGCGAGTCCCTCTTGCACAATCGGCATCGGAGTTCCTCAAGCGTTATGGAGCTCGATCCGAGATGACTCCAGACATGCGCGTACTGCCCCAGATCCTGCTTTTGCGGAGAAGACAGGAACTATGGAGCAGGCCTTACGTCTCGAGACTATAAAGCGTCGTCAATGAGTCAAGGATTTCTGCGGTTGATTCGCAAGATCGGCGGACGTCGGTTGGACTTCTGGGTCACTTCTCATGCTCCCAAGATCATCACGATTAGCTGTTACATTGCCCAACACACTTCTCAAACATGGACGCGACGCTGGAGCTGAAGAAGACTCCCGATGAGTCACTAGTAGAGGAGGCCAATGAAGATGCCGTGAACAGGGTGGCCGAGAGGGGTCTTGTACGCAAGCTGGACACGGTCATCGTACCTCTGATGGCTCTGGGATACTTTTTCGGATATCTGGTATGTTACAGCTGCGACGAAGCGTTTGTGATGTATGGAGCTGATCGCCCTCCGTCACACAGGACCGCGGACAAATTGGCAACGCTCGTCTCCTAGGGTTTCAGGAAACATTGCACATCACGAATCAACAATACTTCCACGCGCTGATGATACTAGTATTTTGTAAGTGAAAATTGTTCGGGAAATGATTGTTCCTCGGCTAACTGCTATTGCTGCCAGTCGTTGGTTCTTTGGCGGTCCAATTCCCTACCGGGCTTTTGATGAGAGTCGTCCCTGCCCAGTGGGTGTTTGGTGGCGCGATCCTACTCTTTGGCACCGCTGCTACGCTCATCTCTACTGCACGTAGCTTCGCGCCACTCATGATACTTCGCTTGCTCCTTGGTTTTGGCGAAGCCACTCAATCTCTGTCGTTTTTGTACCTCAGCATGTGGTATAAACCCGGAGAGCTTGCATTCCGGTCAGGTAGGCAAACACCATCTGTGAGAGCTTTACTTTGCGCTATACAGTAAGCTGACTATCCTTCATGGTCACAGGACTTGTCTATTGTGAGTGCTCCCCAAATCTCTACTTTGTCACCCAGAATCCATTTCCTTCCCCTATGTCCCTAATACAAGCCTCAGGCTTCATGACTAAGAAGAGCAGGGTCCACAACTGTCGCAGGTTTCACCAGCGGACTGATCGCCTATGGCGTTGGCAAGAATCTCGACCACGCTCATGGCAAGGAAGCATGGCAGTGGCTCTTCATTGTCGAGGGAATACCAACGATTGCATTGGGCATACTGACGGTTTTGATCATGCCTAGCATGCCGGATCGTGTGGTCAAAAGCGGCCACTGGCTACTCCGAAGCACCGAGGAACACAAGCTTCTACTTGCTCGAACCACAGCCGGTAAGCTACGTTCCGCCTGGTTACGTTCCAGCTACTCATCTGCCAATAGCACAGAACACGATCAATGCGAAGATCGTCCCACGCCAGATTCTTATCGGGCTCAAAGATTTCAAGCTGTGGCTCTGAGCTGTCATCATAGCGGCCCCGGCTCTTGGTGTTACCGCATTTAGCTTGTTCCTGCCAACCTTTGTCCGCGCTCTCGGATCTGGTCGGTTGAAATCACAGCTCTACACGATCATCCCTTACTCATTCGCTGTCATCTCGACACCACTGTTCTCATGGCTGGCGGATCGGTATAGAAAGCGAGCTGTTCCGTTTGCTGGATGTCTCCGCACTTCTATCATTGGGTTTGTGATCATCTTGGGCACTCCGAACAAAACCGCCTCCATTGCTGGATGCTGCTTTGTCGCAGCAGGCGCGTACCCGGCTATCAGTATCGGGGCTGCCTGGATCACGACCATCCATGGTGGATACACGAAACGTGCGTTGGCCGGTGGAGTCGCCCAAATATTCGTTCAAGGCTACTCGATCATAGGAACCCAAATCTATGACCAGCCACCAAGGTTCTTCAAAGGGCACGGAATTTTGTTGGGCTTTTACGTGGTTGCATTGGCTGGAACGGCCGTTCTATACTTCCGGCTAAAGCAGGAGAACGAGAGGAGAGACAGAGAAGCAGAGGCGCGCAGGAATGGAGATGCACCTGAATTAGTCAATGTTGGAAGTTTTGAGGATCTGTGCGACTATCATCCAGACTGGAGATATCCTATTTAGATGGTGGTATATGCGATCGACGAAGGGCATATCATAGCCGCTAAGCAGATCGACACCCAAAATGATTATATCGTTCTTCTGGATAGAGTGAAACAAAGGGGGCGCTCCAATTCTGGGAGGCTCGTGGTTGGCCATGTTGTCGCAGATGCCAAGGGGTTACCAATCGTTCTGTGTATGCCAGCGGAACAAATAGTGACTGTGCTGCAGAAGGTGGAACGTGAACTGGATACTTGGCTGGTCAGTAGTCAATGTAGATTAGTATTCGAGCCAATATTTGTCACCACCCCGTGCAGCTGGGACACCTGTGGTTTCGCTAGGACCCTCGGAACTTAGGTCGTGCCCGCCTTGGACTGCATCTCGAATTCAACTCCGTCTATCCGGCCTTTACGGCCCACGCGTATGAGAGGATCACATAATCTCCAAATGCACCAGGCTACTTGGTGGCTACTACTGGTATACCCAGGCTTACCTAACGGCTGACCCCTAAGACAGGCTTCCCGAAACCGAGTGCAGCTCCCCACCACAAAGTATCCTTGAAGGAAAAGAAGACATACCGAAACCGAGCATTGCATTGCATCTAAAAGTTGGGTATCACAAGCTTCGAAAGAATGCTCTTTCACTTTCCAGGCCCCTCGACGTCATCTGGCAAGATGGGGAGAAAGGCGCGTATCGAGCAAAGCGTAAAGCGAAAAAGGCGCGTATCGAGAAAGCCACATAAGAGCTTCAGATATTCCTGAGATGCTCGTGTTTCTGGCACACAAATGACAGCAGCAACAGCAGAAAAAGCCACATTACATAGAAGCATCTCCTTCGAACAGCGGCAACAAAATTCTTCAAGACCGAGAGGCTCATCAACAACCCAAAATGCAGCCACTCACCTTCTACTCGCATAAACAAGGTCCCAACCCTTGGAAGAGTGTCCTGATCTTCGAAGAGTTGAACATCCCGTACGAAACCCACTTCCTCGACTTCGGCGCGGGCGCAAAGGGTGTTGAAGGAGAAGAGTTTAAGCAGAAGAACCCTGCAGGCCGTGTGCCACTGATCTATGACCCGGCAACGGGCGTCTCTCTGGCCGAATCCAACGCCATCGCCCAGTACCTCGTTGAGTTCTACGACAAGGAAAGCCGTCTGACCTTCACTACCATGCCCGAGAAATATCTGGTGAACCAGTGGCTGAACTTCCAGGGCGCATCTCAGGGACCGCTCTTCCAACAGGTGAGTCGCTCTTTCCCACAATGTGGAGTTTAGCACTAACTCAAGCAGGCATTCATCTCCAAATTTGTCAAGAACGACCCAGAAGGCCTAGCTCACTTCCAAGGCCTGGTCAAGCGCACGCTCGGCACTGTCGACCAGGCGCTGGAGGGAAAACAATACCTCGTCGGCGACAAGTGTACGATTGCCGACCTTGCATTTGTCAATTGGGATTTGAGTCTCGCCTCGTTCATGGCAGGAGACGAGGAAGCAGGAACTGAAGAGCTGAGGGCGAAGAAGTTCCCTAATTGGGCGGCGTGGCATAAGCGACTACTAGAGAGAGCAGCCGTGCAGAAGATGATGCAGATTCAGCAGAAGGCTAACGCTGCTTGAATTGTTTGCCAGTGGTGCCTTTATTTATTGTTTAGGAGTATTATTGAAAAAATAAAGTCTCTTGCTGCCCGCACTAAAATCATGCCCGGAGCCTAGGGCCTTGGCATTTGGAGAAGCAAGGCTGAGGCTACGTATTCTCCTCCCATACTCATCTCAAAAGTATTCCGTTTGACGATCTGAGCTGTTGCACCTGCTACTCATAGAGACTGCCACAGTCATGCGTCTCTCCTCGCTCCTACCGCAGAGCCTTCTCCTCTTCGCGACGCTAGCCGCAGCGGCTTCGTCATGGACCTTTGCAGATGGCTCATTGAGCGTCTCGAGTAAAGGCGCAAAAGAGGGAGTCAAAGAGAAGTAGGTACCCACGAACGTTCCAGCCTGTTGTCTTGATTACCCTGACTTGGGCTACCAATTCATTTACGTTGACTTTGGGACTCATTGTTTTCTGATCTAGGCTAATCCCGCTTCAACAACTCTCGGAACCCATTTCGCTCGGCGCCACAGATACCCTGAAGATCACCCTGACCGCACAAGAAGGAAAGACTGCAAAGAGACCGCACCAGGCGTTTCTGTTAGTGCAAGATCAGGACGGCAAGCTGGATGTATCATATCCGTTCAGCGTGAAGGAGAGTGGAAAGGCGGTCATATCGCTGGTGAGTCCGTCCCGATTCTGAGAACACTGGGAAGGAGAGCAGAAAAGGAGAGCATGTAAGAGGAGGACACAAAGACAACCGGTGCTGTCAGCGCGAAGGTCTCGGAACGAAGCTGTCCAATTACGTGGTATTGTCCCGGCCTTAAGACTAACACTCTTTGCCGCAGACCCAAAAGGACCTCCCTGCCCAATTCCTGACCCCGAACACACACCTCACAACGACCATCCTCCTGGCCTCCTTCTCTTCCACGCCGGGCTACTCTTCCCCGGCTTTCAAACTGCAACCCACCTCCGACACCAACACGCCCTTTCCCGCAGCTGAAAAAGCCCTGCGCTACGGCAAACTCCCTGAGATCCACCATGTCTTTCGAGCAGACCCAAAAAGTCCGAATGTGTTGATAAGTTTGGTGTTTGTGGGCGCCGTGGTTGCAACGCTTCCCGTACTGGCAGGCTTGGTACGTCAAACCCACTATTCTCTCCTCCCCATCACTCACTAATCTGTGGTACAGTGGCTCCTCCTCGGTGCCAATATTTCCTCATTACCGACCGCCCTCTCCGCCTCGCCCCTGTCGCACACCTTCTTCCTCTCCTCAATCGCCGGCATTGAAGCCGTGTTTTTCCTATACTACACGAGCTGGAACCTGTTTCAGACATTACCGGTGCTGGGCGTCCTGGGGACGGTTGCGTTCCTCAGTGGGTCGAGGGCTCTTACTGAGGTGCAGGAACGACGGCTGGCCGGAACGCGGTGAGGATAAGGGGACAGCAACGGGGGACGGGAAGCGTGAGCGGAGCTCTTGTTTGGGAAGTCGGGGAAAACTTGATCTGAAGATAGAGGACACCAAAAAGGCTCTTCTTGTGTACGATACAATCAATGGTCAAAATGGGGCCGGCTTGAGAATCGGACCAAAAATAATAGAAAGAAACAGTAAAAGCGATGCAAAAAGACTTTGCAGCGTCTGTCACGTATGGCATGTCAGAATCATTCCTCTTGAAAATTCTCTGGTAATTGTACACCCACTGTCGCGTATGACTCTGAGACACACAAATCCGCCTCCCCACGATACTGGTGCTGATTCTGAACTGGATTCAGATGTAGATCTTTCAAATCAGAGATCTGGTATGAGGTGCCCCTCCTCGATAGCCAAATCCCAGAGTTCGTACAAAGTTTGCACCGATCGGCTCGACTTGGCTCGCCTGAAGTCCATCTCACTTGCAGGTTTCAACGATCGTATGTTATTAGCCTGCTCCTCCGCGATCCAGTGGCGGCGGAGATGAGGCCTCCAAGGTAAGTCGGCCTGTCCGCCTTATTGGCCTGGAATCAGATCTCGTCCTGACTGGATTTTTGAGGAAAGACAATTTCGACGTCCCTGGTTGAGGTTGTCCTTTGTTGTAGAGGCCAAAACATTGAATTGTCCTGACAAGCCGATGCCACGGCTCAATAATCCCCAAGAAAAGCTCCAATTGAGGTTCCTCGGATGTGGATGAAAACTTCAACCCTGACTTGCATCCCCCATAATCTGACTCGCAATCCGACTCCTCCGCCGTATCTGCTCGCCCTTGAACAACAATACCCAGGGCACAATCGTCAACAACGCAGCAATGCCGCCCAATAGACTACTCGCAGGCGCAAAATCCAACCTCGTGAACATCTGATTGGTAAACAGAGGAAACACCGCGGCGAACATATTCCGCATGAAGCTCTGCGCCGCAAGGGCGGAAGATGCATACTTATGATACACATCGGCCAGGTAATTGAAGACGGCGAGGTAGATGACGAAGATGCCCATCTGGGCACACCCGAGGGCGAGGACGGGCGAAATCCACGAGATCGAAGAGGATGTTGTCCAGCCGAACCAGAAGAGGCCGATGGGGAGGAGAGCGCCCTCAAGACAAGGGAAGTACAGGCGTCCTTCTGGGCTGTTATTGAGTTTCGGCCATCGTTTCTTGGCCAGTTTCTCCTGGTAGATGGAGAGCAAGGTGGCGAGGATCGAGCCGATTGCGATTGCCGAGAACACGGCGCCGCATTGCTCGGTGGTGAAATTGTGGCGCGTCATGAAGATGAGAGGAATCACGCTGAAGGTCATATACAGAAGACCCCAGGCGAAGGCGACCCACAGGGAGAAGAAAAAGACGACAGGTTCGGTGGTGAGGAGTTTGAAGGGGATGGTGAGGGAGAGGTAAAGCATGCGTGCCAGGGAAGACCGGTTTTCGTCTGCAAGGACTTTGTACCGCAGGCGAAGAGGTGGCGTGGCCTTGTCGTCGCCAGCTGCTGGCTTGGGAATGGTGTCCTCGAGCTTTTCGAGGTACTCGTTCAGTACCTTTGCGCGACGACTGAGCAGGACTGAGCCACGTGTCTCTTGGAACAAGAAGTATACCACGACCAGCATTATGCTCAGCGAGATGATTTGATGATAGTACACCCATCGAAAGCTGGCACGTCCGACGATGAAGCCGGACACAAGCGGTCCTATACCAGTTCCAGCCAGCGCGGCACCACTGTACAGCGCCATCGGGGTGTTACGATCTTCCGCATTGTACATGTCAGAGACTACTCCACCCACCATGGTCGCAAAGGTACTCGCTCCAGCGCCGACGAAGAAGCGAGCAGCAAGCATGCCACCGAAGGTTGGTGTCGTCGCACAAGCGATCTGACCTGCAAGAAACATGATCGCCGAACCGATAAAGACTGGTCGGCGACCGTTGATCTCGGAGAAGGGTGCGAGGAACATAGGCGACACTGCAAAGCCAATTGCCCATGTGGTAACGCCCGTGATGAAGGCCACTTCCCCCAGCTGCCATTTCGTTCGTTGAGGTCCTGACGCTATCGAATATGACCCGGCACTGTAGGCGGCAGTGAAGGTACACCAACAGCACAATATCAAGATGATGTTCTTGTGCTTAGATGACCAGGTGAGTGGTGATTCGTACTTCTTGAGGTTAGGCGGAGTTACTGATGAGTCCAAAGTGTCGAACTCGTCAAGCGGTATGGGAGTGTCGAAGTCAAGGTATGTGTACCGTATCCCATCTTCCACCATGGTATCGGGACTCTCGGCTCCATGGTTATAAGGTTCCAAGACCGGGACAGGATCCTCGTTCGTCGCAAGGCTACGTGTTCGGTCGACCTTTTCGAGATCTGCTGGCAATGGCGATGTTGATGACATCACCTGGTGTTGGGTGTATTCGGCCATTCTGGCGGTAGCGTGTGTTTCACCTGTTGACACTCATCGCTCTGGCATCTCTTCCTTATGACTGTTACCGGAAGACAGGACGAACGCCAGCAATGACAAACCGAGGACACAGAGGCGTATCTGAAAAATATCAAGCGACGCGAATGGCAAAGGTAGCGAGACCTGATGGAGGTGGATAGCCGGTACCCATGGCTCTTTCCTCCAACAGAATCGCCTCCTGCCACGCTCACTCCCCGCTTGAATGCTTAATGACCGGGTAGCGGCACAGCATATCCAGCGGCAATGGGCTAAGGAGCGACGCATCACTCCAGCTTGGGCGTGATCTGGATCGAAAAATTCATGTTTCGCTTTGACCAGTGACACTCAGGAATGGTCGCGGACTTTCTACCGACAATGCATCCTTTTCCAGGGACGAAAAGTTCCTACTGGTTGGCCCCTGGAGCACCTTCGTCAGCGTCACAAATGACAATCGACGGTGACGAACAGTGGGGCAACCCTAATATCTCGCCCGAGTTCTGGCCGGGACTCGTCCAAGGGCGTGCTTCTGGCATCGTATATCAAACCCGTGGCTTGCCTCCACAAAAGCAGCGACACCACTATGCGCACACAGAATGTTGCACCAGCATCAGGAGTCAGAAGAGGTAGAAGATGTATTGCCGAAACTGCTCATCTTGATTCGATTATTCGCGTGAAGATTCCTTCCCTCAGCAGAGTGATTATATCACGCAATCGCTCTTGCAAGACCAACGCCATCATGAACCTTCATAAAATCATTGTCGAGGAATCCCCACTTGTTTCACCTGCGGGAGATAACCATCGTGGCTTCCGCTCCAAATGCTGATGAACCGTTTTCGTATCCCAAGCCCCGTTGATCCGTATGCGAATGAAATGACGCTATGCAAGTCATAAACCATCATCCAACCCAGAAAGAACCACCCACATAATACAGAGAAGAAAGTGTTGTTACAAAGCATGATATCCCAAAGCTGCACCTGCTGCTGCAGCAACCCATCTTGGCACCGACCTTGAAGCTTTACTCTCAATGTTCACAGTCTGATATAACGGCGTGGGATTGTACTCCTGCGGGACTGTAGCATTCAGTGTCCCATCCCAACAAAAGCGATTGAAGCACTGTGTGCAGGCCTGGGGTACTGCGGTATTGGTGCGTTCCAGACTGCGACTGAGAATGGCACAAGCCACACAGGCAGGCCAGGTCTCGTCACGAGTGCCGTTGGCCATGTTGGCAACGTTGAAACCGTTCGAAATGATGGCGTCACGCTGCGAGTCATTTGTTGACAATTGAAAGGTGGAGATATTACTGAATGCATCGTATGGTGAATTGGGGATGTACACGACTAGCGGAGGAGTCACTGTGCTGTCGGTGAAGTTTGAAGAGTTGCAGCCGAAGAAGGTTGGCCGTGTATTCAAGCCAAGATTGACAAAAGTGTTGACATCCGGGACGCTGGGGAAAGCTGTGCCGTTTGCGAGATTGCTAATCGACCGCTCGTATGTTGCTACCATTGAAGTTCCGTTAGGCCAGTGATAGTTCGTGTCTGCAGAAGAGTCGACAGCGAAGATGATATCGACGTTCCGCGTTGGTTGGATGAGTGGATGGAGGGGGATATTCTGCAGGTCCTCGCCACCATCAACAAGAGTCAATCGAGTCGAGTTTGCTCCTGGGTTGGTTTCTCCGTTGTAGCGATAGAACGGGTTTGGAGTGTAATCAGCGATATCGTTATTATCGGAACCAAGGTCCTCCAGAAATCCAACCAGTAGGTCTCGCAAAGCGCCTGGAATGTCTGTGTCGTTGAGTTGAAGAATGAACTGGTTGAAGAGACTGGACGAAGTGCCCATAAGATAGCCAGCATTGTCGAAGCCGACCACGCATTTGTCGTTGGCTGGGACACGGCCAGCTGTGAAGTTTGTGCCCAGATGATTCAGAGGGACGAAGCCAAATGCCGTGGGATCCCATGTGCCCATTTCGAAGGGATTGAATTCGAAGATGGTCGTGTTGGCTGAGATGAGCTTCTCGCCAGGAGCCCGTGAGTCGGCAATGATGATTGGATATGGCGTGTCTCCGCTAGTGAATGGCCGCGAGATGCCAATGGAGGACCATGTGTAGGCAGGACCGCCTCGCGTAGCATTTATGAGCTGGTACGAGAGAGCTCGACCCCAGAGATCAGTCAGAGAGGTATCGAAGCCAGCATCGTGTTTGCCGTCGATGTCGCTTGCCAAATCTGCATAGTATTCAGCTGTGTTGAAGATCTGGAGCCCGCTCTTTTCGGGGCCTTTGACGACACTGTTGCCGAATTCGTAAACCGATCCACTCGTTTGTGCTTGTAATGCCCCGATGGTTGTAAAGTTGTTGATGTATATTGACCCAACGAGCCACGAGCCTCCGCTCAATCCAGAGAGGTACGTCGCCGATTGCAGTAAACCACCCAGCTTGCCGTTCCCAGTATTATTGACGGTACGTGAGTCAAAGGCTTTGACAGCTCCGGCTCCGTTCATCAATGCTCGCCAGCCGCCTCCCGATACCGCGATCCCGATGTTCGGTAGCGCCGTTGCGTTGTTGGAATGACGATCAACATATTCGCCAGCATCAAAGCCATCAATATCCAATCGGGCTAACAGATTTCGCATTGGTCCGACTGTTTTATTTCTTCTCAACTGCAGCCATTGTGCCTCGGACGATGACAGAGAAGCGGCGCTTCTGACGACGGGCCCTTGTGAAGGGCAGTCTACGAAGGAGGGAGTGTAACCTTTGGGAGAGTTTGGCAGGCTTCGGCGCAGGTTGTCGATGGCAACGAGTGTGTCGGCGTAGGCGCTCTGGAGAGGTATGGTATTTGCTTTGGGTATTGTCAGTGTTTGCTTATCTCGATCGTGGCTCGGTTTGTACGTACCACTTGCCTCGACAGCAAGGACGCCGACAACAGTGCCCAGTAGAGGAAACTTCATGTTAGTGGTTGCGAAAAAAGGGTATCGAAGAGTAAAGGTCGAGCAATATGTACAAAGGAAAATGATACGAAGATAAAACAAACTGAATACCTGCCTCACCCCAAAGTATGTTACCAGAATGGCAGTGCCCTGCGGGATATCATATCGCTATATCCATCAATAGGAACGTACTCATCCGAAAGGCTGTCGAGACGTCGGTGGCAACGTTGAAGGGCTTCCCAGTTTTCACGAAGGTGGGCCAGGCACACCCAAACAGATGATGTCAACTTCACTTGAGGTTTGGGCGACGAGCGAATCATACATCGTCCGAGGATCACTGCCTGGTGCTTGGAATGTGTCACTTCGCCTGGGCCAAGACAAGCACTGAGGCTTGTCCATCCGGTCGATCCGTTGTATACTGTTTCGGTAGTGTTAATAAGATGGAACGAAGAGATGATGAACTTGCACAGTGAGAGATAAAGCCTCGGGCCGCAGGCTGCACGCCTAAAGACGCAATTCTGTTTAGGGTTGCGAGTGCGAACTGCTGCGTGGCAGCCACACCCCAAATTGGCGAGCCGAAGCGGCCTCGCGGCTGTGCACTGTGAAAATTAGCCTCTCTCGGCAACCTGTTCGTTGACACCCAGAACTTTGAGGCTCATACTCAGTGGAGATCTGCACAGGCAACACGATAAACATTTTTATGCTTGCTGCACAAGATTTTGGTATTGCATCATGCATGCTCAGAACTTGAAGTACAATACGATATTAGTTCTTATATATCTTCTGCAGAAAGTAGGGAACCCCAGCTTGCCATTGTCTCGGCGGTCCGTTCGGGCACGGGACCATCTAACTATTGCAATGAAGGTCCTTTACGAGTACGACGATGGTATTGCGAGACCACTAATATCTAAGCACGAGAAGTTTCAAGATCATTTGTTAACCATAGATAACACTATGTCTACCGGTGTCCTTTCTAGGTATCGGAAGAAGCCACACACTTCCTGTCGCGGCTCTGTCAAGGCCGGAATTGTCAATCCGACAAGGTGTTCTATGCAATGGAACATCCCGACCTCTGTCAGCCAATGACATAGCCCAATATATGTGATGACAGTGAGTTTTCGACGCAACTGATTTCCGGATCAAACACGCGTTTAAAGTCCTTTGCTCATGTACTCAGCACCGTGACGTGTACATCTTTCGCTTGCCACAATGTGTTATTATGCTGTATATAGTCGACGTGAGAATGGAGCGGTGGTGCTGGAGACGAAGCAGGCACCGAATACCTACCGCAATTTCTAAGAAGAAGTACGAATTGTACCAGTACAGAACTCCATAAGGATGGCGCAAAAGGTTCTTCAGGCGGGACTTTCCGCAGGAATGTCAGCCGTTTCAGGCTTCCACTCATCGAAACCTGAATCCATGCCAGCAGAGTACGACGGGCTCAAACATCTCATTCCCGAAAGCGTGACGCCTCAGCTCGATTCTCGATATACCCTGCGCGGCAAGAACGGGAATGACGTCCAGATCCCCATGCTCGCCTGGGGCGCCTGGTCATGGGGAGATGAGAGCACATTTCACTGGTCCGACGAAGAACTTCCCTCTGTGCAGAAGGCATGGCAAGAATGTCTCAAGCGAGGAATGACTTTCGTGGACACCGCGCAAGTTTACGGCAGCGGAAAGAGCGAAAAAATCCTTGGCGACCTGATCAACCATCACAGTCCCGGGGTCGATCGCTCGCAGATCATAGTGCAGACGAAATGGCTGCCGAATGTTACCGACGGGGCCACCGCCCTCATCCACCCAGTCGATGCCCCATACAAGCAGCTCCACAATACTCTCGAACGCATGAACCTCAAGTATGTCGACTCTTACATGGTTCATGGTCATATCCATGCCAGCTCGATCAGTCAAGTCGCCAAAGGCCTCGCGAAGTGCGTGGAAGAAGGCTTGACCAAGACCGTGGGTGTCGCCAACTACTCCGTCGAGGACATGCTGCAGATGCAAGATGCTCTGGCCAAGTACGGTATTCCTCTTGCCACAAATCAATGCGAGTACTCGATCCTCCGCCGCATGCCAGAACTTGAGGGCATGCTCGAAGCGTGCAGGCAACACAAGATCGTTTTCCAATCGTACTCATCGGTCGCACAAGGTCGCCTAACGGGAAAATACAGCAAGGATAATCCACCGCCAAAGGAGTATCGCTTCAGTTCATATGACATGGAACACATTGAACCCGTGCTTCAGGTTCAGCGACGTCTTGCGCAGAAGTACAACGTTAGTGTCACAGCCGTGGCGCTCAATTGGAATATCATCAAGGGCGCAGTGCCTGTGGTCGGCATGAGGAAGGAGAGCCAGGCTCTTGAGGATATGCAAGCCTTTGGGTGGCGATTGACTCGAGAGGAGGTAGCCGAGTTGGATAAGCTCGGATACCGGGGTAAGTTGACAAAGCTGTGGCAACAGGGATAATCTGGTGAGGGTGACAATGGTCACGAGACATTTAGCAGTCGGTCCGATTAGTATCTGGAAGTCCCAACATAGAGTTCTCCGGAGTTTATTGGGCTGCATCAAGATCAAGTCTTCGACTCGTCTTCTCCGATCGTGTAACCCCTCGCAACACCTGTCCTGCCTTCTTCAATCAAATCTCCTTCTTGTGCACCATCTTCCTCATACTTGATCTCAAAGTCGCTTCCCAGGCCGCGCCAGGAGCGCTGTTGGGCAAGATATTCTGCTGCAGGAGATGCGATTCCATTAATACTGATCAGAGCACCGTTCGACTTCCTGGTGAGAGCGGTGGAAGATTGCGTAGAGCTGCTAATTGCGCTGGACGAATGGACAGCAAGGTGACTTCTCTGCATCGGTCGCGTACGTGACACGTAACGTCCGGTTCGAAGGTCGAATTCGGGTGGCTCATCTTCTGAGGCCGAGTCCATGTCAATTTCTCCGTCGTGATCGGTCGTACCAACATTGGCAAGTCCGTTCTTTCCATCTTGCTGCCCGTCAGCTCTCCGTTTCTCGGCGTCCTCTAAAACGCGCTGGAAATCCGCCCGCCACTCTCCCGTCCACACTCTGCTTTCATCACCCATCAAAGCCATCTCTAACTCAAATGGCGTGATGATCGGCCTGAAGAAATCTCTACTGTCCACCAAAGAACTCTCCCAGCATCCAATGACCACCCAGCCGCCAATCTCGGAGAAGTTTGCCAGCTTGGCAGGGCTGAGCTTGCCAACTACGAAGAGATATGATTTCTTACCGGCACCAGATATTAATGACTGTATGTGCGACAACATCGAGAGGTAGTTCTGGACGGAAAGTGTGTTGATCAGTATGCCCCAGGTTGAGACAGTAGTGAGAGAGGTAATGAGAGCGTAACGGCGACGCAGAAGTTGGGATGTAGAAGTTTCCAGGTTGATAGCTGAGGATGGAGTAGAAGAATTGGCTATCTTGTTCGTCGGATATATCCTGATGCTTGCCATGCGGGAATGCAGTGTCAGGAGAAGGGATGTCGGTGGATCCGAGATGTGGAAGAGACTCCACCCGGATAATGACGACGCGTCGGAAGAGACTGAGGTCGGAACAGTACGATTCGGGATTGCTGAGGATGGGTCATGTACAATCGAGGCTGCATGGAGATTGATGTACCCAATTTGTTGCAGCTCCTCTAACAGACGTTGTACATGTGCAGAATAAGGTACATCGGCCGTCAGAACCACTTTTGAAGCAGGATCCGGGAATGCTTCCTGAAAGGACTCCACTACATCGCCTAGGTCCAGGTCCATGGTAGTGTAGATGTGCAAGACCGGCAACCGCGCCGTCGGAGACAAGCAGGCTCTGCCATAGTGTATGACCGCATCTGCATCGACATGCTCGGCTGCGATTTCGTCGACACAACACGAGCCGTAGGAGGTGTCGCCTAAGATGGTGAGTCTGACCGGCTCTGCATCCTGTATGGAGAGCTTAGACAAAGCAACTTCAACGGTCTCAGAAGAACCATTAGACGTAGTTCCCTGGTCCTTCGAAGCAGGTTGCTGCACATCTGCCTGTAGGCCCCTGGCTAATAATTGATAAACGCGAGCCGAATGTGGTAGCATCTGATCAGGGAACTGTAAAGCGATACGCTTCCACCTCCGCTGCCGAATCTCTTCGATCGTCCTGCTGATCTCATACCTGGTATGGAGTTGCTCGTCAGATAGGATGTCATGCACAGACGGGGCTACAGTCTCGCTCAGAATGTGCGTTTCGGGAGTCGAGAGAACTGGTGGCGCTGTCAGTCCTGCTGCCATGCTTGTTGCCTTCAGCTCGGGTCTTATTTTAGAAGGATCCACATTAAATTAACCGTCTGTGGGTCAGGCCAGGTCGACGAGATCACAGTGAGGGTAGTGTTGTGGTTGTGGTAAGAAACATGAGAGGGTGAAAACTTTCCAGCGCCTAAGTCTCGAAGTTGTGGCAAGCGGCCGCTTTTACAAGCACCTGGCTTGGCAGGGGCGACGAGGCTGAGAGCCTACTAGTCGACCGCGCAGTACTATTGGCCTCTTTTTAAGAACGATTCTTCCATTGCATTGGAAATATATCTTCTCCTTCAAAGACGGGAAGACAGGCATTGAGGTCTATCGGCGCAATTCACAGCTGGTATCTGAAATTGAGGCTCTCGTCGCCAATCCCATCATCCGGCTTGCCCTCCGCCATCAACTTATCTCTCTGCTCATTCTTCCGCCTTAACAGCAACCACTGAGCCATCACTCCCAAGCAAGCCAACCCACAACAGGAGATTGCCACAGCCTGTCCGGTAATGTATCGAGGACTTTCCTTGTTCCGAATGATCTGGCCCCCAATGATTGAGCCGAAGTTGCTGATCGTCTGGTTGAGCGCCAATGCCGTTGCACGCTTGTACCGCGGTGCAATGTTCCCGTTCAGCCAAGCAATGTTGAGCAGGAGGAGGACATTTCCGAAGCCCACAATCGGAAAACACGCGAAATACTTCACACCGGGAGGGACTCTCCAGTAGAGAAGAATCGCGTAGCCGGTCAAGGTGAACAGTGAGAAGAACAGCATGATGGCTACTCGACGCTGGGTGCGATCTGCGAGCCAGCCGAAGAAGAAGACCAGAACCGCAGCGACGAGGTAGACTGGAATGGTGAGGTATTGGGTCTGCAGGGCTCGGTAGCCGCGACCGTTGATTATTGCCGGCAAAAATATCGAGAGTGGGTGGTAGTAAATGCTGGCACAAAGCTGAACAAATCCAGATAGCCAGCAGCTTGGAGATGCGAGGGCCGCCATGACCTGTGACCAAGCGAACGACGCTTCCTTCTCTTGGGATTCGATCCGAAGTCTGGCGAGACATTGTTCTTCGTGAGTGAGGAAGCGTGCTGTCTCCGGAGAACTAGGAAACAGAAAGAAGCTTGCACAAGCCCAACAGAACGATATCGCACCCTCGACAAAAAAGATCCATCTCCACCCTGCGTGGCCAGGCACGCCATCGATCTGTGTCAGAGCCCAAGCGAAGAGGCCGCCAAATGCACCGGCTAGCATCACAGCGATGTAGACCCCAGCTGCGCGCTTCGCAATCTCTTCACGCTTCCAGAAAAGCGAGACATAGTAGTTGAGGACCGCGAATGCAGCTGCTTCCGCGATACCGAGGAAGATCCGGCAGGCGATGAGGGAGGCGGCATTGCTCATGAACCCAGAGAAGGTTGTGACAAGGGAAGTCGCAAGGAGGATGCAGGAGACTAGACGACGTCAATAAGACCTCACCTACTAGTAGCGACACTCGTGGATGACGTACTCAACCTGGAAGGGCCGAGAGGCTTGACAAGGAGCGTTATCGGTATCTCGAAGACAACAAATGTGGCGTAGAAGATCGAGACCGCCCCTGAAGACTTGTTAGCAGACGATTAAGAGGCTTTTGATCCGGCTCACGAACAGTTTACCTCATTGCCACGCAGCTTCAAGTCGTGGGGCATGCCCGCAATATTGGCATTGCCGAGATTTGAGCGATCCAAGAGGACCAAAGTGTATGAGATGATGATCAGGGGGACTATGTGCATGTCCAATTTCCTGATCAATCGTCTCTCTGCTTGCACGTCGACAGAGGGGGTGATGTCAAACTCATCGGTAAGGGTTGGTGCTGTGGAGGGAACTGTACCCTCCGTAGATTTGAGTGTTGTCATGATTTAGGCTTCTCTTGTTGCTTAGCATCTCATTTTGATTAAACAGATATAGTAAGAGAGAAAAGGGAGGCCCTCGTCAGTGATCAAGCCCGCAAGCGCATCTCACTAAGGCAGTGAGCGAGAAGTGGTTTCCAGAGTGCGGCAGCACGGCTGTGAAGCGTGACTACAGCGAAGTGCACTTACAGCGGCTCACCATTTCACAATCGGTTTTCACATCGGGATTGCATGTTCGTCGTTTCACGAGGTTCATGTTTGATCAGGCCTGACCGACTGGTAGACTGAAACTCCTGGCTATGGTCTTACACGACTGTAAGCTTGGTGTATGGGAGAAGTGGGTGACACTCATCTCTACATCCTGTCCCAGTCTATCCCCAGGCTTGACTAGCCATAAGCTCCTGTCTTCCTAAGCTCACCATTGTCATCTATAGCCACTTTAGAGCAGAAGCCGTCCATGGAATTGAGGGGGTTGAAACAGTGTGGCTAGATTCTGGACCTCGGAAGAAATTTAGGAGCATTCTTGTATAAGACTCTGGTATGAGTGTTGCTCTCCATTCCGAAGACAATCTCTGAATTGACACCAGGAGAGTGCAAGTCGGACCGAAAGTGAGGAAACTTGAGAAGAAAGTGAAAAGAAAGTGAAGTGAACTTGAGCGCGTTCCCGGCTTGGCGCACACCAAGCGCAATTGAGCTAATTTACTTAGTCAGCGAAAACCCTCGAACTCGTGTGCTCAACCAGTTCTTTTTCATCGTTCGGTCTTCAAGCTTCAACCGCCAACCATCATGTCTGTCCTACTTGAGATGTACCATGCCATCCAAGCATGCGTCAGTGTATTCGCGGGCTTGCTGTCGGCGATGGCAATCTACACTCTCAATCAATGGGAGCCACAGGCCGAAACCGCATCAAGATATTCGAACAAGGCCTCTAGAGAGCTTCACAAGACGAGGACTACCCAGGCCAGTGGAGCACTCGCCGTACGTTCAGCTTCAGTCCTTCGGGGTATCATCTGCTGACCGAAATAGACGTTATCCTCCCTGATCTCTTCCGTGGTTTGCGTCGTCCTCGTATCATCCGGCGGAAGCATTACGGCGCTGCTGATTAGTGCCGCCAATGCCGCTGGTATCTTCCTCGCGTACAATCACATCGGAAACTTTTGGCGCGACAAAGGCAAGGTACCATTTACGAAGACTTACAACGATGGTGTGCGGTCCTCCCATCAGATGCTGCAAGTTCTGGCTGGACTGAGCATCAGCTGGGCAGCATCGACTGCCATCTATCTGTTCAGAGCGATTGCGTACTGACGCAGGCGAACCTCGCCCATGCAAGGCTCGTTAAGCCACTTACGATGCCGCCTGTCATCGCGCCAGCGGGTTCTGAAATGCCGTTTAACTAGGCTTTTCCGAGTGGTGGGGTATTCGAGCTTGGGTGCTTCTTCCGGCATTGCCCCACGAAGATTATCAACCACCAAAATCCCGCTTCCGACGATGCGTTCACTGTTGCTTGTTTCGACAAAGAGACTGCGGGGTCCACATCCTCAATCGAGTACATTACATTTTCCCTATATTCTGCCGAACGTACCTCTCGTTACGAATTTCTCTGAGTCGGATCCTCCTGCTCTCAATATTCGAACAAGACCTTCCCCACAAAAATGGACCCATTCGAGTACAACGCTAATCCAGGCCGTGTGGTCTTTGGAAAGGGTAGCATCCAGAAGCTCCCAGATGAGATCAAACGCCTCGGATTCAAATCACCACTCATTCTCTCCACACCTCAGCAAGTTGACCAAGCAGAGGATCTTGCAAAGATCTTGACCAATGCTTCGATCGAGCCGGCCGGCACCTACACAAATGCCACCATGCACACCCCGTCACACATCACCGAAGAGGCTATGGCATTTATTCAAGACAAATCGGCAGACTGCGTTGTATCAATAGGAGGAGGTTCAACAACAGGCCTGGGCAAGGCTATCTCAATACGCACTGGTCTGCACCACCTCTGCGTCCCGACCACATACGCTGGCAGTGAGATGACCCCGATCCTGGGGGAAACGCAAGATGGCCGGAAAGCTACACGGACGGACCCCAAGATCCTACCCGGCACGGTCATCTATGATGTCGACTACACCATGACTCTACCAACAGGTCTCAGCGCCACGTCAGGTGTCAATGCTATTGCCCACGCCGTAGAAGCCCTTTACGCGAAGAACAAAAACCCCATCATTTCCCTTCTTGCCCTCGAAGGCACAAAAGCCCTGGCCGAGTCGCTGCCCGAAATCATCCAGAATCCAAAGTCTCAGCCGGCGCGTGAGAAGGCTCAATATGGCGCCTGGCTATGTGGAGTCTGCCTCGGTTCGTCGTCAATGGCACTGCATCACAAACTCTGCCATACGCTAGGCGGCTCCTTCAACCTGCCACACGCCGAAACGCACACTATCGTTCTCCCTCATGCCCTGTCCTACAATGCGCCCGCGATCCCCGAAGCAATGGAGAAGTTGGCCTCAGTCCTACCTGGAAGCGAGGGCGACGCGACAAAAGGCCTGAACGTGCTGTTGGAAAATTTGCAGGTCAAGCGCGCTTTGAAGGACTATGGCATGAAGGAGGAGGACATTGACAAGGCGGCGGATATTGCTGTCAGCAACCAATATCCCAATCCGAGAAAGGTGGAGCGGGAGCCCATTCGGGAGTTGATCAGACGGGCGTGGGCGGGAGAGCCAGCCAAGGCGGATCTGTAGGTTTGCAATTTGAGGAGTGAAATGGATGCTGTATAGATCTACCAACAATGTATTTCGAGCAGCGGGTCGACGGATTTCTGAAGGCATCTATATGCGTCTCTCTACTGGCTTTAAAAGCAGCATTCATCACGTCGTTTTCAATCTTGACCTGTCCTCTGCCAGAAATCAATGATCTTCGCAACGATCTCCTTACCCTTCGTGATTGGCACCTCGTGCCCGGCGTCAAAACTCACGAAGTCGACATTGCCCTGCAGGACTTCAGCTGCATCCACTCGCAACTCATTCTCTATGATGATTGGATCATTCTTGCCCATCACAATAAGAACCTTTTTGTTGGTCCCATTTTCTTTGTTTTCCTGCGAAAGCCTTTCACCAACGAGGCGCCATCGGTCATGTTGGTACCGGACGGGTCCATATCGAATACTCGACATGAATGCTTGGATAAACCCCGGATAGTGTTTCAATTGATACTGGACGGCCGCTTCTACTGAGGCGCCGGGGCGGGACTTTGAGAGCAGGGCTTGGCTGTTCGATTCCAGGTTCTCCGTCCCCGTCTCTGCCGCGGCTGCTTCTGTGGCGCCGACGGTCTTGTCGTCTGCTTTATCGGTGGGTTTCAGTGCTGCTGCCATGGGACTTCGTAGCCGTCTTCTGACTATGCGTTGGAGTAATGCCTCCGGGACAACACCCTCAGAATAGATGATGTGGCTCGTCCGACTGATGTGATACGGCCTCAGGATGCCTGCTGGCGCAAACAGGATGAGACTGCTGATCAGGTCCGGGAAATAGGATGTGAACGTTGTTGCGATGCCACCTCCGAGGGAGTATCCTATCAGAGAGAACTTTCCTGAGTCCCCTCCCGTCCATGATAGTGGCGACGAAGCGAGTACCAGCAATATCTGTGTCGTAAAGAGGCGGATGTCGTGCGAGATGTCACCAGGCGTATCTGAGTATCCTCGTCCAAAAAGATCAAACAACATGACTCGACAGCCGTTGTCCGCCAACGCATGAGCCACGCCTCCCAATGCTATGGCTGGCGTACTGATTCCATGAATTAACAGCACCTTGCGTCCGTCCTCTGGTCCAAACTCATAAGCTCGAATTGAGCCGTACGGTGTATCAACGTCACGGGCACCAGGGAGGACATCAGGCGGGTATGGCAAGTCTGCAAGTTCGCCTTTGGAGAGCTTGGGCAACACCGTTGTGAGTGGCGACCGCAGCGTGGAGGCTTTCTTTTTATTCCACAATCCACCTGCGAGCACGCCGGCGGAGAATAGCGTGGTTGCTGCCAGAGCGAGACGCCATTGTCCGAAGCTTGGTACTGAGGATATTGTTGCAGCCATACCGGCGCTGCTGGACCTCGGATTCAAGATGACCAAGATATCAAACGTAGCCAGATGTCCTTTAGCTTAACACGCCAGGAAGGTCTCGAGGCAGAGGCATTGCTCATATAAATTTGTCCGATATCGCGAGCTGGCCTGACGATGACGAATCAACGACGTGCCTCGGCAACACGTCCCGGCGAAAGCCGTCGCGTCATCTGGTGGGCTGATGCTTCGCCGTAGCCAATTTGCAAGACTTTTCGCGCTTTCATCTCTTCCTCCACATCACTCGTTCACTCAAATGTCTGCACTAAACCGGAATGTCCACCACTCTTATCAATGTCGGAATCACTGAACGTGGTCGCTTTGATCTCGGGTGGCAAGGACTCTGTGTTCAGTATCCTGCACTGCCTTGAAAATGGGCACAAGGTGGTCGCACTTGCTAACCTCTACCCAAAACAGTCCACGCTTACGGAAGTCGGAAATAGCTCAGACAAAGAGGAAGATCAAGAAGGCGAAGATCTGAACAGTTTCATGTATCAAACTGTCGGACACTCCATCATTCCTCTGTATGCTGATTGTCTTGATATCCCACTTTACAGGCGCGAGATCACGGGTTCTGCAGTCCAAACAAGTCGATACTATGACTCAAGCAATCTTGGCTCCGTGGTTGATGAGACGGAAGACTTGATACCCTTGCTAAAGGAAGTTCTGCAGGCACATCCGGAGGCGAACGCCTTGTGTTCGGGCGCCATTCTGTCAACCTACCAGCGCACGAGAGTTGAGTCAGTGGCAATTCGACTCGGGCTGACACCACTTGCATACCTATGGCAATACCCCGCCCTTCCTCCCCCGTCCGGGCGTGGCGAGTCTTTGGTCGGTTTGCTCGAAGACATGGCCTCTGCCGGCTGCGACGCACGGATCATCAAGATCGCCAGTGGTGGGATCAAGGAGAGTCTGCTGTGGTCAAATGTGGCCGATCCGAGAATGCAAGCGAGACTCGTCGGTGGCCTTCTTCCTTTCTTCCCTGACCACGAATTCTGGCTCCGAGGAGCGGTTTTGGGCGAAGGTGGTGAGTATGAAACTCTGGCTATCAATGGACCCAGACATTTGTGGAAGAGGAGGATCGAGATGTCAATGGACCATATGTCTGCATTTACCGGAGAAGGTGGTGTCAGCTATTTGCGGCTTGCGAAGCCACAGACCGTGGAGAATGAACCGGACAATTCGCTCAGCCGTGATTCCTTGAGAGTACCGGGCACATTTGACTCCCAGTTCCAAACTGTTCTGGAGATCATGCGAAGTCGAGGTCCTCTGAATACGGAGAACATCGACAAGCTGGATTCATTAGGACTCAAGCATCCTCGGCAGGAGTCGTCAATCCTTTTGCAGCCAACGCAATGCATATGCCCTGATAGTGTGGCAATCTTCAATCTGACTTCTCAAGTCGTCGCTCCGATCCGGGACTCCAACACTGCTGGCACTCAGATGCAGCAGATACGCGATGACCTCAAGTCTCGGTTGGACTCCGTGTCGGTTTCTCTTGGATTGTCGAGGCCGCTGCCGACTTCTACTATAGTCTTTACGATGCTCCTTTTGAAGGACATATCCAATTTTGGGGTCGTGAACACCATCTACGGCTCGCTTTTCCAGCCCGGCGAGCCAAACCCACCAGCTCGAGTGACAGTTGCAACTTTGCTTCCGGAAGGCGTTGAAGTAAGTCTTAACGTAATTCTCGATCTTGGACTTCGAGATGCCCGACGTGGACTGCACGTGCAGAGCCGGAGTTATTGGGCACCAGCGAATATTGGACCTTACAGTCAGGCAATCTGTGTTCCATTGAAAACGAAGCAGGACCAAGCACCCAACGTGCACGATGCCGAAATTGTCGAACTAGTTCACATGGCTGGGCAGATACCTCTCATGCCGCACGCCATGCAACTTTCAAAAACCGATTTTCCTGAGCAAGCGGTGTTGAGTCTTCAACACTTGTGGCGAGTTGGGCAGGAGCGCGGTGTTGACATCTGGCCGTGGGCAATTGCCTTCCTGGAATCTTCTAAGGATGGCTCTTTCCGAGCTGAGCTCAGTAGCCAGGTGTGGCGGAACGCTCATCTGGCAGGCACGAGACCCAAAAATCGGCCCGATGGGGAGGACAACGAAGAAGATGAGGAAGGGCCCGATGCTTGGGACTTGCAATACAACCGTGCCGCGATATCCCAGGCGTCCGCGACTCAGCCAAGGCCGGGCGAGCACCTTCACTTGCTGCCAAACTCGGCTGTTCTCAGACCTGACGACGAGCCGTCGGCATTCATTCCTCCTTTCATCGCCGCAGAAGTTATTTCCTTGCCTCGAGATGCCCCAGTCGAATGGTGGAGCTTAGGCATCACCAATTTGCCCACATCACCCGGCTCGAAGCCTCGAGCATCGACGGTTCGGAAGGATTATGTGTGGGGATCGATTGTCAGAGTTTCCGTTTTGCCCCCTGCGTACGCAACAACAGAATGCTCTGTTCATCTCGCGACTGTAATGATCAGTCCTGAAAGGACACCTTCGAACGGCTTTGAAAGTATTGCATGTATCAAGGATGACCTCCTCGCCCTGCTGTTTTCGGATGTTGATAATCTGCAGACGACAGCGGCCTCGGCAAATGTCGTCTACGGTACCGCCTTTGTTTCTACACGGGGTGTTGAAGCGTGGTCTCGTCTACGCCAAGATCGGCTGTTCAAGGACGTGGCGGTCATTCCGTGCAATGTTGTTTTTGGACACTTCAGTTCCGCGCACGACGCACGCACCGAACAGCAAGGACTCAGTGCATCTTCCGAGCCTCCACAAGGAAAGCTCTCTGTTGATCGTCCCGATGACGAAGCGACCGTGGAAATGGAGGGAGCCTCGTGCGAACCTTTGGCTATAGCGATCACAATACGGATTGATGAAGCAAGGATCAACTCAGGCTCCTCGAATTAATCTGATTCGCTAAATCCTGGCGCATATGTCCTGCAAGCTAATGCAACAACATTCCACCATCCATGCGGTAATTGCTTCCTGACACCAAAGCGGCATCTTCGCTAGCTAGGAACAAGTACAACTTCGCGACCTCCAACGGCTCAACGGCTCTTCCTGCTGCAAGTCAGCAGCAATCTACATGCTAAGACTCCGGTTCAAACAATTGAGTGCTTGCAAGGAAGCGATCGTTAAGGAATGGCTCATACGCACCTGCCGGAGTAGCCTTGAGCCGAGCCTCGAGATTGTCCCAGGCCTTGACCAAAGGGGTGGCTACAAACCCTGGTGAAACACAATTTACTCGAATCTTATCTTTTGAGTACTCCTGAGCTGCGGTCACTGCCAAGGCGCGGACAGCAAATTTCGACATGTTGTAAGCGCAAAGTTCAGCATAGGCCGCTTCACTGGCAAGGCTCGCGGTAATGATGATGCTACCACCTTTACCCAAAGTCTGCATTTTCGTGGCAGCATACTTGACTCCAAGAAAAGCTGCGAGTTACCAGGTGGTGTTAGTGCATTGCGTCCACAGCTTGAAGACGACAGGGCATGCGCAGACACGGAAACCTGACTTACGTCCTCGAGCATTGATCTGCATGTGGCGGTCGTATTCTTCTGCGGTCAACTTCGAGATCGGCAATATAGCACCAATGCCCGCATTAAGCACGACGATGTCGAGTCCTCCCAATTCCTTTGTACACTTGTCCACGAACGCAATCACTGATTCCTCGTCGGCCACATCAGCATTATGGAAGGCATAGTGCTTGGAGTCGACATTCTCCGACTCCAACAACGCGCATGCTGACTCGATATTTTGCGCCGAGAAGTCAACCCCGAATACTTGAGCACCCTCTGACAAGAAAGTCTGGGTGACAGCGAGTCCGATCCCGCTACCTGCGCCGGTGACAATGGCTACTTTTCCTTCTAGTCGACCTGTGTGCATCGTCATGACGGAGATAACGCGGCGAACTCTGTATATGGTAGCCATCAAACTGCTGTTGAGGGCCTATGACTCCTGTCTATAACCGTCAGGAATCATGGATCCACTTCGGTCGCAGACTGCCGAGTTTCCGACGACCTCACAGAAGCCACTTGCGGTTAGCGGAATCTTGCCGTGCATCTTCTCCAAGCCCCGAAAGCATCCATACAAATTTCTCAAGTGCAATTGGCGCCCAAAAGATGGTAACGCAGCTAGGCTTGCGATCTAGGCTTTTCAGACCCTCCAATCCAAATTGCAGCTCGGTTACGTCCTGAGTGGAATATCCTCCAACAGCCTTCGATGGCCAGCCATGAACAAATCGAGACCACAAAGACACCCCAGCTTTACGGTCATCACGATGGCATTGATCTATGTTCGAATCCCGATATCTTGTGCCGTCGAATTCAGCAAAGCTTCATAAACTCTGTTCCGCTCTAGAACTCGGTTGTAAACTTTCGAGTCCAGACGAGACCCCTGAAGCCTGAGTACTCCGCGTTGTCCTAGCGTTCCGCCCCAGCATTTCTATCGCGGAGTGCTCCAAAGCTAACCTTTGTTTGTTCAACTTACGATGAGGTTGTCGATAAAGTCCCCTTGTTAGACTTACATCAAGGGAGATCCCTCACCAGCTTCTTCTCTGTCAACCACATTCATCCTCTTCGCCGTTGACCTAAGCTCTTACTAGATTCTGCCTGACGCCCGTGGACTTACCAAGATACCCAAACTATGGAGCAAGGGTGGTCAACTTCAGATGAGACCGCTGTCCGCCATGAATTGGAAGAGACTTTGCACACAGCACTCTTTCCCGGCACTGAGGTCATGACCGATGGTTCGTTGTGGTTTCCTGACGAAGCCATAATCCCATGCTGATTACCTATCCCAGTTGGTGGTGTTCACTTCAAGCACTCTGGGAAAACAGTGCTGGTACCCCAGCCCACAGACGATCCATCTGATCCACTCAACTGGAGCTTTATGTGGAAGATGCTCAGTATGGCTGGAATGATAATCACGACTTTCTCATGGACCATTGGCCCGCTCGCCATCTCATCCCAAGTGCCATACTATATGGCTGAGTGGGACAGATCCCTTCCGGATGTCATCCAATTTGTCAGTTGAAATCGCCCTTTCATCAACGAGAACTGTACGGCTAATATTTGGCTTTTAGATCGGTGTCAGCATTCTCGTTTTAGGTTTCTCTAACTTCATATGGGTGCCGATTGGACGTGCCTATGGTCGGCGGCCCATGGCCTTACTCGCAAACATCCTCAATGTGGCTTCAATGATCTGGAGAGCTGAGGCAAAATCATACGGCTCATTTATGGGTGCATGCGTGCTTACTGGAATTGCTTGTGGTCCCTCCGAAACATTACCGGGGATGGTGAGCTATAACCCCGCAGAGGATCCGCAGAGGTCACTGACACGAAACTTCAGTTGGTCGCAGACTTTATGTTCCTCCACCAGCGAGGGTTTTATATGAGTCTATACTTATGGATTGGATGGACTGGTACATTGGTAAGGAGTATCCCTCAGCGGACGAGGTTATACGGTCGCTAACGCAGGAATAGATTGGCCCCGTCATTGCCGGGGTTATGTCAGACAACTACGGCTGGCGAAGCTTTTGGTGGCTTTGCACTGCAGTTGCCGTCTTTAGCACAGTGTACCAGATTTTCCTCATGCCAGAGACGCGGTGGGGAGACCGCCATGTTCCCATCGTCCACGAACCCGTCGATGGCATTTCGGGAGCCGGCGCCGCCGAGGGCAAGAACGAACTGCGACTGGAAGAAACAGCTCAGCAGTCAGCAGAAACCGGCACGAACGAGATCGTTATAAAAATGACAGGAAAGCCTAACAAGGCTCAATTCTCGCTCTGGGGCAAATTCGATAAGGCAAGCGCGAAAGGCACTCTTTCAGCACTGATAATGCCGTTTCGACTTTTCGCATACCCTATCGTGCTGTGGTCGAGCTTTGTGTTCGCCTGGGCAGCCTCTATGCTTGTCATCATCAACGTCACACAATCACAAGCCTTCGGAGGACCACCTTGGAGCATGTCGCCCGCTGACGTTGGCTATACGAACTTCGGCGCCGTTGTTGGAGTCGCCATATCTTTAGTCGTTGCCGGACCTTTGAGCGACTGGGTTTCGGCGTGGTTGACTCGGCGAAATAAGGGCATCAGAGAACCTGAGATGAGATTGGTGGCTCTGCTCCCTTTTACCGTCAGCTGCTTGCTCGGCGGCATTCTGGTCGCTGTCGGTTACCAACATCAATGGAGCTGGGAAGGTATTGTAATCGGAGGATATGCTCTTCTCGGCCTGGTGCTTCCTGCGTTGTCTGCTATTTCATTGACATATTCGGTGAGTTCGCCCGGAATGCTCTTCCTCCTAGCGATCTAAAACTGACATCATTTTGTGAAGATCGATTCTTACAAACCAGTGGCCGGAGAAATCCTTGTCGCAGCAACAGTGGTCAAGAATCTGTGGGCCTACGGTATGACAAAGTACTTCAACAATTGGATTAGCGATGTCGGCTACATCGAGCCCATCATGGTCGACACCGCTCTTGCAATCTGCTTCGTCTCATTGGCGATACCGCTTTTCTTGTTCGGCAAGAGACTCCGGGGCTGGACAAAAAATAGTCCAGCTCATCGCGAGATCTGATGCGAAGCTAGCCAGATGGATGCTGCAAGACACCAGGGGAGTGAAAGGCGGATGGCGACGGCGAATACTAGGAGGTGGTGTCGATCAGAGGTGGCAGTGTAAAGGGTCTGGTTGGGTGGCAAACACCTTGTCGAGTAGGCTACAGGTTTGGTGGATTTTTGATTGGCTCTATTTACTGCTGTTCATAGCACCGTCTTGTAGGGTATGGAAAACTTGCCAATCGACTTTCTTGACATTTCCGCTATGGCTACCTTCAAAAGATGCCCCGTTAATATTGAGACTTAGATTCGACATCAACAAGGCAGCAAGCCGCGGTCGCTTACACATTGAAGAAGCTCAGTCTTCATGATTTAATTGTGTAGGAATGTTCAAAGACGACGCGTAGTCTTGTGTCTCGCGCCCTGGATGGATTGTACTCTCCCCACCCGCCTTGACTCTGCTGCAGTAGTAGCTCCGTCTATGGTCCCAGAGAACGTTCTTTCCACCGAGAGATCGCCATCCCAATGATGCTAATTGAAGGCTATTCCTCCATCGACTAGCAAGCTCTGCCGGTGCATCATGTCAGCATATTTCGAGATCATCGGCGAAAAATGAATTACCTGTCCTGTGACCCAATCCGAGTCAGATCCAGCGAGAAAGCTTACAACACTCGCAACGTCTTCTGGTACGGACACTCTTCCAAGCGTAGTCAATGACAGAGCAAAGGCTTCCATCTGACTCTGACCCTCTGCAGTAGGTGCGCCCATCTCCTGCAGCTTGTCGTCCATGACCTAGAAGATGAGTGAGCTGGGCAATTAAAACCACCAGTCGTCTCTCCATCGCTCACCTTCCACATCGGAGTACCGACGATCCCTGGAGCGTAGCAATTTACCTGTATCATTGCTTAGGCACAATACTCTCGAAACTTAGCTCGCTTACATTGATTGTCTTTTCGTGACCCTTTGACAAGGCTCCTAGTTCAACAGCGAAGGTCTATGAGAAACCATCAGACTTCCGCAGACGTAGGAACGTCACCGAAGGCATACCTGAGTCAATCCTCTGACGGCCCACTTGGAAGCAGTATATGCAGAGACGAGCGAAAAGCCCCTGAAAGCCGCAACACTCGAAGCGGCAATAATCTTGCCGCCTTTGCGCTGCTCCACCATCTTCTTGCCGGCAACGACGTAACAGTTGAAAACACCAGCAATATTGACATTTAGGATTCTCTGGACATGCTCCTCGGTCAGCTCGAAAATGGGATCGGCGTGCGCGAGCCCGGCGTTCGCAACCATGACCTGCAGAGGCCCGAGCTGTTCTGTCGCCTTATCGACGAGGCTTTGAACTTCTGCGCGCTTTGTCACGTCCGCGGCGATTCCCATCGCTCTGCCTCCGCCGGCCTCGATTTCTTTGACCACTTCGTCGATTTGGGCCTGTTTGCTTGCGATGTCGTTGATCACAATGGCAAAGCCGTCACAGGAGAGGCGGCTGGCGATGGCCTTTCCAAGGCCCTGGGACGACCCTGTTACAATTGCGACGCCTTTTGTCATTTTGAGTTTTCAAGGGTCTTGGTGGAAGAGCAATTTCACGAGACTTCTCTGCCAGCTTGATTGAACGACTGATGGTAGTTATTACAACTGTCTTGTGGGCTTGCTTCGAGCTTCACCGACCTGAGTTGAGGGGGAATGAGCAAGTGTGAAGTTCCAGAGCTCCAGCCGGAAATTCGGATTCGCAAGCTCATCGCGCAAATTGGAGATGGCCAACATCGCTGTCGCCCTGGTCTGTTGATGGCCAAGAGGAGCATGGAAATTCGGATGGAAACCACCGAGATTCCGGTTCAGGGTCTTGCAGGCTGATCTGCAATCTGCAGCAGAGACAGTGAGTGCACCCGAAAAGCTTTCAGCATCCCCATGGGCTGCGGACCCCACATCCTGCGGAACCTGCTCCGCGTACTTTTGACTTTAGGACTGCTCAATGGCAGGTGTTAACCCTCCATTTCCCTTGCCGATCTGTTCATGTCTCCTGTTTTACCCCGGATCTCGAAGCTTTCGCTGACTTCGGTCCGAAGTACGGGGGACATTCCACATGTTCACGAGGTGTCTGCTGTCTTCGCAGCAACCACACATTCTCAGCGAGATAGGATAGAAAAGTTGTTCTTTTGACTAGCAAGCACGCTTTGGGAAAGTGGTGGAGACGGAACGCCTGGCCGATTGCCACGATAGGCTTAGGTCCGCCTGGTATTTCTGTCGAAGGCTTCATAAATGCTTTTGCGCCGCCTCCTGGGAATTGGGAAACCCAGGCTCGCCCTTTGCAATTCCATTGTCACTTACTATGGCTTCACAGTTTTATGATGCGGTCATTATCGGTGCCGGCATGGGCGGCATCTACCAAGCTTCGCGTCTTCTCAAACTAGGCTTGACGGTGAAGGTCCTTGATCGCGCTGATGGCCCTGGAGGAACATGGTACTGGAACCGCTATCCAGGGGCGATGAGCGACACTCACTCCCACCTTTACCGTTATTCCTGGGACAAGGAAGACCTGCAAACGTACCCTTGGTCCACAAATTACCTCGACTCGAAGGATATCCTCGGATACCTGAACCATGTCGTCGATCGTCACGACTTGCGAAAACATATGCAATTCCGGACAGAAGTCTTATCAATGAGATGGAATGAAGAGGACTACACCTGGACCATTGACACTCTCAGCGGCTCTTTCTCAGCTCGTTACGTGGTTACGGCCGTCGGCCTCCTCAGCGAGCCGAATTGGCCAAGTATCCCAGGACGAGACAGCTTCCAAGGAGAGTTATACCACACGTCTCGATGGCCTGAAACCTATGACCTCACTGGTAAGCGGGTGGGCGTCATCGGAAACGGCTCCACAGGAGTCCAACTCATCACGACGATAGCACCACTTGTTGGATCACTGCTGTGCTTCCAACGGAGTCCTCAGTACAGCGTCCCTGCTGGCCGTAAAGCCGTATCCAAAGACGAGCGTGATCTCATAAACGGCAGCTATGATGACATCTGGGCCCAAGCGAGAAAATCACTTTCCGGAGGCGGATTTGACGAGGCAAAGATCAAAACCACGGATGTATCGAAGGAGGAAAGAGACCAAATCTATCAAGCTCTGTGGGATCAGGGCAGTGGCCTTCGATTCCTGCTTGGGAGCTTTCAAGACATTATTACTGATGAGACCGCCAATCAAACGGCATGCGACTTCATCAAGGGAAAGATCGCAGAGATTGTGAAAGATCCTGAGAAGAGACGCAAGCTGACCCCGAAGGATTTGTATGCGCGGCGGCCGCTCTGTGATACCGGATACTATGAACAATTCAATCGAGACAACGTTGACATTGTTGACATCAAGGAAAATCCCATTTCCAAGATCGTTAGCAATGGCGTTAAGCTGAGCGATGGCACCTTCCATGAACTCGATGTTCTGATTTGCGCTACTGGCTTCAACGCCTTTGATGGTGCATACAGGCGACTCCATATCCAAGGCCGAAATGGAGTGACTCTTAATGAACATTGGAAAGGCGCGCCGTCTACCAACATGGGCGTCGCCTCAGCTGGATTTCCAAACCTCTTTATGATTCTTGGGCCAAGGTCGCCGCTTGCAAATGTCCCCCCAATGATCGAGGCCCATGTTGACTTCATCACCTCGGCCATCACCCGGGTCGAAGAGCACCGTAACCAGGCATCAACTCACCTTAACGTCGCGATGGAAACCACACAGCAAGGGGAAGACGAATGGGGTGCATTGTGCGACATGATCAGCGACAAAATGCTCTTCAAGAGAGTCGACTCGTACTTTTACGGGGGCAATGTCGAGGGCAAAACACGCTCGACGCTCATCTTCTTCGGTGGCCTGGGGATGTTTTCGCAGAAGTTGCAGGAGTGCGTGGATAGCGGGTATCCTTCTTTCAAGCTCATTTAGATAGTGATAGTCTTGTTTGTGGTAATGAATGTAATGTGAAGACGCGCGAATCTCTCCTACCGACTACGGCGGCCGCTTAATAGTCTTAGTGAGTGAGGATATATCAGCTAGGTATCCTCGTCGATATATTTTCTGTTTGCTGTCGGAGAAAGAGGCCGATATATTAGACGGACTCAAGACTGGCTTGTAAAGCTGACGAGCCCTCGCGGGGTTGGGACAAAGAGGAAAGGGCAGCTGGTTCTTTGAGCCTCGGGACATTTTCCGCACTTTACTGACCACCATGCTTAGAGTTAATTAGCCATCGAGTAGACGATCTCGAGGATCGGATGAACCCCGCTCTTGGGGCAGCGTTGCCTGGCCAGACTCCCAGAGAGCAGGGTTTCTCCAGATATTCTGTTCCCTTTCGTCCTGGACTTGTTCCCTATCCACCTATGTGCGTTCCAGTAGCGCACTTATCATGTTATAATTTTGGGGCATTTGCCATTGCTGCGGCCAGGATAATCTGAGAGCATTGATATGACAATAACCTCACCTTGGCTTTGTCGAAGGCCATCGTGACCAAAACGAAGTCCAAGATGAATCAAACAAACTTTCAGAGCTCGGAGCCTTCAGCAGGAATACATCGAGCTGCAGAAGATGTTTCGAAAAACCCAGGCGGGAAAATGCGTTCTCAACGAGTACGTTATGCTGCCAGAGCGTGGTATGTCGCATCTCAGGAGGCAGTTCAGTGGTTCCCGTAGGCTGACATACTTTTACTAGCAAAGAATGTAAACGCAGAAAGGTCAAGTGCAATGGAGAGACTCCATGTCACCATTGCGATCGCTACGATGTACCATGTCTGTATCCAGAGAAGACCAGCACTAATCAGCCTGGGCGTTCATCGTGAGTAAAATCCAAATCCAAGAGATGTCGTTCCTCACATGACGCAGCCAGATGGAAACGATTACCCAGAAGCTCGAGATGCTTCAACAGCAGGTCAGCCTTCTGATCTCCCGAGAGAAGGCCTCTGGAGTGACCGAGAGCCATGTGCTTCCATCTGCTTCGATGAGCTCGCCTTGCTCGAGTTCTCGAGTTCCGAACGATACGCTCTCACCCTCGCAGCCATGTTTGACAGGCCAGTCGCTAATAACTACGGAGAACTCACGGCATAACGGCTCAAAGAGATCTGCCCCTTCCCATGTTAGTGGGCCAATGTCTCTTGCGGGTTCGGACTTGATGCAAAGCACATCGATTTACCATGCCGGGGTCTCCACGAGTTCAAAAATACCTGCGAAGGATAGACTGGCCATTGCGTGCCATCCCCTTCTTTCGTTATCACAGGCGGAGGCACTGCGACTCATCGATATTTACGAAGACGAATGTGGATCTGTCTATCCTCTGATCGATATCGAACCCCTTCGATGCTTCGCCACCGACTTCTACAACGGCGTTGCTGCCTCGCGGGACCCTGCAAATTGGCGCACCTTCAATCTCGATCAATCCTCCAAAAGACATTTTAACATCCTGGAAATCGTTCTCGCTATTTCTTTGGTGATTGAGGGCCGTGGCTCAACCCAACTCAGCTCTGCCTTGATGGATGAGCTGGAGGCCGAAATTGATCATCGCCCCTCTGGGACTTCTGTTGACATACCTCTTGCAGAGATTTTTACTCTCATGGTACTAATTCCTCACGTTGACATATCAAATGACCACTACTGACCAGTACAAGAGCATTTACCACTTCTATCGCGACGAGGAAGTCCTTGCATGGCGGACGATTGGCCTTGCCGCAAGAATTTCCTTGGAGATGGGCTTACATCTTTGGGACCCGCCGTACGAAACCTTCCGGAACCCACACGGACGAGAGCGCACGAATCGATTGTTCTGGTGCATCTATTGTCTTGATAGACGCTGGAGCTTTGGAACGGGACTTCCGTTCGGGATACAAGAGGACGATATTGACCCTAGCCTACCAGAACCGGTGAGCCTATTCGTATGAGACTATATTCCCAAGCTTATCCCAGTCACAGAATGATTCGCATCCATACCTCTTGACCAGCATGATAACCTATTCACGAATCGGATCCAAGATCTTGAAGACTTCGTCGGGAGCAGAGCGGGCTGAGAGAGAAGACACGGCTTTTCTCACGTACCAAGTACAGCAGTGGTACAGCTCCCTGGATCCTGAGGTTCGAGTGGACGATGATCAGGATCTCGTGGTCGTAGGTCTCTCTCCCGCACGCAACCGACTGCGAATCTTAAATCGTCTCCGGAAAAACCAGCTTCTTATGTTGATACACAGGAAAGCGCTTTTCACATCAACTTCCATCGCAGCGGATCCAAGGGGCGCCAAAACCGCCGTTGATTTGGCACGAGCCACCATCACAATGCTGGAAAGGATACGCAAAACATCCGAGATCTACCAGTCTCATGCAGTGTGCTTCAACTACTTTCTCTACTCCGCCCTGACCGTTATTTTACTGGCCGCCTACCACGCCAAGGCCCGATTCCACGAGTATTGTCGAGAAGAATTCAACATGGCCCTGAATTTGATGGGCGGAATCTCGGCTAAGTCAAACGTCGCCAGAAAGCTGTGGCAAATCATCAAGCACCTCAAGGTCATGGGTCCCGAGCTAGGCATTCTTCCTTACATGGAGACTCAACAAGACAACCCGAGGCGGGAGTGCGAGGGTCACACCGAGTCAAACGATAAAACCCTTTCCTGGAGCCAGAGCCAGACTCAGCTCTACGGCGGCATGGGCGCAGATTCTGGTCAGATGTTACCAGGCGCTCGGGAGGTGAGCGGACTGGGAAATCTCATGACACATACTGATATTCCCATGTTCACTAACAACTACATCGTGGATGGAAACCTGCTGTGCTCGGAGCTCACAGATCTCTTTCAAGCCATCGACCCCACAAGATACGAGCAGATACCACCACATCTGTTGGACCAGTCCAGGAGTCAGCCTTCTACTAGTACCTTTCCGATGCCCGACCACTTCTCGAGGACGGTCAGGAATGTTTTCTGAACGGTCTTTGCAGGAGATATAACACTGCAGTGCCCGGTTTATTAGTATCTTGCATGTGGTCCTTTCTTTTGGTTGAATAAACAACAGTGTTCTTGAGGAGCTCTTTCTTGGCTCTTAAGAATGGGGAGCTGGCTATAGTCGCCACCATGGTGAAAGTCGGGTATGGCGGGCCAATCCTCGCCGCTTTGTTGCGGTTTCGCCGCCAAGTACTGACTTGACTCGTAAAGTGGCATTTCTGAGCACGGCGGACTATTTAAATCATATCAACCTAGCTCAATCAGGGAATTGCCGAGGAGCCTTCAAAGTTTTCCTTCGGTAATATCGACATCTGGGCACCTTCTCCATGATCACCACCCTGCTCTTCTCGCTACTCGTATGCTGCTGCTGCTTGACTCTAGCATGACAATCCAAACCTAAGGAGCGATTGAGTCTTGTCCACTTGGACCCTGTGTCCAGACCTTCACTCAGTGCGGGGTAGAGCCTCCTCAATCTACTGCCTAGCCTTGCCTGCCCCGGAGGTTTCTCAAGCTAGTGCGTACTGCCTCGAGTGCTCCATTCTTCGGGTCTACGACAGCATTACAGAGACAATGCCACAGGCCAGCTTCCAGTACAAGAGCCTATCTTACACAATATGAGTTTTCACGTTGAACGCCATACTTCGCGCTTCGAGAAAGCCCCTCGTGCGATCCGCGCCTGTGAGTTGTGCCACGCGCGGAAAGTGAAATGCGACAGTAGCCCCACCAAGCCTCAGTGTTCAAACTGTCAACGAGATGGCCAAGCGTGCCAGCAAAGGCCGCGCCGACGAAGAGCGCTTCCATATAAGGCTGCAAGAGGGTTGTCGAGCCAGGATCCGGCTCAGATTACTGCCGCGAACCTAATGGAAGCTTCGGCCCAGGCTTCTAAAACCACTGGCCATGCTTTATATCAAGGAGTCTTCCCGCAGAGTGAGGTAGAGTCCTCTTTACAAGTTCAGGGGCCAGGACGAGGGCAAGCTTCTCAAGCAGCTCAGCCAGCCGTGCAAGGGCCGATCGAAGGAGATACTGATCAACCCCCCGAGCCTTCTCCATCAGGGGTGTCTATGTCTAGTGCGGCCAGTAGCTACGACAATGGGTACATGGAACGTTCGACGTATATTGCACCAGACAAGCTTCGTGCAGAAGATGGTTCTGAGATCAAATACATACTTCCCGCCCCTTCAGAGGCCACGCAACAAATCGCAAATCTCCAGAGTGCGTTCAGATTTCCCCCTCGGGCGATCCGAGATTCCTTGTTTGAGAATTTCTGGACATACTGTTATCCTTGGGATCCAATCGTTGATCGATCCCAAGTCACAGGCGTGGATGCTGAAGCAGTGTCACCTCTTTTACTTCAAACCATTTTTCTGGCTGGCAGCCGAATGCTTTCACTTTCACAGGCTCACAACTTTGCCTCGGCGCAAGACTATTACACAAGGGCGAAGACACTATTCTGGCTCGACTACGAGAAAGACCCCATGACGCTCTTGATCGCGAGCTCGCTTATGCACTGGTGGAACCCGCATGGTCCTGAACGGGTGTCGACGAACACGAGCAGCTTCTGGTGTCGGATCACGGTGAGCCTGGCACAACAAATCGGGATCCACAATACTAAGAAGGCTGTACCGAATGAGTCTTTGCGCCGCCGACTGTGGTGGTCGATAGTGGTAGGTAGAGCCCTTTGTCCTTATTTTCTACCCGAGTACTCTGACGCCTATTAGGCCCGTGATTGTCTCATTAGTGTAGCCCATGGTCGCCCACAAGCAATCTGTCTGGAGGACTGTGATGTTCCCCGCCCTACAGTTGACGACTTCCCAGGCAATGCTCCGACAGGATTGTTCTTCATCGCTTACGTCGAGTTGTCACTGATTATGGGACGGTTCGCCCAGCTTGGGATTCGAAGATCGCTCAACAAAGACCATGCTATTGGAATCGAAGACTCCCTACATCGATGGGCCAAAACCCTCCCAGAACAACTCCGACTGACTTACAACTCCAATAACCGCATGTATTCACACGAACCCTCGAAACCATACAACCTTCAGAGTCGTCAACTGAGTGTCCTCCATCTTACGACAATCATTCTGCTGTATCGTTCGAAATCTTTCGACGGTCCTTTCCCCCGAGCGGCGGTGCTTGCAGCATCCACAATAGCAGGGTCGTTCGAAGATTTTCTCGCCCGAGATGAAGTACGTCTGCTCGGACCCGCCTTCAGCTTCTACCTTCTCGCTGCCTCGATCGCACTACTTTCGTGTTACAAATATGCGGATCTGTGGACACTGGCCCAGGAGGACCTGAAGACTTTGGCACAAGCTCAACAAGAGATGAAGAAAAAGTGGCCTTCAGCGCTCGGCAGTATTGGAAGCTTTGATAAGATGTTCAAGCTTACTGTGGCCACGCAGACCCGGGCGAAGGGGATGCCAGAGAGCTCCCTGACACCCATTCAGACCGTGTTCTTCGAAGATTGTGATATGACTTTGTGTCGCATGCACAGTATCCTGATGCAGAAAAGTTCTCAACTTTCTACTGAGCGCGATCAAAGAGAGCCGCCTGTATCTACGGCCCACAGGGATCAACAGCAAATGATCAATCTGTCCGGAGACCTTAGTGGAGGAGTGCCCGTTGTGGAACCATATCAAGGCGGGTCGGCCGATCATCCTGCCGCAGGGACCCTCCTGCAGCAGCCACCAGATCCTGAAGAGATTATGGGGTTCGATGCAATGCTTCAAGACGATGGCGGACAATTGAACGATGCGATGGGAGATTGGCTGTTCTGGAACGAGCTTGCCTTCGACTCACATTGATACCGGAAACACATCTGGAAAAAGGCCTGCCAAAGCCTAAACAACAGATATCTTCCTGCTTGTGTTTATCTTGCATTTTCTCAATCGCTGTGGCTTAACACGGTGCCATCAAGATGAAGAGATTGCATATGCTAGCTTGGAATCGCTCCAGAACAGCTCGGTGAAGATATCCAAATCGAAAAATCAAAGCCCATAATTAAATCAGTGTACATATATTGCAAATTCCTATTTTCTTCCGCAATCGACCATAGGATGTGGAAAACAGGGCTTCCCGTTCGCTCAGCCGTACTTAAGCCATATGCCGGTCATTTAGTACTAAGGTTGGTGACGACTTGGGAATCCTGGCTGTTGATTGTTTTTGGCATCTCTACATACATACTTAGCCATTCCCCTTTCTCTCTTTCCCTCACTTTGATTCAACTCCCGCCAAAACTTGCGGCGAGGAACTCCAGATTCTCTTTCGACCATCGTGTTGGTTCTTCACCCAGCCATCGTGGCATCTCCCTTGTCAGCCCATCTTCAAAATCCCACCCTTTCCCTTCCTCGACATAGATGCTTTTCCCGTTCAGCCCCTCCAAGAGCATGATGGCGGCAATATGTTCCGCAACAGCCATTGAAGACTGGTAGTGAGACGGGGCTTCCGCCTGGGCCTCGGGTGTTCTATTCTTGAAGAGCTCGATCAGCCCGCCGGCGATCGTCATGGGGGACTCGGTCATCCCTGGGCACATGGCATTTACTCGGATTCCGTCGCGTGCGAAGATTATGCCGCGCATCGCCCTCATCAGGCCCAGGATCGCTTGTTTGGAGGTCTGATATAGGAACATGCCGGGAGCGTCGCGGAAGCCGGTCACACTTGAGATGAACGTCAGACTCCGATCGTCTCTCACGCGTTCATTAGCCGTCGTCGTTTTCCCTCGGCAACGTAAGAACGGTAAAGCGATCCTCGCAAACGTGCACGTGGCCAGGAAATTGACGTCCAGGGTGCGAGTATTGCCGGAGTCTTTGGCAACAGAGTCAATGGTCAAGTTGCCGTCGAAGTATGACGATGTGGGACTGTCGACGATTCCCGCACAGAAGACAGCGTGAGCTATGCAGCCGTGCTTGTCCCATGCCGTTCGGAAGAGCATGTAAAGATCACTGTATTTGCATACGTCGCAGCATAGGAATGTGAGATCGTCTCCATTGCGTTCCACGGATGCTGTGGCCTGAATTCGCCTCTCGGAATGCAGGGTCTTGACGAGGGTTTCGCCGACGTCTTGGTTAATGTCTCCGAAGACGACCAATGCTCCTTGGCGGTACAGAATCGTTACCAGCGCAGCTCCAATACCGCTTGCACCACCAACAATCACAACTACTTGATCTTTGAGCTTGAGAAAGCTGTTGCTGTCGGGAAAAGGAGGATACCGTGACATCTTGCGATGTTCTCTGATCATCTGGCTCCAAATTTTAGTAACGATAGCAGTCTTGGAGTGGCGGAAAATTTGTGTCGAATATCTTCAAGATACTAAGTACCGAGTAGAAGTGTTCTGAGGCGAAGGAAACAGTAGGATATAAAGGTGACGTGGGGTATGTACTTGCACTATGCTACTTTAAGCCGACCAAGGACGTTCGGCACTACTTTAAGCAATAGTAGATTATTCGAAAGGAGAGACGAGGATGCCATTA
The DNA here is from genome assembly GCA_030247875.1 of Cladophialophora chaetospira. Taxonomy (NCBI): domain Eukaryota; kingdom Fungi; phylum Ascomycota; class Eurotiomycetes; order Chaetothyriales; family Herpotrichiellaceae; genus Cladophialophora; species Cladophialophora chaetospira. The sequence continues at coordinate 811,590 of JAPDRK010000014.1, forward strand.
TCTCAATTTGTGCCGAGTCTCTGGAATTCTGAGGCTAACACCTTCTAAGCAAGTAGGTAACCTCCACTGGAGTGAATGACGGTGCCATCTACAAAGCTATCTCGCATGCAGTACAGATATGTCTCGGCAATATCCTCTGGGTAGCCAATGGTCCCAGTCATTGTCGAAGCCATATACTTCTTTAGGAGCGGTTGAAGCACCTCGTCAGGAAAATCGTCGAAGAGTTCTGTCCTTGTAGGCCCGGGACAGATGCAGTTGACTCTGATCGGCCGCAGGTCAACTGCAAGGGCACGTGTAATACCTTCCACGCCAGCACCCCAGCCTGCCATCAGAACTCGCCCAGGAACGGGTTTCACGTTGTTCACACCGCTGGTGAAAGTCATTGAGGATTGCGGACTGTTGTGCATGTAATTTTGTGACAGCTTCCCGATCATTATCGGCACGTAGAATCGCAGAATGCCATGTTCCGTTATCATCTTTGTGTTCGTATCTGCCAGGGGGATCGATCCCACCTTGTTGCCTGCCGTGTATACGACATGATCGAGTTTGTCTCTCCCTCCGTCTGTGGCCTTTTCAAACAGCAATTTCAGATTGCCTTCCAGCCGATCTAGATCATCTAGGTTGCAGGGGAAGCCTTGAACCCTGCCATTATCATCGGTGGTTGTATCTGCACCAGACTGAATTTCTTCCAGCTTTCGAATGGCTGCGTCGATTTTTCGCGGATTGGAGCTTGATACGACTATCGTAGCACCAAACTCCCTGGCGGCTTCCGCAACAGCCAGTCCTATGCCTGAAGTCCCGCCTAGAATCAAGATGTGCTTCCCAAACAGCTTTTCTCTGTATCCAGTAGTCTGAGCCTGAGCTGTCGCCATGGTGAGAGGGAACTTGAAAAGCGTGTTGAAAGGAATTGCTGCTTGGAAAACTGGTCACTAAGGTTGTTGTGGGTTATCTCCTAGGCTACAAGGTAGTGCCCCTGAACGAGGAGGCACGCGCCGAGCGAATGACGACGCCTCGGACTTTGGAATTATTGCCTTGTAGGTCAGCGGCACAGGATGCCGACAGGGTTCCTTTCGGTCTTGCGAAGTGACAACATTCCCCGAAGACCTTCTCTGAAGCTAAACCCAAACGCCCGGCCGCATACATCTCGATGTTCACGCATGCACCATGCAATGCGCCAATACATAGCTATTGAAGCTGATATACTCTGTTTGCCGTAAGCAACAGGCGTCTGTTAGACTTCTGTGCCATTCCGTCTCATTCAGGTCATCATGAGCAACCCGACAATAGATTTGTATACTTCGCAGACACCGAATGGAATCAAGGTGGTAGCCACTTTGGAAGAATTGGGGTTTGTTTGTAACAACAGTTCGGAATGCTTAGGCTCACTGACCTAGGCTGCCCTACACTCTGCACAAAATAAACATATTACAAAACACGCAAAAGGAGGCATGGTTTTCTGCTATCAATCCCAATGGACGCATACCGGCAATGACAGATACCTTCACTGACGACAAAGCTATCCGCTTATTCGAGTCCGGTGCTATTCAGAAATATCTGGTAGAACGATATGATACGGAGTATAAGATCTCTTATGTGCCGGGCACGCGAGAGTATCATGAGATGAACTGCTGGGTAATGTTTTCTAAGTTTGCTAATTATGCGGAGCACATGTTGATAGAATATTCTAGCTATTATTTCTCAATGCCGGCGTCGGGTAAAGCAACCTGTCTTCCATGCGTCGCTTCGCCCGCATTTACTGACAGGGTGACAAGACCCATGCAAGGTCAAGCGACGCACTTTCGCCTTTACGCGCCAGAAAAGCTCGAGTATCCAAAGTTTCGGTATCACACTGAGTGTCTTCGGCTCTACCGAATCCTCAACGAGCATTTACAGTCGAGTTCCTCTGGCTATTTGGTCGGCGACCATTGCAGTATAGCCGATATTGCGCATTACGGCTGGATTGCGTGCTCTGCATGGTCGGGCATTGATATTGGCGAGTTCCCGCATCTCAAGGAATGGAGAAAGAGAATGGAAACCCGATCTGCCATCCAAAAAGCAAGAGCCGTGCCCGATCCATGGCCATTTGAAGACCTCCCCAAGGATGATGGAGCTACTGCACAGTTCACAAAGCCTGGGAGAGATTGGTTCTTGAAAGTGATTGAGCAGGATATGAACGGCCAGTAGTATAGTGACAGAACCTGAGTCATTCTTTCTAGCATCTATACGCTTGATCCATCTACAATGAAGTCCTGTCCTACGGTGAAGCTGGCCAGATCTGACATCAAATACAACAACATGCCGCAAAGTTCTTGAGGTTGTCCAATTCTATTCAATGCGCAAGTTCCAGCAAACAATGGTAACCGCTCGGGATGCTCGTCGAGAACCATTTGCAGTAGTTCTGTCTGCATGCAGCTACATATATGGAGGTTCAGTAAAAATTCTAGATGTGACCTTCGAAGCAACTGGATGTTAGAAGCAACTTACCCAGGGCTGACTGTATTCACGCGTATCTGATATTGGGCAAGTTCTTTCGCGATCTGACCCATGAAGCCCCGCACAGCGTACTTCGACGCTGTGTATGCAGCGATTGAGTGTGCAGCCGGCGCCTTGTAAGCTGCGATAGAAGCGATCGCCACGATACTACCACCAGTACTTTGCTCTTTCATCTGCCTGGCGCAGTGCTGAACAGTATAAAATACTCCCTTCACCTGGTCAAAAGGAATTAGAGTACTCGAATTACAATATTGATTGATACTTACGTTGACATTCAGGTTCACGTCAAGATCCTTCGGGGTGTGGTCGAGGAACGGCTTGTCGACATGGACTCCGGCAGCCGCGATACTATTCAAGTTTCAGGTAATTAATCACCATAGACTTTGCAGCCAATATTCGAAGTCCGTTCTTACCACCCATAAATGCCTCCAAAGTCTTTGGAGATCTGAGTGATGACTTTGCCCAAGCCCTCGTAGTTGGTGACATCCGCTTGATAGTAAAGATACTGGCCCCCATATGTCAACGAAGAGAAGGCTTCGCTAGGTTGAGCAGCGATATCGATAACTGCGATATTGGCTCCTGCTTGAGCCAGTCCATTGGCAAAAGTAAGCCCAAGCCCACGCCCGCCACCAGTGATTACGACTGTTCGCCCTTTGAGTGAGAATTTGTCAAGGAAGCGATTTTCATAGATCGGCAATGCAGCCATGACGACTTGAAAACTAGACACCCGCTCCTGGGGTCGTCTGGGCCAGAAATTATTTCACCACGAATGCTCTAGGAGCGTGCACAGTATTAATGAATATAAGAGAAGCACTTTAAGCTTCAGCTACGCGGTCTAAATACACGTCCCGGGTTTACTCGGTTCAGTCTCGGTATCTTCTTGTCGATTATGGAAATTCGGCCTGTAAAGGATAGCAGATGTATGTACGCAAAAGAATGTCCTCGAGTACCATTTTTCTCGATTTTTCTTGCTCGCCCCTTTCACGCCGCTCATCTTACTTGCTCACGTGTGAAAAGTGATTAATCTTGCATGTTGTCAATAGGGGCCTGCAATGTATCAGCAGAGCCTTTCACATGCTAAGAACGACGAACTTGCCTCATTTTCTACGGACTGCCAGATGAGATCAATCTGATGCAAAACAAATTTTTTCAGAGGCCCCTTGTGTGCAATCTCCAGCGTCTCCTCCAATTGGCTGGCTCTCCTGCTGCCAATGATGATTTTATCTCCCAGCTCCGGCTTTAGGGCTGAATCATACAGTATCCACCGATACGCCATCTCCGCCATCTTCATACCATTTTCATGCGCAAGTCGCTCCCATTGTTCCAGGGCAGCCACAAGAGAAGGCCGATTGTAGAGCTTATGATAAATCTGGCCAACAGGGTCATCTCGACTCCAGCGGCCATGCATATTGTCGCCACGGAGGTCCCGTGCTGATTTGGCGAGAAAGCCACCAGCAAGTGGGCTGTAGGCGTAGAATTTTATCCCCAACTTACGTAGCAAAGGGAAGAGATTTTTCTCAGCGTGCCGTGCGACAGGGTTGTAATTTCCCTGGTACACTGATGGGAGAATCATAGACTTTTCTTTCGCGAGATCATACAAATCCTGTACCTGCTCTGTTGACAAGTTGGAGATCCCCAACTTGTCAAATTTGCCATGTTTGTAGAGCTGTTGGATAGCTGACAGCGTCTCCTCCAGAGGCGTAGCTGAGTCCGCTGTGTGAAGATAGTATATCTCCACCTTGTCCAAGTGTAAGTCATGCAGTGATTGTTCCATGCCATTGATAATGCTTTCTTGGCTCATGCAACCTGGGATAACTCCAGGTGTTTTCGTGTGAATGGTGAAGTCCAGGGCTACGTCCAGCTGTCCAAGCAGTCTTTCACTACCCTTGTATAGGGCGGCGGTATCAATCGCAGTAATGCCACCTTTCTTAGCGACGTTGAGGATTGAAGCTGCTTCCTGCTCGTCTACGTGCGAAAGACTTTCCGCGCCGTATATGATCATTGCCTTATGATTGTTCGCCATTGTTTGACTTGAGGGGCAACAACGTGGGTGGAGCTGAAAAACCGTCAACGCTTCTTGCGAAAGCCGTTCTCCCTAAAGTGACATTTGTTTCCGTGAAGAAGTCATAGTTTGTCTTCCAGCGATGACAGCCTCGTCACTGCCGGCCACGTGTAGCCTTGTCCTGGTCTTGATGTAACGTGGCCTGAAGCACGTGTTACGCTGATTCGGATTTCCAGGAGCGCCAATTTTTTTGTCTTCAGCCAAGCCATGGCGTGGGTTCCGGCGTCGAAGTGGCCTTAGGATTCAGTGTCCTACAGATGCCATCTTACCGAAGCCGAACATCACTGTCGCTTGACCTGCACGAATTAAGCTTTCCCGACACGTACTCAGCAGTCATGTTAGTCTCCGTTTAACTTCTGATTGTCCGTACTTCGAGCCTCTCCGGCATTTAGTGCTGTTCCGACGTGAGCGAAGATCTTTCTGTCGGTCGGCGTTATTCGGTAACTACCATTCTCTCTCTGGTGCAAGCCTCCACCAAGACAACACTCAGTATCTCTCACCAGCCGATAGAAGCCGAAATCTATCAGAACACTGGTGAATAATGGTCGAGAATCGATTGGATCCCGCATTTCCTTGACGATTCCGCAAATGTTTTCCACCGATCTCCAATCCCCAGAAAATCAAGTGTGGTCGTGGCCATGCATCTAGCCAGGAAGAGCATACGCCGTACGGGATGGAAGGCGCAGCCACAACACAAACGAGACAAAATTCTCTTCTTGTATAAGAAGCTCAGAGGAACTTATCAATCGCTCTCCAACGCACTCATCTGCAGAACGGCGCCACTAGTGACTGATATCAACATGAAATTCAGAACCCTCCATGAGCTCGGCCATGAAGAGCGCGAAGTCACAATCATCGACAATCCGGATACTCTAGGTGAGCATAACCCTCATCTCAAAGGAACGGATATTGTGCTGGTCCCGCGCCCCTCCAACGATGTGAACGACCCTCTCCGCCTGCCTCAATGGAAAAAGTGGGCTGCTTTCTTAAACGTCTGCCTCTTGACCTTCATGACGTGCTTTTGGCTCGGAGGGCTCGCCCCTGCCTTTTATATTCTCAGCCAGGAGTTCAACGTCAGCATGGCAAGTGCCTCAAATCTGCTCATATGGCCAGTATTGAGTGCCGGTCTTTGCGTAAGTGTCAATTGTCGCTGCCTTTCTTTGAGTCCTGAAACCTTGGAACTTTAGCTAATCAGGAAATCCGTAGAACTTCTTCTGGGTTCCGATGGCTGAGTACATGGGCCGCAGGCCAGTCTTCCTCATTGGGTCATTGGGCATGTTTGTTTGCGAGATTTGGTCAGCAACCTCCACCAGCTTCGACAGTCTCCTCGCAAGTCGGATTGTTGGAGCATTCATGGGATCTTGCACGGAGGCCTTAGGCGCGCTCATCGTCAACGTAAGTCCGCAATCCTCAAAAAGACATACCGTCTAACAAAGGCATGAGGATCTCTTCTTTTTGCACGAAAGAGGATCCAAAATGGGCGTCTATATAATTGCTCTCTACTTCGGCAACTCACTGGGGCCTCTTATCACTGGATTCATTGTTCAAGGTGAGCAATCTCCATCTAGGGTCTTTTCCGTGCGGCACTAATTTTCATCCCAGACGTGGGCTGGCGGTGGGCTTCCTGGGTCAGCGCCATCTTTGGTGGTATCAACTTCATCGGCATCGTTCTGTTCTTCCCCGAATCTCGATTCTCGCGAACCATCGATGCCGTCGCTTTTCCACTTCCACGGCGGATCTCCAACGGAAACACCGAGAAGCATCCAGGTGACCATGAGATGATAGAACAAGTTGACACGACTGATGCAGACACACTTGTCGGCGTTAAGAAGACTTGGCTGCAAGAAATGAATCCTTGGTCCGGAACCACCAACCATGGCATCCTAAATCATTTCATTCGACCATTTCCCCTCCTAGCCTATCCAGCTGTGGCATGGGCCTGTCTGACCTACTCCGTTGTCCTGGCCTGGTTGATCGGTGCAGGAACTCTGAGCTCGTTCATCTTTCAAGTGCCACCGTACAACTTTTCGCCCGGCGTCAACGGTCTGATTGGCCTGCCTGGTATTAGTGAGTAGATATGTTGAAGATGACCATCTCTTCCAAGCTGATTGTTCTCCAGTTGGAAACTTCGCAGGAGCCATCTTTGGCGGAAAGCTCACGGACATATACGCCCGCCGTTGCGCACGCCGGAATGGAGGGAAATTTGTCCCCGAATCCCGTCTCGTGTTGCTGATAATCCCTTCGATTCTGGGGCCGTGTGGTCTCCTGATGTTTGGCTTTGGTGCACAAAGATCTCTTCACTGGGCAGTGCTTTATATCGGTTACGGCTTGATCAGTATTGTCCCGGCGGCTGCAAGTATTGCGATGACGTACGTGATGGATTCTTATTTCGAGGTCGCCGCCGAAGGATTGTTAGTGGTCAACGGTATCAAAAACGTGGTAGCTTATGGGTTCACGTACGGGTTTATCCCCTGGACCGCGAGTGTCGGCTATGAGACGGTGAGTCCTGTCATTCTGATTGGGCCTTCTTGCCAGAAATGAGATGCTAATTGCAGTCTTAGGTCTTCGGAACAATGGCTGGTATCTGGATATTCACCTTGCTTTTGGCCGTACCGCTCTACGTCTGGGGTGCAGGTATCAGGAGATATACGACCTTGAACATGAGAGTCATCTTATTTTGAATGCGACAGTGGCATGCTGTAAGGTACTTGGTGTATCTGGTGTGGCAGTGGACTTGTCGAGATAGCAGAACCGTCTTGTCTCCATTTCGACCTCCATTTCAACTGTGCAGTTTGATACAAGGTACATAGTATTCGGCAATTCTTCAGTGGTTACTCGGCCCTCCCTTCCATTGCAGAAGTACACAGCAAGTCACTCAGGTTACATTCGATGACCATGATCCCACGATTTGTACCTGTTAAAGTCCAATTTTATTTTCTAAAGTACCCTTTGGGCCATCCACAGGCCCAGACAAATTCAATGCAGAACTTTTGGTCGCTTATCCTTCACTTCAGCATTGCCCCAGAACTTGGCTCCCATTTCTCCCAAAATCCGAATCCATGCATTCTTGTGCTCATATCCATGGCGATTGTCCGGTAGGCCAGTCATCGAGAGAGTGACTTTGGTAAACCTCTCATCTGTCTTATCGACGTCCAATGACACGAGAACCATCGTTTCGTACTGATCTGTCCACTGTGATTTCCATGTATATTCGATGTTGTAGGGCAGGCTCTTGTTGTTGATCTTGGTAAACTTGCCCCAGTGGCCCCAACAGCCACCACCTCCTCCCAAATCGGAAAAGTTGCGATCGTCCCAGGAGAAGTTGCCTCCTTCTCGAGGGTCTAGGTGCCTTTCGCCATCGCCAACCCAGGGCCCGCGGCTTTCAGTGCCGTCTAACCAAACTTGGCATACTCTGTCTGGCGAAGCCATGATGTCGTGTTGAACCGTAAATTCCCAAGATGCCATTGTGGGCACAAAGGTTGCGAATCTAATCTGCTTGACTGAATAGATTATATTGGTCTTTCACTTCTCTTAACTTTGAAGCAGACGACAACTTTTTGTAATATCTTCAATATATTTTTTGGCAGTCAGAGTACTGGCCTCGGTGCAATTGCGTAAGGTATCAAGGGGGTCCAGAAACACGCGGAGAAGTGTGGGACGAGGCTGAGAAGGTTTCGGAAGTTTCCCAAAGAGGTAGGTACCGGCTTGGCCTTGCAGAAAGCCGATAAGGTTCTCCAACGAGACCGAATTTCCTTTTCCTTTGCACTTCACGGGCAACCGCAACCTTCGCCTCGGGACAGTTGGCAGGCAGTCTGGTCTGATGGAGCAAATGGCCGACAGCCAGAGAGCCGCGCCTTATCCCTCGAACGGGTGCTGCCTTTTTTCGCCGACTGCGGCCACTTGCAAAAATGGACCCCGTTTGACCACGTGAAGTTGAACGACTCCCTTGGCAATTTTGAGATCGGAATTACCCGCCGAGGTACTTCCCATGGCCCTTGCACAGCGTTGAGGGACGACCAGTGATGGACGTTATGATTTGAAGCGACGATGACCACGACGTGCTGCTCTGTCCTGACCGCAACCAAGGGATCACGATCAACACGACGGTTAGGGCCACATCAGCACAACAAACAACGAGTTCTGTCTGCAGGCTCGCATAGCCAGATTTACCATCATGGGTTCTGTCGAAGAAAATTTCTCGCCACCGCGATATCAGTCCGACATCACAGATGCTCGACCTCTGGGTGAACCTTTGAAATTCGAATTTTCTGGCAGGATTGCTCCCAATCGCTTTATGAAAGCGGCCATGACAGAGCAACTGTAAGTGACCTGCAAGAACTTGAAGTCAAAGACCGGTAGTTTTATGCTGACTCTTGCTAGCTGCTCCTGGCACAAAGAGATCCCAGAAAAGCGAGGACTTCCGACGAGGAACTTATGTCGAGTCTACGAGCGATGGGGCCAAGGTGATATTGGTATGATTGTTACCGGCAATGTCAGTAAGTGAGAGAAACTACTAGTACTCGCCAACCAAGCACATGCTGCGTGAGAATTAACGTGCTGTTTCAGTGATATTTTGCGACTACCTCGAGTCTGTGGGTGACCCTGTCGTGCCACCTGATGCACCATTCTCCGGAAAGCGATTCGAAGCCTTCAAGGAATGGGCTCATTCAGTCAAGAAGAATGGCAGCCTGATGGTCGCGCAAGTGTCCCATCCAGGCCGGCAGTGTCACATGTATTTTCAAGCCCACCCCGTGGCCGCATCTGCCGTGCCGTATGACTTCAGCGGACCCCGCCGTCCCCTGCAGTTCTACGACCCACATGCAGCTTCTCAAGAGGAGATCGATGCTATTATCGATTCCTTTGCCCACGCCGCCGAGTACCTCGAGAAGGCCGGGTTCGATGGAATTCAACTGCATGCTGCAAACGGGTTCCTCTTGTCCGGGTTTTTGAGCGCCAGTACGAACCTTCGCACCGATAAGTACGGTGGATCTATTGAGAACCGGATGCGCATCCATCTGGAGATAGAGCAGGCCATTCGCAAGCGCGTGTCTCCAAACTTCATTCTCGGTATCAAAATCAACAGCACCGAGTTTCAAGAGACGGCGTTTACGCCACAGGAGGCCAATACAGTCTGCTTGGCTTTCGAAAAACACCATTTTGACTTTGTCGAGCTGAGCGGCGGCTCGTCAGAGAAGCTCATGACTGGAAATCAACACCAGGGGGAAAAGGTGAGAGAGTCGACAAGAAAAAGGGAAGCGTACTTTCAAGCCTTCGCGGAGCAAATCGTGCCCGGCTTGACGAAGACTAAAGTCTACATTACTGGTGGTCTTCGAACAGTTGGCGGGATGATCCGCGCTCTGGATACGGTAGACGGCATCGGACTTGCTAGACCACTTTGTCAAGAGTTTGAGTTGTGTAAGAAGATTCTGGAGGGACAAGTCACCGGCAGCATCATCCCGAATATGGAGCTTGGTGAATTCTGGCTTGCTTTAATGGCTGGAAATAGGACTATTAGAGAGGTTGGGCGAGGCCAAGAGCCACTCGAGCTCTGGAGGGACGATGTTATCAACGAATTGCGAGCTGGCTATGAGTTATGGGTGGACAACAAAAGCTCAGACCGTGAGTATATCAGTTATTACGGAGTTACGTCGACGGAGGCAATGGAGCAGGGGAAAATGCCTCCTCTGACTCACGCGATTTCAGCTGAGAAGGTCCGATAGAGAGATAGTCCCAGCCATCACTTGAAGCAGCATTTTGCAGCTCCGGGTTGAAGACTCATTCGTGCGCGGCAATATTTCCCCCGAAACGATCTACGATTGCCCATGGGCTGGCCTCGACACCTCGTCGAATGCACACTGGGCTTTGAGTCAATCACAGCGTTCTCTTTGCAGCGCCTCCTCAGTATATTCAAACTATCCCAGAAATCGCTTCACCACACTTCCCACCGCAAATGGGTCTTCGACGGCACTCCAATGTCCCACTCCTTCGATCACCTCCAGACTGGCATTCGGTAGCCGTTCACCGAGACTTTGACAGGCCGCGACCGGACTGACTTTGTCCTTGTAACCAACGATTATCTGCACAGGCATCTTCAGCCTCGACAAGTCAATCTCGAGATTGGAAGCCCTGCCAAGTGCCGTGCAGGCTTTTGCGTACCCTTCAGGATCCTGGCTCATCAAGATCGCTTTCACGGCGCTGTACGCTGAAAGGTTGGTGCTTTTCGTCCTCTCGGAAGTTCCGTTGCTGGCCACGGTCTCGGCGCAGACTCTCATTCCCCCAGATCGAACCGCCGCAGCTCGCTTGGTCTGTCCCTCTGCCGCCACTGCAGGCACTGGATACCGAGCCGGACCCAACAATATCAGCTTCTGCACCAATTCGGGATATTGAGCTGCGAAAGCGAGGGCGATCAACGAGCCCATGGAGTGAGCTACAAGTACGGATGGTCGATTATTGTGGTGTTTGAACAGTGATGCCAGATCTTCCGCAAGGCTCTGGATCGTGATGACGGATCGTGAGGATGTTGGAGATAGACCATGGCCTTCAAAATCGTAGCGGATGCATTTGGATGTTTGTTCGAGAAACGTGGTCTTAAGCAAACTTCCGTAGAACTCGGTACACCCACCCAACCCATGAACGAAGACCGATTGCGTCGTGCCCTCACCTGAGATCTCCACGTTGACGAGTTTCGAGCCAATCTTCGTCAGGCCGGAAGCTCCAGGGGTTCGACTAGTGTTGAATGTGGGCAGGTGCGAAGATATTCCCGGTGCCAGGGAGGGAGGAATATCGGGCTTCCGGGACACCACTTGATTGCGCAGTGTTCCCAAACCTGTGACCGTGACTTCGACCACGTCACCTGGGGAAAGGAAACTGGGTGGTGTCTGCCCGAAACCCACACCAGCTGGAGTTCCCGTGGCTATCACATCGCCTGGTTGAATAGTCTCGCCCATGGAAATAGTGGCGATCAATTGGGCAACCGAGAAGATCAAATCATCCGTGGTGGCGTCCTGTCTCTTTTCGCCGTTGACAAAGGTTTGGATGCGCAATTTGTCCGAGAGACAGGCTGCTCGAACCGCAACTGGGCCCATTGGGCAATACGTGTCTCCGGATTTGCCTAGGTAGAACTGCTTGTGGTCGCGTTGGACTTCACGCGCGGTGACGTCGTTGATGATGGTGTAGCCCCAAACATAAGTCAGGGCATCTTTCTCGCTGACATGCCGTCCAGCTTTGCCGATAATGACACCAATCTCGCCTTCGTAGTCCAGAGTAGAGGTAAAACGAGGGTCCAGTTCGATGTTAGCCCCGGAGGGCACAATGCTTGTTCTTCTCTTGGTGAAGATGACAGGATGCGAGGGCTGTGCAGTCTTGTCGCTTGAGTCATAGCCACTATTGTGAAATTCTTTGGCGTGCTCCACATAGTTCTTCCCAACGGCTAGAATATCTTTTCTGCTAAGTGGTGGAAGGAGAGTTACTTCGTCGAGGTGGACCGTTGAGCCTTCAGCCACAGGCTCGTCTGCCAGCTCTATCACTTCCTCTAGGGTCCTGAGGCGGGCTCCGGAGGGCATGCTCATGGGTGTGATGATCTTGCTTTCAAGGTCCAAAGAACCAACGCGTCTTTCGCCCGTCGGATCGAGATAGACCACGAAATTGGATGGTGTTGGAGACCACGAGGGCGATTTAGTCTTGTTTGTCCGCAACTTGCGTTCTGCAAAAGTCATGAAGTCTTTTTGAGAAGCCTTATGCACCCTGCCGTTGATCATGATTAGATTGAGCCTGCTGTGGTCTTGTAGGATAGCAATGTCATCTAGTGGGTTTCCGTCCACTAAGATACAATCAGCCAGGTATCCAGGTCTAATCTGACCCAGTTCATATTCTCGCATGAAGAGTTTCGCGACGCCAGCAGTGGCGGCAAGTAATGATTCCATAGGGGTGAAGCCGAGCCAGTTGACAAAATGCTCTAGATCACGGGCATATGTGCCGTGTGGCGTCCATGCAAAACCATAGTCTCCTCCACTGGGTCGAGACAATCAGCTTGAGGATCTGAGGCAGCGAGGAGAAACTTACGGCAGTACAGTAATGCCTCGCTGATGCATTTCGCTCAAAACCATCTTTGCATTTGCGAATTCCCTCTCGTATCCATCCCTCTCTTCTTCTGACATTTTATAGCCGTAAGTTTCGGACTCGTACAGGGTTGCATAGAGCCAGTTGATAGCAGGGACCACCATATGCTTGTGTTTGTTCTGTTCCAGCATAGTCATGCCTTCTTGGTCGGTCCAACTGGCGTGGAAAATAATATCAACGCCGTGTTTGACGCACATCTTGACACTGTCTCGGGCTCTGCCGGTAAGTCTCCTCTTAGTGATTGGTTCACATTTATCAAGGAATTGCATGCGTACCTTGCATGAGCACAGAGTCTTCTTCCGCGCCCGTGGGCAACTTCCACACACGCCGCCGTCTCTTCATCATCATAGTAGCACTTTTCCGAAGACAATGGCTCGCAGATCTCCTCCCCAGACATGGTCAACTTGACTGTATCAGCGCCTATGTCAATATGCCGGTTGACCACCGCACGCATTTCCTCAGGTCCCTTTGCGACAGCAGCGAGGCCATTTTGACCTACAGCGTCCTGAGGGCTGGTGATTTCCTTGCAATTCGCGAGATATCGGGGACCAGGCAGTTTGCCGGCATTGATCGCATCTCTGATTACCACATCTAGCCGATCTTGAGCAGAAGCAGCTCCAAAGCACCTTCGGTTCTTTGGTCAGTATATCGGCAGCGGTTTTGGCCTTGAGGGAACTAGCAGATTTGCACTTACATTGTATAGCCACTATCGATGGCAGTTCTCGCTGATCTTGCTGTCAACAAGGTGTGCTCCTCAACTCCCAGTCCGGCAAGAGCAGGAATATCTCCAGAATTCCAAGAGAGATGAGTGTGTGCATCACCAAGACCACTCATTAACGTCCTGCCATGTCCATTCACAACTTTGACCTTAGGGTCTTGAATGAGAGCTTCGACTGCGGGAACTTCCCCAACAAGGACAATTCGATTTCCTTTGATGAGGACATTGCCGGCATAAGGAAGAGATCCGGAGGAGTCAAAGATGTTGACATTTAGGAACAGAATGGTAGAGTCGTCTAGGGTTCCTATTGAGCGATTCAAACATTAGCCTGTCTTCCATGCTTGGTTTTGCTGAGAGAGGTCAATACCTTCAATCCCGTAGTCTTTCGGCTTCAGTCCAGGATCAAAGCGTACGTGTTCCCAAGGTTTCTTGGGGTTTTCGAGATCGCTAGCTGTGAAAGTTTTGACACCATTGCAACCATTAACAAGTCTTGCATTCGATGCATTTTGGGCCGTTGAAAACATTTTGCTGGCTAGCACATCCTCTGCAAAAACTTCGCCTTCCATTTTTTGTCGCAAGCATTTCAAGTTTTGGTGAAGTGGGAAGTACTTAGTTCAGATGGGATCCGACCCCACTGGAGCGCATAATGACATCTGAGTTCCATAAGAAGAGCCTAGACTCGTCATATGATCCAACTGTATGCTATAGAGTAGTCAAGGTATCTTCTGCTGTGGCAAAGTTAACGTCCATGAAGGCATCGTTAGGTGACTTCCGCTGGGTGGAGAACCACCGGTCCAATTCGGCAATTTCCAGGAACAGTCATGGAGGATGCCGGTACTCCGAATCTCGAGTGCCATAGCTAAGTAGCCGAGGTAGCTCGGGCCTAATTGCGACACACGAGTCCAAAATGTTCCGCCGACGGTTCGTCGAATATTGGCAGGTGCTCCTGAGCTTAGAGAGCACAGGGGAGAACGGATTTGCACCTTGATGGCTGGGAGCGTTTGCCTTCCCCGCAGAGTTTTTCAAGGCCGCGAACATAGGAACTCGCCTTGGTGAGCCAGCAAGTACTTGGAATAGCACAACTTTCTTGTGTAACCCTGGATTAGACCACACTACCTCATGGCCTGTGACTCTGCCGCACTGGCCATGAATGGAGTCTCGGATCTAGGACGACAGACAACACAGTCGCTGCCACTTAAGACAATCCAAGATGTGGAGCAGTGCGACGGAAAGGCCAAAGGGAGACCATTATGTTCGACTTCCTGAGTCTCATGGTTCCACCTCTCGAATCAGACACTGATTCGTGGTAGGGCTCGTGATTGACGGCGTGATCTACGATTGCTCAGAGTTTGCGAAGAAACACCCAGGCGGCGAGGCTGTCATCGAGTGGTATGCTGGCAGGGACTGTTCCCGACAGTTCTGGAGATTCCACAGAAAAGATCAATTGAGCGAACACGGTTGGATACTTCGCATCGGAAGAGTGGAAAGAAACGCTGTGCCTGGTCCGACGTCTGGGGCCGGACCGTTTGAAAACTCAACTTTCAAATATGAAAGTGACTGGTAAAGCCAGAAGAACTCCTGGATCAATTTAGATATTAAATGAGATCCCTCAAAAATCGCTCGTGGCCGCCAAGCCTGTAAAAGCGGCTTAGGTTGAAACCGAACGAGCCTCTTCTCATTTTCTTTCTCCTTCACCTTTATTCTTGACCGTCCGACTAGTTCGCGCATCAATACACCATTCACAAGAAAATTCTCTCTCGACATATGCAATCGCAAAGATATTGTTTTGATGCTGACAGGTATCAGAGTGGACATTTAGACTCCTAAGCACAGTTGATTACGGTATCTCCCTCCCAGATTCCTGACTCTACTCCGCCCTGCACATCTACGCTCTACGTGCCCCTTTCTTCATAGCCTTCATCGTCACCTTCATTCTCTTGGCGACCTCCTTGAACTCCTTTTTGAGCGCCCGCTTCTCCTCCTTCGACCACTTTGCCTGCTTCTTGTCGGTCTTCAAACCCTGCACGTAAGTCGTCACCAACTCGGTCATCTTCTCCAGCGCACACTCGGTGCACTGTTCTTCCTGAACAACCTGGTCGAGTGCGGCGATAAGGCCATGCACGAACTCCCGGTGTCTTGGGGATTGGAGTTCGCGATCGAGGTTCGGAGTCTGCGACGGGGCGTGTTTGGTGCAGGGATGGGCTGCTGGAGGACTGGTGCAGGTTAGTGTTGGAAAGAAATTTCCATCGAGATGAGAGGAACTCACTCTTGCATCTTCTCTGATTGCACTTCGCGCGCTTCTGTGTCGTTGTAGGACGGCAGGCCGTCGGCTCCGCTGGACTCAACTCTGGTTTGCTGTGTCATTTTCGGATTGCGATGAATAATACGTTCACGAGAACTATTGTAGTTTACTTGATGCTTCCAGCTTCGAAGGACCTCATCGTGCCTTCGCTATATATCATGTCTCTTGATTTGCGGCTGCCTGCCTGTCAGTGCATCGTGCTCGGCCGAAATGGCTCATAAGGCGAGGAGGGCCGAGGAAGGAGCGCCATTGGCTGGCGTGAATAATCGGGCTGCCTGCTGCGGAGAGGTAATAGCCCGACCTGTGCTTCGGGGCTGTACAGAATTGTTCCAGGTCCGACTTTCGACGTCGCCGGCGCCATTGACCACTACAACTTGAGCGTTAAGACTTACAAGCCTGTTGATGACGACGATTTGGTAGTTCGAAAAAAAGATAGCTGGCCGCAATTCAACAGAGTAGATATCGTACGTAGTACCTGGTTTGGTGAGCCCAGTCACGGATGGTCCTAAGAACCCACTACGCAACGACCTCGAAAATTCGGCCACATCACCAGTCACTGAGGTAAGGACCCTTGCGAGTTTGGGAATAATGGACGCTATGCTCATCTTCCACGGTTGCTCAAACGACTCCAAAATTGCCGTTGTGATCCTTCAAGGAGGAAGAGGGCTGCAATTCGCTCTTCGTCCAGCTAGAAAGAAGATGAAGTAATCCGGGTCTTCCTGAAATGAAGGAGTCTTCACGGTCGCGAACGGTCGTGAACCCTGTGATGGAGGACCTCATACACATGGCCATGATCTCGTTGTCCATTCAATATGGGGAAGGGAGTAATGGCTCAAGCTACTCTTGACGCTCCATTTGCAAGGCTCGTGATCTCAGACAATCTCGCCAGGCAAAATCAGCATCGTGGGGTCCGCTGTATTGACGCATGTTCGTCGCACTCTTCATAAGAATGTGACGGACACAATTCAATAGCGACTCGATCTTTGCTGAACTAAAGTAAAATTTTTCTTCCTATCCCATGTAGATAGTAAGTCAGCGAACAGGAATCACAAATCTTGTTGATGCGACCAACGAAACCCCCGTACAGCCTATTGAGGCTTTAGACAGCCGCTTAGGAGATCAGATGTCGCAATGTGGCTTTTCTTCCCCAGGATGTTCCTCGATATCTTGCAAGGCATCAGAGACTCGTCGTGATCCTCGTTTCACCCGTTTCGGGTGTCAGCCTTATCTCGTTTGACAGCGGATGGCTCGATTTCCGTCCTGTCCGCCGCCAGCGTTCCCATGTATGTCATCCGAAGTGAATCTGGCAGGGAGGGTACCTGAATATAGGTGTCGGGCTTTGACAGCGACTCACAGGTCCATCTTGTATGGTAGCTCGATCTCCGCAAGGATCACTTCAACCGTCGTCCCCATAAAAGCCCAACGCAGATCCGTAGTAGTGACAAGCCTGGCACTCGATGGCAACTGTTCAATCGAGCATGTCTCAACGGCTGATAATTCGCATCTGCGAAAGCCACTGTGGCTAAGACGCCCGAGGCCTGCAAGGCCGTCCGCACTGTGTGGGAACGTTGATACCGCGTTTCTCACGCCTACCGTAACGCGATGGAGACTCAAGGGGCATGCATCCGAAGTTCTCGGTGAATGCTCAACTCAAAAGACTGACACACAATCGTTGCGCATTGAGAGCGCAAGCAGTGTCGAACATGTGTTGCGAGTGTTCGACTGGGGCACGTATGCTGTGTTGCTGTTGTTGACAGTCGCTCCTACCTTGTGGCAACAATGCACTTCGCTTCAAGTGACAAGCATATGTAGAGGGTAAGGGCGATGGACACGACGACAGAGCCGGGCACTGTCAAGTGGACATCTGACACTGGATGAATCTGCAAGTCAATCATGAAGGTAAGAATCACTCGCATCGAGCGTGCATCTGGCATCTGCAATGTCAGATGTACCTCCAAGGTTGTCCTTGCCGTCGCGTTGCTCAGCTGAGCGTGGAAACAAAATCGCTTCGTACCGCTGCAGCCAGTAAGTCGCAATCCAGTAGGAACTCTCGCCTTGACATGCGCATCATCACGCCATAAAGTTCATTGTCGGCGAGTCGCGCGCTTTTCACCCTACCATTTATTTGAACCATATGCATGCAATACCTCACTTCAAGTTTCTGGCAGTCGCATCGCCGCTCTAGACGTGCATTGTCTGCCTGAAATCGTTCAGAAAGACCTTCGAGGGCGTGACATTCGCTGTGCATGCAATGTCTGAGGCGCCTGCATGCGCGCCATCACTCGCCCCCATTCCCCGACTTCCTGCCGCTGTAGGTCTCAAAGTCAGCCCATCTACACTCCACCGCACATGCAGTCAAACCAACACGAGAAAAGGTCAACCACTGTTTTATTCGACCGAGGGAAAAGGACCGCCGAAGGAGTCCCAAGACGCGCGCGTGCACATGGCATATGCACAAGGCCAGGAAAGCAAAAGCAAAAGCAAAAGTTCCGCTGAAACCCAAACCCAAACCCCTGGACGAGAACTCGCCCATGACTCTCGCGCGCGTCATTTTTTCCTCTGCCAACAGTAAAAGTTTTTTCGCCCCCCAAAGTTTCCCAGCGGCGCGTCTCCTCCCAGCCCATGCGGCGCGTGCGCTCATCGTGCAGCGAGCAGCGGACGTGCCTGCATTAAGCCGCGCCAACCCCTGCACTAGCTTTGTTTCAAGCCCTCGTGTTGTCCCAATGATTCCGTGGTTCCCCTGTTTCGATTTCAATCGCTGCATCCTTCGTAGAGCGGGCGAATGATAACGTTACGTGCAGGATGGGTGCTGCGTCATTGCAATCTCGCATCGTGTGAGCGTGATTTAATCCGTTGATTTTTACGGGCTGTTTTGCGTGGTAGCCGAAGAGGGAATGTTTGCTTCTGCGAGAGGGTCTTTTTGGGGGGTATGTCGGGTGGATTGATTATCACTTATCGTGCTGTTGAATACTGGGCTATCAGTTTTATCAGTTCTTATCCGGGTTGCTATCGATAATCGACAACTAGCCGTAGTGGATGGCCGTCGAGGCCAGCCGTAGAAAGTTCTTCCCCAGTGCCAGAAGACCGGCCAGGCCAGGGCAGGGGCTCGAGCGCAGAGAGGGACCTCATGCCCACTGCGGTGGACTTGCCTGCCCTACCTCTAGGTCCGGGCGGCCATGTGCTTTTCTGAGTTTCCTGCTGAGCAGGAGCCAGGCCATGTGGTCGATGATTAAAGTAATCTCGGCGACGAGATGTTTGGTCGCTGTTTAGGATGGATTCTGCGCATTGCTAGGGTAGCGCGTGTTGCAAGTATTGTGGACAATACCGCTTATCTTTGCACCGATGTTTTGTGCTGGATGGTGGGGATCACAGAGTCAAGGAATGATGGAAGATCAAGATAATGGTGAACTCAGGCTTTGATGAATTGTAGTAGTACATTTGCGCGTACGGTACAAAGCTCAATGCTGAAGCAGTACTGCTGCTGATACATTTCCTCCCCCACGACTTCTTCTGCTAGGCTTGCGCTCTGGTGTCTTGTGCATCTCCTCCGCCGTCGTCGAAAAAGTGTGATAATTTGATCAGTGAAAGTGAAGAAAGTAATAAAAAGTTGTTGAAACAGAAAGTTGAAACAGAAATGAAAAGGTTGGTCGGATTGACCTTGACGTCCGGCTCTCCTAGCTCGCGACTGTGGAATCTCCCCTTTGTTCAGTGCGCTCACTCCATTTCAAACCCATCAAGAAAGGCCATAGAATACAGTCAAGTTTGTCTTGAAGAAGGTCGAAGATTTAAAAGGTTCTAAGCACTTTTCTTTTCCCCATAGGCCATACACATCCCTACTTCCGGTCTTGGTGGACTCCGAGTTCTGCCCGTTTGCAGTTGCGTGGAAACCCTGAGTAGTAGTCTTTGGTTTGGTCTTCAGTCACATCATAAGAATCATTTCAGTCGTGGTTGCTTGTGTTGTTTGTGTTTTCGGGTTCATGATGCATGAGGTCAAATCTCAGATTTACAGGGATTCGTCTCGCTTTCTCTTCTTGAGAGCACGTTTGCTTTCGCCCGAAGATGAGGCTTCGGAGCCACTGCTGCTGGAAGAGGTGGCCATGGCAGCACGTTGAGCGGCCTCATAGAGAGCGTGACCCATTTCGTCATCAAAGGGCTGATGAGGTTGGAGCTCGCCGTTCTCGAGGACACCCATGACAATGGCGCCGCTGCCATGCGTACGTGCATGTTGAGCGAGGTTATCAGACCGGGAGAACTTCTTGCCACACTCGTTGCATTCAAAAGGCTTGTCGTGAGTGTGGAGAGAGCGGTAATGGCGCTTGAGATGTTCCTGGCGGCGGAAGCGGCGAGAGCACAGAGTGCAGACGAAGGTCTTGCTGGGGTCCTCTGTCAAGGACTGCTTGCGCCCACGACGATTGGTTGGTGCCTGGGATGGTGTGGAACCATCTGCGTTGACAGGAGCATCGTCTTCATCCTCATTGTTCTCTTGTTCTTGGGGAGTAGCCGCAGCAGTGCTTTGGCCATCGGTGTGGCTGTGGATATGTGCATCAGAGTGAGTGAAATTCGCGAACTCCAACTCGCTGTCCACAGAGCTGGTGCGCTTGTTCATCTTGCGCTGCTTCTTCGACGCACAGCAGGAACCGGAGTCGGAGAAAGAGGAAGCAGGAGGTGATGGCAGCCCAACGTGAGCGGCGTGATCCTCTTCATCAAAGCTGCCAAAGCTGTGTACGCTAAGGAAGTCCTCCTCTTCGCCAACACTCAATTTGACTCGCTTGTCGCCGTTGTAGGCAATCTCAGGGTCGGTGAAGTTGACAAAGCTGAATTCGTCCTCAGAATCAAGCTCAGTGCAGAAGGATGAGTCGAACGAGGGGTTCTCGGAGAGCGTGAATGGGTCAGCGGTCTCGTGTTCAGGCGTGATGGGGAAGGTTGGGTTGCCGAGGGCGAATTTGTGCTCGTCGTCTTCGGCGGACAAAGTTGGCAGAGGAGGGAAGCTTTGAGCAGGAATCACAAGGACAGGCTCGAATGAGGCAGAAGTGAGGTCTCGAAGATTGACGAATTCGGCCACGGGATAGGCCGAGGGCGAGACAACAGACTGCGGTGAAGCAGGAGTCAGGGAAGGAGAAGGGCAGCCGCTGGAGGTGACAGTGGCAGGTGCGGAGTGGAAAGATTCGGTGCAGTTGCTGGGAAGGAGCGCCTTGGCATCACCGGGATGCGGGAAGATGTGCACCTCTGTTTCCACAACACGTTAATTTCCAATCTCGTTTCAACTTCAAACTCGGATGCAACTTACGTCCGTTTTCCGACCACTCGTCCACAAATGCAAGAGGCTGCATCTCTTCCTTGGTCGCTTCGATTGGCAAGTTAAAGTACCCGACCGCATGCACTGGCGTCTGGTTTACACTGCTCGGTGGTGGGCTGCTGGCTGTGCTCGGGCATGCTGACAGGCACGGGGTCGGTGGTGATGAGTGCCTGCTCTCGAGAAAGTGTCCGTGTTCCATTTGGCCGTTGCTGTCGAGGATGATTCTGGGCATAGGCATCGCCAGAGTCAACGGTGGTGAAGCCCTAGGTGTCATAACCTGTTGAGGCATGTAGTGGGCGTGAGGATGGCCTCGCGCAAAGTGAGCATGAGCAGGCGCATGCTGCCAATAAGGGTGGACCATATAAGGGTGTTGCTGAGGATACCCAGCCATGGGGCTGTATACGGGTTGCTCCGTCGGCATCGGCGTGAACACAGCATTATGCCGTGCGTCCGAGTCTGGTCGGTATTGGTAGAACTGGATCTGTTGGGTCGCCATTGGATATGGGCCTTCCATTTCAATGAGCTGGTCTGACTCAGATCTTCCTGTTCCTATTCTATTCTCGGCTTGCTGTCACTGGCAGAAGCCTCGAAGCAGGATAAAACAGTCGTTCACGGTGAGTTTGTTGGTTGTAGTACAGGTTGGTACAAAGAAAAATTTGTCCAATGATGGTGATGGTCGTCTCAGATGTTCCTTCTTGTTCCGGTGGCTAGCTGGCTGTACATATACAATGCAGATATGCTGGTAACCGTCCGAAGAGAATGATCGGGTTGACGTATGTAGGCAAGTAAGGATTATAGTATGGTACAATGTTGGCACAGGCTTGAAAGGAAGGACTGGATAATGTTCAATTGGTACAGGGAGTGATGTACAGGAAATTGAACAAAGATCCGGAAAGGCCTGGTCAAGGAGAGTTATAACAAAAGCAAAAGAAAGTGTAGATCGCGGGGAAACGAACGATGGCCTCGATATGAGGAAACAGAGAAGAGGATATGAGCTGGGTTGAAGAAGCCATAAAGAGAGATCGCTGGGTCTGAGGCGAGCATCGACCAGTGACTTGGGCCTGCACCTGGATGGGGAATGGTCCCTGGTGCAGGAACGGGCGCTGCGTTCGGGACCGTCGTGAGGACCCATGTTCAGGTGGGTGGAGCTGAATGGTCTCACCAACCCCCAGTCCGTCTCAAGCACTATCACCCACTAAATTGGCCCACCCTGCCAGCCGCACCCTTAGAGCAGCGACCTGGGTGCTGGATTTTTGCCTGGCTTTGGGGTGAAGGGTCTTCGCCATCCTGAAAGTCTGTTCGGGCTGTGCTGGGTGACGCTCTGAAGTCTATCACGCAGCACCCATATGCACGGGAAATTGCACAGCTGCTGAGCCTTCATCCTACCTGGATGTCTTTGCTGCCGATGACGCACCGTGGCCTTTCAAGTGACCGTTTTTATCGTTATCTCACTGGGTGAACCATGATCGATAGCGGCTCTGGTGTTGAGGTGTAAGCAATCCTATGAATATAGAGAAATGACCTGGATGACGACCTTGATTCCGCTATTGGAGGAATCGAACGTATGTATCACAGAAGAGCGCTTGAAAACGAGTCGTCAAGTGGCCGAGAGCGAGGCCGACTGGCATACGAGCGCTGGGTCCTTGGCTGAGGTTTGCTCAGGTGTTTCTTTGGTCAACCAGCAAGTCTCAAAAAGCATAACTCGACACAAATCCTCATGGGGCAGTCGATTTGAAAGACTTCTTGAGAGAGATAATTCGTTTGCGACAGGTATACTGGACGGATCCAGGCAAGGCATAGAGGAGAAATGACATGCATCGATAGGTTCCGTCGTTCACAAAATGCCAGCATTACGCTCGAATCAACGATGTGCATGTCACTTCGATGTGTGGTGCGCATGCAGCGCGTGTGATGTTCCGGCGAGGCGCGGGCAACGACTGGGCGAAACGCTGGGATGTCGACGCCAATCAGGAACGTGACGTGGGAGGACAATTCGTGATAAGCCGCATCCTCGGCCAACAGAGCGAATCGCTGTCTGACCTATTCTTGGAGGCTGCTACAAAGCCATCTTGCCTATATCACGGTATGGAAATTTCGACAGTCAGCCAGCTTGGGCAACTATTGCTTGAAATTGTCCATGGACGATCCTCGTAACGCTGGGCTGGAACATTGGTCGGGACAAGACGCAATATCTTGGTTGTGCAAGGTCTTGTGGACAAAGGATTTACCGAGCTGTCTGAATTGGATGCTGCAAATTCGGAACTCGTCGTTGGGAGCAGACCTGATCGGTGACAGCATCACCCATCTTTGCTCTCCTCTTCCGCGCTCAGACTCTGACTGGATGTGAATTGCAGTCCGAGGTGGTGGCAAGTTTTAGACACCAGCAGTGACATCTGACTTCAGAGGAAGGTCGTGCAGCCTGGCTTGCATGTCTCAGAAGCCGCGCACGCCACTGCTGTTCCTACATATGCAGGTACAACCCCACTACGGCAAAATGTGCGGTCCATTTTTCTCAGGGCAAAAAGCAAGAGGCAAGCTGGATTTGCGTCGGCTGTCTCGTGTTCAAGCATCCTACAGCGGCGCAATGTCGACTTAGGTGTCGAGAGTGTGTACTTTCTGCGAGTTAAAAGTCTCCCGTCAAATGATTCCTTCATGTTTTCATTCGTAGTCTGGAGAGCGAGGCAGCTGTCTTGTCGTGCTTGCTATCGGCGACGGAACCAATGACTCCAGTGATTGCATTCACATGCAAGCTGCATCTGATAAGTTTCGAATTGTGGGCGTATCGATAACTATTCGCTACTAGCAAGTGGTAGGCCTGAGTTAGCATCAACCAGAGTAAGTTGTTGCATGAAGACCCAGCTTTTCTCGCCTCCGGATCATTCGAACTTGCTTTTCCCCGCGTCTTCCCGCACCCGATTCTTCGACAGCGTGTTTCATGACTTTCCAACAGCTTCGAAAAACATCAGAGGCGAGCTCTTGTAGGCTCGGTCGCTAACGCTTACTGTGCACCTACTCACACGAGCAAGCATAAAATTCTTCGCCATTCGATTTTTGAGATAGCATGAATCTGTGGTTTCTATACCGTAAGTATCTCCGTCCCTCGTTGCATCGAGTCATAGACGGTCCACTGGTAGTCTGCTAGTGGGCCTGGGTGTACTTCATAGTGGCTCCCACTGCTCGAGTCCTGTACCAGGTGGAGCAGGTTTTCAGGTACAACTATTGCATCGCTAAGGGTCCGAAGAGCCCGAGACAAGAGGCCCAATGTACCTTGCGAAAAGTTTAGATCTTTCCAGTTGAAGGAAGACTCTTCGAGATTCTGTGGACACGTATCGATAACTGTCCGTGCAATCTGGATTATGCTTGCGCAAGAGGGCTCTTGTTTGGCTTCGCTCGTTAGCGAAAGTGATTCTCACGCGTGCTTGGGAGGTTGATGCTTTTCTTAGACGTTGTTGGGGTCGTAATCTGTGTGCACCAGGGATCTCACCTTGGAAAGAGTGGTATTCTACAACTGTGACGTGCCCAGGCGAACATGCTGATATCCTCATGGTTCTTGCATCATCTCAAGCGAGTTGGTACCGAAATCAATTACCTCCACGCTGATCGACGCAACACCCACCAGATGCCTTCCTAAAATGACGCGGCGACCGAGCAAGCAAGCGATTATGGGAGAGAAGTGAATTGACAAAGCGGCGTTGGGTATTTTCTCAATGCAGGTGGTGGTGTGAGCAAATGGTTTCGCCGCAGAGCCAATAAGACTCAACGCATTGGAGCCATCCCAGGCTTCTGCACCACCAAAAAGCTAGAGCAGATCCAAAAGATGGCTTCTCACAGGAACCATCACCTTCCCTCAGGTACCCGAGCCCAGCCCGCTCCAGTGCTCATGGGTCTTTCCTTACATCCGCGACCCGGGCCAATCCACAGTGGACTGATTAGCTTTGCCTAACCCCTGCCTGGAGCCGACGGCCCCAGGCACAAAGTTGCAGGCGCCGTCCTTCGCGCGCGGGCTCTTAGTGACAGTCCCGCACCTGTGGTCTCGACTTGTACTGAATAGGTGTAAAGCCTTTCCAGAACGCTCGCTGCTGATTCGATTCCACTAAGATACCAAGTCTTTGGGCCACCGGAGCGTGGCAAGAGTATGCCTATCTTTCCCCATCGAAGTCACATCAGCCCGCGAATGCTGCCAGAAGCACCGCGAGACCCGCCGCTTACCCTAACGCAGGAACACTGGACTTTTATGCAAGACGCTCCCAAGCCTGCTCTTGCACCCAATGATGTGGGAGACTTATGCAGGTACGAAGACTTTTTTCTCTTTCCGCGGCCACCAGCAACACACAACTTTTCTGTTTCGTTCGATCAGCGACTGCAACTCGCGTTTCAGAATCGAGGCGATGCGGATCGCCATGTGCCATCACATTCGTGTTGTCTTGATCCGAGGCTCTTCAACATTTCTCTCATGTTGCAACCCTAACGACTCTCCTACCCATTCGTTTCATGTTGCTTCTCATGGAGTCCTGGTCATGGCGCGAATTTGCAACGCTATGGCTGCCACGTTCTCGTGGGTTCTAGTCTCGATTTGTTGCTATGATGCAGAGTTTAGTGGCTTGAACAATCCTCCAAATTTGGTGTTGAGGGGACCTCAGACTTCAAGCGGGTTGCACGGGAGACTTAACCCGGCAAAGGACGGCCCTCGCGCACAGCAGACAAGGATTTCTAGTGGCGAGCATTTCGCTCTCGAGTGTGGGTGGCAGACTCTTCAAAGACTTCGTGCGGAGGGAAAACGTAGTGCTTCCGGGGAAATTGCACTCCACTTTTGCTATCTCCTTATCGTCGATGGCTTCGGGCGGAAGAGCAATGACGAGGCAGGTTAGTCTCGTTTAAGTTTTCTCAGTCTCGCCTTTCCAACTTGGGCAGCCTCTTTCACAGTCCCTCAAGATCACGGGTGTGCACGCTTCGGTGGCTGCCTCTGGGGTGCCCATTGTCGGCTTAGCCTCGAGCACGAAAAAGATTCGGTGAAAGTAAAGTTCGCCTCGTCGACAGATACAGCCATATCTGTCCTTTTACGGTCGCAAATCCTCGGCATCAAATCCTCGGCATCTTCTGCTTGCACTTCGTCTTCGACTTCAGGTGGCGGCGCCAAACTCCCTTTCTGTTGGCCAGCGAGCTCTTCCAAGGTACGCTTTAGCCCGATGGGTCTGGCTCGCTGGAAATATGACAGTAGTAAGCCTATCCATTCCTCGGAACGTGTGCCGTCCAGGCGCAGGATTTGATGTCTCTCGCGTCGACGCATTATTGCAAATTCGCAAGACCGACATCGCAGAACAGTCCAGACTTTGAAATAGTACTGTTTGCGCACTTGACTCATGTTGATGGTGAGTGCTCTTGATCGTCCTCTCGATCGCGTCCTCGAACTCCAAACTCACTTCCTATTTTCTCGTGGATACCAATCACGAAAGTCCACAGATGTGGATGACTTGTGCATAAGATGCGAAGTCAAATGGGCACTTTCCGCCGCCCTTGATTGGTGGTCATCGGGGAATTTACCACGAGTTCCGCTTCAAGGGATCGGTCCAAAGACGCCACCATGCGTTCGATCTGAGAATGGTATGGACCATCGCTGCGAGACTTCAAATCAAAAGCTGAGCAGTCCTCGGACGAGGGGCCTCAACCACCCTTGACCATACTGGCGCCAGATCTCTCGATTGCCGGTGTCCCCCAGAAACCTTACGAGTACATGTCCTCCATCAAACTTCATCCACAGGGATAGAATGATGCCGAGAATAGAAATGATGTGACGAAAAATACTCTGTAATGAAAAGTTAAGTGGATGGGCTTATGATGATGTAGGCTGTGCAAGAATGCAATCAAAGGGAAAGCCATACGTATCTTGCAGATTTCTTGTCCTCGGCGGCACCTTGTTTCCGGTGAACTATCGTCTTTTGATATACGGAGCCTCCGTACCAGCAGGTGCCACAACGAGGGAGGTGGAGATCTTGATTTCCTTCTCAACAAAGTCAGTCGTCGCGATTCAAGGGCTTGCCTTCGACTGCTTGAGAGTTCGCTCTGCCGTGCTGCCAGCAGGACGGTAGAATGGCCGTCAGAATCATGGTTGACAGACCACCGCTCGGCGTCTATGTCTTCAATGTACCCAAATCCACGAGACGTTCCACCAACCTGTTTGGTCAATAGTGAGTGTCAACTTACTACAAGCTTCGACCACCACGTCAGCTCTGCCTTTTGTATGATAAGAATTGTACAAGCGGCAGCAACCATCATGATTCAGGTTGCCCTTGGGACTTTACTCTACCTTCGAGTATCAGTCGGGAACCTTCGTGTAACAGCATATGAGAGGTGATCAGGTTCTCCAGTGCCCTCGTGGTGCCCTCACCAACAGCTGCTGTGACATCAATAGTGAGCTTTGTTGCAAGCTCGGGCCACTGAGGGGTAAAGGTGAAGCTCACAGCTTACGATCCACGAGTTACTCAAGCGCTGAGCAGATTTCCATGGTCGATTCGGGGCCATCAGGCATCAAAGCGCAAACCGAAGGTGATTGCAGACCATCAGTTGTTGGATGAAGCGATGTATGAAATTTGCGCAGAACATCTGCTCAAGTTGCTCCTCGAGTCAGGATCAACCTTTTCGAGGCAGCCTCAATAGGATTGACGAAAAGACCAGTCCAAGGCATCGTGAAGAATTGTCTGAAAAACAAAGATGTGCTGGGCAAGAGTTCACTCTCGTGGTGAGAGCGTGGTGAGAGTGCGGGTGAAGTGATGAGGTTCACCCCAAGGTGAGCATGCAGTAGGGGACATGTCATTCTGGGCTTCAGAGTTGTAATTTTGAGATCATGCTCGAGATCTTGTACCAAGCAATCAGTCTCTTCCTATCAATAATTGTTTAATTGGAGTTCATCACAAGCCATGACATGTTGAAGCGAAAGTCAGCATGAAGTGAGGAACATCTGAGGATGATTTTGTCGCCAAGCCCAGACAGCCTTAGCCCCAAAGCGGCTAGCGTTTCTTTCTCGTCACCATCAAAAAAAATTCCCAGCTTCATCTCGACCTCTTCTTTTCCTTTCTTCGTGCGGCGCTGCCACTTTGAATACCCCTGTGTTGCTTGGCCGATCCTTTACACTCATGACGAGATCCAAGTGTCAGTGGCAGCACAGAGCAATATAATTGCAAGCCGATCTCCTCGACGAGTTTGATGAAGGCCTTTTTCGGAGGGACTGCTGAGTTGTGGCTCGTTGAGTGTTTCTGCGCTAGTCTATGCGTGGGGTCGGACAAAACTTTTCCTATGTCAAGAGGCGATGGTAACCAGAGGTCATGCTATGCTCTACCTGAAGATCGCTGGCGCTATCTGCATGCGAGGCCGGGACGCTGCCCAGCCAAATAAAAGGAACGGTTCCAAGCAGTGTTTGTCGATGGCAATGCGAAAACAAGATGGAAGTGAGACTTACGAGACTCTCATTGATCTCTGATGGCTGTCTGTGCTCCGTTCTTGGGTTTTCTCGTGCTTGCTTAGGTAGTTGGATTCTATGCTGGATCTATGGACTTTTGTCTTCGTAGTCTGCCCACGGCCTATGGTTACATGCTCCTCTGGCTGTCAAGTGCATTCATCTCTCATGTCTCGTTGCTGAGTAGCATATCTTAGTCGTCAGAGGCGATCTTCTCGATCTTGCCGTCTCTCTTCTCGCCTGTTTCTCCAATGATTCTGATCCGGTCAATTCTGACTTTCTCATTGTCGCCCTCACTCTCAACTACGTATAGGACAATGCTGGACACGTTCTGAAACTTGACTATGCGGAGTTCGATCTTTGCAGTGCCCGTCTTGGAATCCCAATCCTTTTCAGACAAGGTAACCTCTTGCGCCGCCTGCGTGTCATCTGCCTCCTCGAAGCCCAAGATTCGTGGTCTGTTCGTGTAGATCTTGACCAGCTTCGGTCTGCTGGGTTGTTCGTCGTCGTCTGTGTCGGTAGGGAGGGAGGTGAGGTGGAGTGAGTGGATCTTGAGGGTGGATTGGAAGGGAATATAGAACATGAGCTGTTCATCTGTGTCGCTTTCGACCCAATCTGACTTGGCTTCTGATTGTGCTGGAGGGTGTCAGTATCATTCACTGCGTGTTGCTCATCTCAGCTCGCTTACCTTTAGGTTTGTCGCTGCTGATCAACGTCCTCGCGTTGCCGTGTTCCGAATCCCAGTTCAACAGTTCCAGGCTCAAGAAGTCGACCTGATTTGTTACATCGCCATACCCTCTGGGTAGTGCTGCCCCCAGCCAGGTCCCTCCACTCGAGCTCCCGGCAACCTCACCGGTGTCCATCTTGTTCACCTCATTGGCCAAATCTTTGACCACGTTTGAGAGCTTCCTCGGGTCTGCGCCTTCGATGAACTCTACTTGACGCGCATTCTTGAACACCATGAAAGTCGGCATAGCCTTGACGCCATAGGAACGGGAGAGGTCTTGCTGCTTGTCGGTGTCGATTTTAGCAAAAGTGATCTTATTGGGCCGAGACAGTTGTGCGGAAAGTTGTTCGAAGATTGGGGCTATCTGCTTGCAGGGCCCGCACCAGTCTGCATAGAAGTCGGCGACAACTATGGTCGAAGAGGATAACAGAGCCGAGAACTGATCGGTGGACTCGATATGCAGTGTTTTAGACATAACGCTGGCTGCTCGATCCCGGCCAGGTGCCTGGTTGAGCGCAGAGGTTTGCGGAACGCTTTGGACGGTTTGGTAAGGTTTGTCGCAGGCGGGATGTTGGAGATCGGTGAATGCCGTGGTTCTGCAGAGTCACCGCTTTGAGCAAACCTACCGGGATGGGCGCCGATAGACGAAACGGCAGAACAGATCAGGTCACCAGGCTCAATGACTGAATGGTGATGAGACGCGGCAGGAGCATGTATTGTTATTGGCCTTGGCCCAGGATGAAGTTCAGCCCTGAGCAAACAAGGCGTGGCGTGATTCGTCATCGCCGAAAAGAAGTTCCAGTGCCGGGTCGCAGCTGAACAGACGTCGCACTCGCCGCCTTTCTCTTCCCTGCATTTCTCGCTAACGACATCCTCTACCCATGTGCCCATGCCTTCCCGTGCCAGGTGCCTGCCGTCACCGTGCCCTTCTATCGCTCAAGCTTTCAGCCGCACAAGGCTACTTGAGCTTGTTCACCTTTCTCTCGTCTTTGAAGCTTACTTAGCTCTGTAGTGTGACGCAGCTAACACCGTGGCTGGCTCACCGAGCACTTACTGCATTGAATCAACAGTTACTGGATTGATTCGACCTATGGAAACAGAGGTAACTTTTTCCACGGTTGATCGGCAGCTTCATGTCGTTCGAGCATCAATAAAGCTCCAGGTAAAGGCTATGGCCACCATCCTCGGCGTCACTTTGCTTTTGAATCAATCAACCTATTGCCACTGATCGACGAA
This sequence comes from Cladophialophora chaetospira, assembly GCA_030247875.1. NCBI lineage: Eukaryota > Fungi > Ascomycota > Eurotiomycetes > Chaetothyriales > Herpotrichiellaceae > Cladophialophora > Cladophialophora chaetospira. Next base: position 841,992 of record JAPDRK010000014.1, read on the forward strand.
CGTCGTTCAAACCATGGCTGCTGGAGGTACAAATATCTTTTTTGTGCCGTACAGGCCAAACTCCAGGTCTAGGAAGGCGTCTTCCAAGGACGAAAACGAAATATCTCAGCAGAAGCATGCCGCCCGCGAGTATCACCGAAAGGTCAAACTTGAACGAGTCGCTAAGCAAGGCGCCTTCTACGATCGCAGTGCCAGAAGTACGAGCGTGCCTGCCGCTCAGTCCCAGTCCCAGTCCGATACCTCGTCCCGGCCGCTCTTGCCTCGCAATAGGTCATTTCCCGGTGACCAAGACTACGACAAATCTTTTGCAGTCTTTGACGCAGGAACAGGACAGCTCGATCCCTTCAATGCCTGCGTCCCCAGTGGTGTCCCGGCGTACGCTCTAGATATTCTAGACTATGGTGAGCCCCCGAAGCTCTTCTTCTCTTTCCGCTTCAGCTGTGAGATTTGTCTCTTGGACATTGCAGTCAAGTTCCTGATCAAAAGCGCCCCAGGTCGTTCCATTTATGCATCCAACATTGCACTTTGTCTGACACATTACCCTGTTGTTGAGGACGATTTACCGTCACTGACCTCAATGACAGCGACCTTGGCCCAGTGGAAAATCTTCAGCTCTGAAAGAGGTGTTAATGGCGAAGGAAACATCAAGAATGCCGTCCTTGGATGTGCAATGCAATCTCCTGCCGCATTTTGGTCCATCATTTTCGCCGGTGCAACACACAATGCCTGCCTTCAACGAGGCGTAAACGTCCCCAGCAGTGACACCACCCTGAGGCTGTCCTGCAAGACCAATGCTATCAGAGAGCTGAACCGCGAGATTTACGCACTAAAAGGGGGTGTCGCTTCAGACGAACTGCTACTTGCTATCATAACAATGGCAGCTCATGGAACCGGCGAGCAGTTGGATCCACTTTCGGCGGAAGAGAAATTGAGTACCCTTGAGTCCGTTCAGAACTTCCAATACTACGGCCGGATGCATTGGGAGCGAGCACATTTCAAAGCGATTGCACACCTCATCTACCAGAAAGGAGGACTTCACACCGTTAAGATGCCAGGGTTGGCCAACGCGATCGGACTGTGAGTTCTTCCAGCTACGTTTCTACTGACAGAGAACTTACTTTTACAAGGGCCGACATTTTCCTGGCCTTCCAAGACCTGCGACCACCAGCCTTTCCACTCCTCGTCCCCTCAAGCTTAATAATGTCCACGTGGCCAGTCTCTCAAGTGCCGTTAGCCCCATCTCGCCACGGCATGACGAGTGGCTTTGATGAGTTCCGTGATAGCATCGATTTGGGACCACTGATGCAAATAATTGCAAATGCTCGCCTGATCACGATCGGGTTTCACGCATACTTGTCCAAACACCCCGACGCCCCGACCATCACACGCATTGTTTGGGCGCGCAACTTCATGACTCATGACCTACTTTCCCTACCCTTGACGCTTTTGGACCCGTCATTCGATGCCAGGTCTGACCCCCAACTGGAAGAACCCTCTTCATCCACGGTCAACATCTTCTCTCCAGCACACTCTCTGTACAATCTCATCCGTCTCGCAACACTAACATACACACTTCTGGTGCTCTTCCCCCTCCCTCGAGTCACAGGCGTGCACACCAAACTGTCTCAACAACTTATGCTAGCCCTCGACGACTGTACAGTCCTAGACCTTTGGAGCTCGCACCCAAAGCTGCTCCTCTGGGCTACCATCCTCGGCGGCATCGCTTCCGAAGACGGAAGCCTGAAGTCCTGGTTCGCGGAAATGACGAGACAAGCCAGGACAAAGATGCCCAATCTGGCGCTGATGGACTCGGCGACTCGGGCCAGAAGTAGAAGCACAAGTCGACAGCGCAGCCATAACCGAAGCCTCTCCTTTCCCGAAGCTGCTGCGCAGAGAGAGGCAGACGCGGCGTGGACAGTCGTGAGGGACATCTGTTTCCGCTTCCTGTGGTTCGATGGGCCTGAGTGCGACGGTGCGGGTCGTGCATTCTGGAACGAGGCGTGTGAAACTGCTCTGATGAGGACGAGGAGTGACGAGCCTTCTGCGTCCATGACTTTCTTCGAAAGCGTTGTCTAGGAATCTGGACCATGTACTTCGTCCGCGTCTGCGATGGACTCGCGCTCAACCGCGATTTTCTTGCTCGTTCTCGTTCAGCTCTCAACAAGACAAACACTGCCGTTGTCGAAATGCTGGACTGCGTCGAAGCTGCCCCTTCCATATCCTCATATTTGGCGAGCGGGATTTGTGTCGAGTACTCTGCGATGCTACTTTCTGGGTTAAGGCTTATGATGACAAAACTATATACGTAACATTTACACCAACCAATCTATGGGATGTGAACGCTCTCTTGAAGGGCGTTGTTCACATTCTTCAATGGCCGCCAACCGTGCCGAGGCTCGCTGCTAAGAAACACCACCACTTGCGTCGATTTCCTGCCAGATGATTCGGCACTGCCGTATGGGAGTGGTGCATGTTCTCTACTACTAACTCATACATCTCTTACCCAGCGCGATACCTTACTTCTCAAGCCTGAAAATTTGTAGACGACGTTCTCACTCTTTCCGAAGCCGTGCAATCTAGACCCGACCCATCCTCCAGGCCAAGATCGCATCGCTACTTTCGTTGCCACAAAGGAAAACAGCCTGTTGCGAGCTTACTTGGATTTAATCATGGGACCTGTGAGCGTGAAAGAGGGGTAAACTTTAAGGATCTTGAATTCACGTTGTGACGCCGTACGGTATCAGAATGAACCACCGCCGTTAGGGAGCGAAAAGAACACATCGCGAGGCCAACGACAGCAGATGAGGGCACTGAACATTGTTGTATTGATCGCGTTTCGGAGGCGCTTCCCGAGATACATAGTACATATTACACAGTGAGTAAGTGTTCATGGCCTACCAGCATGGGATTTTCATAATATGCGAAAGAAAGTTCCTTTGTGCCATCTGTGGATCCCTTTTTGCATTTCTGCACATGCACCATATTGACCTCCCTTCGAAGACTCTCTGTACATAGCCCGATATTCGTGTTCTGTATAGTGTCTGTCTGGATAATGAACAGGAGAAACTTACTGTCCGCTCATGCTGGACTAGATATTTATATATTACTATATCACATCGAGATATATGTCCCTCCCACCAGGCGTCACGGCGCATCGAAGAACTGAATCCCCTAAGATTGAAAGCGTTCACTCATCTAGAACTACTGACAATTTCTTCGCGGATGAATCGATTATGTATGCTTGTATGTAATTGAATCGCTGCGTTCCACTCTTGCGCCCCCAACCTCGATGCTTTTCGTTCCGGCTCTCATGTGCTTATAGCCTTCAAGTTGTCGTCGAGAGCTGTGCATTCCATTTTCTCGAAGACATGTCCATGCGTCCAAACGACTCGAATAAGCATATTCGTGTCCCAAGTCATTCTGAAGGGACGAAATGTGGTCACAGTCCCAGCTGCTGACCATTACCATCGGGCCTTGTGCAACCTTACTATTCAACCCGATCTCTCCGTCTCCATTTTCTCACATCCCATCTCAACGCCAACTTTAAACCTCCGTCTCAACCCCTCCGCCAGCCTTATCCCCATCCTTATCCCGCCCCATAACCCGTTCACCCAACCCTTCCACGCCCTTGATCTTCTTCGCCATCCAATTCATAGTTCTGGCCCCTCTGAACTGCATAACCCCTTTATGCTTCCTATGCAACTGTTTGTGATGGTCCTTGTAATCCCGGATCTGGGCTCTGAGCCCCCTCTCCCCGTTGTCCGGGTCGTTATGTCCATTCACGTCGAGGGCTTTCCCTGCGACTTTCTTGGCCGTGGAGAGCGGCTTCGTGATCATCTGTGCCGGGGCGCGGATCGGGTTGTTCGAGTGCGTGCTGCCGGCGTCGCTGTCACTGGCGTCGGAGTCGTCGTTCGTATGTGTGCGGAGTTTGCGACGTGAGCGGGCCTTGTCCTTGGCCGACTGGGATGCATTTTCGTCGTCGGTGCTGTCGCTGGTCTCGTCATCGGTGCTACTTCCGCCATTATACTCGTCCTCGAAGTCCGAGACTTGACCTTCGTCGTTGGCCGTATCGAGGACCTCCATGACTTGTCGCATGTCGTGGTTGCGGGATTTGTTGGCAAAGCTCTTGTGGTAGCCGGACAGGCCGCGCCAGAACTTGATCGTGACTTCGATTTCGCCGAGAGGTTGTTCGTTCTCTTCCATGCCCGAGTAGCCGTAGCTGGTGGTTGCGCGGTGGCCGGCTTCTTTCCCGCCTTTCCAGACTTTCATGCTGATGGTCTTCTCTTCTTCATCGGCGATGTCTTTGAGCCAGAACACCCCGAATGCCGGCGTCGAGTCTGGGCCGAGGCGATTCTTGCGGAACTCGACAATCAACGGACTGGAGTAGCGTTTGCGAACTGCGAGGAACACGGATTTCTTGTCGCCCTTTGGTTTCCATTCACATTCGTCTCCGGAGCCTGGCGACATCTTGGATCTCATCATATTCGTCCTTACTTTTATTCGATGCGACGCCCACGAATCATCTCCACTGGCTTTGCCCCTGACGCCCTTTGATCTGATTGGACACTTGACCTCCAACGTACCGTTGCTCCAGCCAAGAAGCTCTTTCGGCAGCTTCAATTCGATACTTCGCCAAACCATGCTGATTCTGACTCTGCCGTATCCCATACCGCCAACAAGTGGATAGGAGAATGAGATTTGACTCTTGTCCTTGAAGACCCTGCGCAACGGGAGATAGACCATACCAAGCTGAGGATCGTCCTCTGTTTCGCGGTCATCTCTGACGTCGATCATGACTTCTGCCACCTTCCAGTCCGCTATGTATCGCTCCGTGCCGGCATTGAAAAATGGTTTCGCGTTCTTTGGCTTTGTCCGTGTGCGATAGATCTTCTGCTGATTCAAGATGATACTGGCGTAACTGCTGGGCAGATCGTCGGTTTGCTCGGCCCCATCTTCTCGATTGTCATCGGAGTTATTTTTGTCTTTCTTCTGCAAGGATTGCACTTGCAGTCCTGTGATGTTGTGGATCTGAATGCTGAAAATGCCACTGGGCCACTCATCAGGTGGAGGACTCGAGATGACCATGGCATCTTCTCTTTCCTTGAAATCTTCTTGTGTTTGCTGCTTGACTTCTTTGCTCTCGTCGTGAGCTGTGGCTTCTCGTAACTTGTTCTGGGCGCTTTCGCTGACTTGTTTCTTCAAGTCACCGATTGTTCTGATATCTTTATCCGCAGTCTGCTTGGCCAACTGCTGTTCAGTGATCTGTGTCTTCGCAAAATATCCCACTTGCCACTTCAAACTACCAGGCATGTCTTCATCAGAATCATCACCCTTGAATCGATCTTCGCGGTCACACATTTTGTTCTTTGTTCTCGAGCCGTACATCAGCTCCTTGAGGTCCACCTCGACCCGACCAAGATCATCATCAGCGGTCCACTTGTCCGAGTCCCACAGCTGAAGACGAAGTTTTTCATCGGCGTTGAGCTCTTCTGGCGTCACTAGGATATGCGACCACTCTGACCAATTAGGTTCCTCCTCATCAATGATAATTCTGGTGGAAGAGACCGGCTTGCCGAATTTGCCCCACGACACAGTCACGTAGCCGTCACTTCCACCTTTGAAGGGCCCAATTCCTCCATCTCCTTGCTTGAAGCCTTTAGCAGATTTGATGAAGATCATGACGACACCCCGCGTAACCGTGTCTTTCTTGAAGTCATCACCAACAAGCATATCCTTGAGATCCAGCGTCATGCTCTTCGGGGCAACATATTCTGCCAAAGCGGCGTCGATCGAGGACTGGACGAATGACGAGATGAGCGGGACGTCCATCAGATTAAGCGCGTGTTTAGATAATGGTACACAGGACATGTCCGCCTGCGGCTGTCCCATGAATGTGAAGGTACACAATGAGAAGAAGGGGGGATCAGGTGTGAGCTGCAGCCGGAGACGCATCGTGCCAATGATACCTCGCAATTCGACCCAGACCGGGACTGCGATACCCCCGGGCAGGTAAAATTTGAGGTAAAGGTGTGCGTTCTTTGCCTTTGCCTTCAGCGATTTCCCAGATGATCGAGCCCGGTAGGCGAAAGCCAGCTCCATGTTGACGAAGTCGCCTTGCTCGGCCTCCATACCCTCACGGATTGCTTGCTCTTCTTGCTCCTTTTGTTGTTTGTTCTGACCGTTGTCGTCGGACTTGCTCTCACCCTCGTCCGTAGCACCGGTCTCCACCTCTCCCTCTCCATCAGCTGTGCGGTCGCTTTCCTGGCCTTTGCCAGGTTTCTTGAGTTCTCCATCCGAGCCTACAGACTGGCTTGCAGCTCCAGTGGGGAGCCAGTTGATCCCCAGAATTCTGAATGCTTCACTTCCCTGGCCTAGATCGTCCACGCTTACCATACGCACTACCTTTGGTAGCGATGCTTGCATGACATCTTCGAGCATATCTGAAATGGAAGTGAAAAGATCTGGGTTGATGAGTGGCCACACAGCTGCAAGCAAATTATTGAGCCACGCCACGGATTCCGGGATGATGTCTTCTGCCTGGGTTGTGTTGAGCTCCTCCTGGCGAGCAGCATCCCAGATTTCATCGTCCCAGAGTGTTTGTACCTTCTTCCCGAGCCAGCCCTTGATAACGAATATCGCAGCACCAGCAAGAGCAACCGGTATGAATATGATGGCAATGGCAGACACCTTCGAGATCCAAGTTGAGCCCGTCTTGTGGAAGTTTAGATCGAATGCCTGAGCGAGAAGCTGACCGATTAGGATGATTACCACGATGCTCGTCAGTCCTATCATAGCGGCATTCTCATACGTCCTTGCCAACTCATTCCTCACGTCCTCGAACTTTGGCGGTGGAAATAGTTTCTGCATGCCATCGAGGCTGCTCTGCAGTTCTTGTTGCTCCGTCTCATGTTCTTCGTTCGACTTGTTGGCACCGTCTGGACCTGTTTTCGTCCTGAAATTTGACCCAGGACTTGGGATATTCTCTTTGGCGGATTTGAGATCTTTGTGTGTCGAGTCTCGAATAACGATCGGTAGGTGAGTGACCGGGTCGGTAACCTCCCGACCGCCATCGCTGCGCTTCTTGTGCTTCATAGCCTTTCTCTTCTGCCGCGGGTCCGAGTGCCCGGCGACAGCCTCAGTGGCAGACTGGCCCGGGTCATCTCTTTTTTGCTGCTTTTCTGTCTGCGGCGCCTGTCGCTCTTGCTTTGGCCCACCCCCGTCTCCGCGGGACGACCCTGGTGCGCCGCCATCTTTTGTTTCCCCTTCGTTGTGCACATTCCGGTTCTGCGTCTTGTAGGGATCGTGCGATGACTTTGGAGGCTCTTCACCCGTTATGACACCCTTGGCAGCGTGGTATGCTCTCTTGTAAGTCGATTCATCAGCTTCGTCTTGCTGAGCCTTTTCGGCGTCCTGTTGCTGATCGCCCAACTCAGACCGTTCGGCCTTGTACTTTTGGATGGTAGGAATCGGATGGCGAGCAGAGTGAGGTCCTTGGTGACGAGTTTGTCGTTGAGAGTCCGGCTCGAGTTCTTCTGTTGACGACATTTTGTGCCGTGATGATCGAGGAAGGTACCACAGGCACTTCGAAGCAAGCACGTAATAAGAAGCGACCTACCTGGAGGTCACGACTGTAGTAGCACGAGAACCAGTCTCAGCATCGAATATCAGTGATTGAGAATTTCGACAAACGAAGCCTTGTGACATTTTCCGCATCACCTCACTTCGCCGTCACAACGAACCTGGAAACAAGGCATGGGGACTTGGAGAGCGCAGCATTTGTGACGATGACGTCGAAAGTTGACGCGGCAGGAGAAATAGTTCCAGAAAGCGAGTCCAGACACAGTTGACAGGCATACCCCACAAACCCAAGAAGAGTCAAGAATCACGGAAGATCTGCATTCTAGACCTTGGCGTGATGCATGCTGCAAATCCTGCCCAAATGCGTGTCAGCAAACCTCGAGGCACTACTAGAAAAAGTAGGAAAGTGAAGTTCGCGTAAGCTGGATTTGTGCGCAAAGGATTTCGCGAAGCGCTAGTTTCGAGTGGCGTCGCGGGGGTGTCCTGGCAGGAGAGCCGCATCTGATTTCTCTTGCGCACCGCAACCTGGCTGACACCATTAATTATCTATTCATAGCGCTCTCTCGGTCCTGTCATTGATGTCCAGCGCCCTACGACCACAAACCCATTATGATGTCCTCCAACTACAGCGTCACGAGATTAGCGGTCTGAGCGAGGCCGACATCAAGGCTGCATACCGCCGTGCCCTGCTCTTGCACCATCCAGACAAAGCGCCGACCGCGAAAGCTGAGGACGCCTGGTCTGCGCATCTGCAGCCCGGCCCCAATCCTCGGCATACCGTTGATGAGATCGTGATTGCATTCGAGACTCTTGTCGATCCGACCAAACGCGCCGAGTATGACAAATCGCTAGAAAAGGACAGTGCTAGCTGGAGACATGTGAATGGCTACAAAGGAACACACATCGGAGTGGAGAGCTTTGACCTCGAAGAACTGACATATGATGAGATGATGAATACCTGGTCGAAGGGTTGTCGTTGTGGGGATCAGCAAGGATACGTCGTTACGGAACCGGACCTCGAGCAGGAGAGTCAGCATGGGGAGATTTATGTCGGCTGTCGAGGGTGCAGCTTGTTCATCAACGTCCACTTCGCTGTCGAAGAGCTGTAGGGCCTCAGCTGCGATCTTCGGACCTCGCGTTGCTCTCCTCTTGCAGCCCGCATAACGCGTTTGTGGCATCGCGGACGTCCTCCGAGCGGCCCTTGAGGACTGCTTGAAATTCCCCTTTGACGACGTCGTACGCTTCTGCGAGCTCTTGGACATGTTGCACGATTCGCTTCTCAATCTCTGCCTTCTTTTGGGCAAGGGCGAGTAGTCTGGTCACAAAGTCGTCCTGGATACGCTTTCTGTCCTCATCTCTGGTCAGAATGGCCAACCTAGCGAAACGAGTGGAACCGTGGCGCTTGGTGATTGCGCTTACGTCTCTTGCTCATATTCTTCCACTCTCTCGTCAATCTGTCCTTCGAGGTCTCGGACTTGGTCATCGAAGGCTTCCTCGAGACGACGTTGTCTTTCGCCTTTGCGAGCTCTGACCTACCATTGACATGTCAGCGCCTGATGGAGTCGATGCAAAGGCGTTTGCTCAATGGGCATATGAAGGAAGCATTCCGAGGACACGTGACACCTCTGCGGAGAAGGCATCTCATGAGCAACACGAGGAGATTCTGAGCTCAACGTGAGCACTCACATCAACAGCCATATTGTTCTTCATCTTCCTCTCCTTCTCTCTGAGATCCCCGTACCCATCACCATGCCCCTCGTCTTGCATGACAAAGTCCTCGTCGACGGTTCTCGACTGCTGTGCGGGAGCCAACTTCCGTGTGCCGGCTGCTCGCGTGGGTGGCATTTCGACACAACGCAGTGAATGAGGTTGACTTACTTGTGTCTGAGTGAACGACAGCAAGGAGACGAAAGACTTGCACAGATGAAGTAAAATGAGGTGCAAGGAAGATGAAAGTGAAGAATAAGTGAGGTGGAAGTCAGGACATGCTTCTGTAGGGTTGCAATTGCGAAGAAGGGCACGACGACGGCAAGAGGGACTTGACCCAGTCCTGCAGTCCTGCTCAATTGAATTGATCGTTCAATGCCACTTTCCGTGGTTTTGTCATGGACGCCTGGATGTAGCTCCTGCCAAAGCACTATTTTGTGCTGATCCCATCATTCCCACCCGTCCTTTAAGAGCTATACATGTTTTGTACAATCTACGTGAGCATAATCATAGCTTCCACTTTTTCAGGTGGAAGGCTTCCAGACCGAGCCAGATAGTATCCGTCCACACCCCTTGATTCCCAGTACTCGTTGAAGTGTTACTCGACAATCTCCAATTCACCTTGCCGATCCTTCGCAAAAGTATCCTTGTAGCCATCCCACAGCCTGACCAGCTCATCCACGTACTCCTGATGCACCTGGTCCAAGTATTTCTCGTCCACCTTGTTGTCCTTGCCACCCTGCTGTACGACCTTAATGGGTCTGCCAACCACAATGTTCACCGCTCTCCGATACGGCAGAAGCCCGACATCATAGTTGAAAATCCCGCGCGCGTGGAAAAGCGGGATGGTGAATCCCATGCCCTTCTTGACCAGCATCTGAAATTTGTGGATCCAGGGGTGTTCCACGCCGTCGACTTGGTCGTATAGTTCGTTCTCTCCGAACGCAAGGACGGGTACTAGATCGGCGCCGGTGCGGATGGCGAGCTTCACAAAGCCCTTTCTGCTCTTCAGCACGAGGCGCAACGAATGCGGCCGTGCATCTAGCGATTCTCGGGCACCGCCAATCACAATCGTGACTGCGCGGCCCATACCCTCCCCATTGCGGCCACCTTTGGACAGGATGTTCTCAATCGACTCGCGCGATACGGATGCGAGACCCAACGCCAACGCATAATCTCGATATAGCGGGACACGGAAATTCGCATCCAGAGTCAATAGTGTATTGGTGATGCCCGGATACAGGTCGGAGAAACCCAGCGCCTCAGTACCAAACGCAGCGAAAGCACCATGCGAGATGATGCCGTGTGGATGATATCCAAATATGTATTTCCTTGTCGATTCGAGTTCGACTGTGCGGTGTAGTCGGGCAGGAAAGTATGATGCAAACGCAGACCAGAATTTCGACTTGCGCAGCCATGGTGATCTCCGCCTGAGGGTGCCGTCGGTAGCTTCTTCGCTGATTATGAAGGTGTAGATTAGGTAGGGGATTATAAGTGGCCAGGTGAGAGGGATGCTGCACAGAAGAAAGAAGAATGAGAGGAGGAGTGGAATGGTCGTGGTGTGCCATAGAACCGCCAAGGTCTGAAGTCGGCGTTGTAGAGGTACATTCAGAGGCGCCCATCGTATCCTGAAATGGTCAGTCAGTAGCAATACAGTTGGGAGGAAGGAAACAATATGTACGCTGATTTCTGCCACCCAGCACCAGCTTTCCTGCCACTCGCCAACTCATCCTGCGTCTGATCCTGCCTCTTGACCGGCCGTTGTTTGCCTTTCTCGCGAGGTGCGGTTTTCTCATCGTGCTTCAGACTGTCCTCATAGTTCTCACTGGGCTTAATGCTCGTCAAAATCTCCCCGTTCTCATTGACGTGCTTTTCATAGATGATTCTCTCCTCGTCCAGTTGTTCACGGCTCTTATTTCCATTCGTAATTGGCCCGGAGCCGTTGACGTCGCCGTTCATCTTTGGCTTCGAGTCCAATGGCATCGTGCCTTGCAGCTGATCATTCGTCACGGCGTTCGCAGCTTCAGCGTAAGACTTTGGCGGCAGAGCATGCTCTGCACGCTCTTCCGGCTGGGAAGGCTCCGGGTTCAGCTTCCCGTCCCCGTTGAGGGCGGTCGACGCCATTTCGCCGTAGTGTGAAAGGGAGCTGCTCTGCAGATGCTCTGTGCGCTCGCGAAACCAGGCAAAGTCGGAGTGTCCTCGCTGAAGCATCAAGCAGAAGTACGTGTATTGCCGGCAGTCCACAAGTAAGTAGGAGAATGGAAAGGAAGCTGCAATGGAGTGGTACAGGGAAATGTTGAGCAGCAGGGTGAGTGCGACGCGGCCAGAAAACTGGGGAACAAGCCCGTGACGTCAACTGATTCGCCAACTGCTGTTTGCAAGTATCCGAGTCGAACATGTGCAGTTTCTAAGATAAATGTGTCCTCCCTCGTATACACAGCATCTAGTCTATTATCATAAGCCCATAAGCCAACTCCACTAGAGCCATAAACAAGCCGTATATGCTTCATATGTCATAAAGAAATACGTGAGACCCAAGTAGATGTGGGTGCTCAGCACACATGACGCCACCTCAATGCGTTGTGGAAATGCTCTACAAGTCCTTTGGTGCAACACCAAATTGCAGGTTGTCATTGTCGAAGACAGCAAAGACAGTCTTCAGGAAGATATCACCATAGATGGACAAGCCGATACCCTGGTTGCTCTGGATTCCACCGAAGCAGGCTAGTTGACATTTGTGTTAGCCACTGGGGACAGTGCTTACAAGAGAGCGGAGACTTACTTGAGGAACTAGCAGAGACAGGAGCGAAGTTGATGAACGATCCTGGAATGACGAAGTTGGAGTCACTGATACCGACGGCGAAGTCCGGGAGATCCGCAGAACAGGGGAATGTATAGCCTCCCTGAGTGTTGTCGTTCTTTGCACCACTCACTTCGGCGTAGTAGGCGGCGACAATATCATCATCCAGGAGAAGAAGCGTAGTACCAGTGTCAGCAATGGCATCGATGCTGGTTGATTGGAATTCGCCGTCGCCAACCTGGTACCCGGTGCCGGTGAACTCCCAGAAGCCTTGAGAGTTATCAATCGGAGTGTAGGTGATGTCGCCGGTGTGCTTGCTGTCATCAATGAAGCCAAAATCGTAGGTGCCTGGAGCTCCTTTCTTCAAGTCAACGGTGAACACATTTGACTCGAGAACGCCCTCATTGATAGCTGTGTCGAAGAAAGTGGTTTGCTGTTTGGGCTTGACTGTACACGAAGTCAGCTCTGATGGTCCTGCTATCAAGAAGATCCTTACCAGTGTTGATGGAGCTGAATGCCAGCCCAAGGAGGCCATCGTTGTTCTCGTCTTGTTGGAACTGTGCGCTGATTGTCTTGGCAAGCTCAATAGCCTGGCCCGTGACCGTGGTACCCCCAACGTTGACAGTGTCGGTGTAGACATCGCCACTCGCACTGGAGCCGTCTCCATACGAAATGCTCCAGGTCGAACCAGTCAACTTCTTGGAAGTCGTAGATTTGGCTGGGTTGTAAATACTATGGCCAGATTGCGACGAGCTGGAAAGCTCGGAAGAGAAGACCCAACTGTGAGACTGATCAGCTCTGCATTGACGTCTTCTGGCAGCATTACTCACAGATCCGAGGAACCAGTGTCGAAGTCGAGGTTCAGCGTTTGGCCTCCGATGGTAACGGGGCAGAGATACTCTGCATCGTACTGCTCGGGTGTGGCAGTAACCGAGCCATCCTCAGCGGCCGCCTTGACATCATCAGGGACGGCAACGTTGTATTTGAGGTAAGTCTTTTGCAAAGCCACAGGACCAGCCTGGTATGGCTTCGGAATGCTTTCAGCGAGGGTGAAACCTTTCCTAGGGGCTACAGCTTGGGGAACTGGGATTGGTTTCGCAACAGCCGTGCCAGTCAAGGCCGAAGCTGCCAGCAAGATGGTGAGAGAAAGCATGTTGAAGAAGGAATGAATGAAAGGATTTGAATAGAAACAGAGAAGGAGTGAACGTCTTGCTGGTCGGAAAGGAGAGGTGGGCTTGCGGTAAAGCAGTTGAAGTCGAGTTCCTGCATCGTTTCTTATATATCAAAGTGAGTGGGGACCGCGAGCCCACATTGTGATGCGCACAGATTGATATCTCGGTGTTGGACATTGTTTAGATGATGAACTGGAGACATCACAATTCTACTCTAGGCCAGTATGGAGGTTCATCGTCATTGCCAGGCCGTCGAGGAGGGATGTGCATTGCGGAGGAGATGACAATTTGAGAAGGTCGCAAAGACGGCGGGGCCATATGCTTCTGCCACGTACGGTGTGCGCTGTCGTGATTCGAGCACGGTATAGAGCAGGTCAAGCATCCGAGGCAGGCTTGGACGATGTAATCTGCGCAAGAAGCACGGACAAGCTCCTCGATTGGGCTGCAAGTCATCAAAACAAGCTCGGGAGGGAGTCCATCATGCTTTGGCTTAGTGCGTCCAAGGAAATTGAGATGAATTTCATGGAATAAGCAAGTCCGTGCGGTGGTCGAAGGGTGTTTCGAACACAAGCGAACCTGGCCGATGATGCGCAGCAAGAGCGTGACAAGGAAAGTTGTTGATGGGTACTTTTAAGATGAGGTTAGAAGAAGAAAGTGGCAGCCTCGGTGGTGATTGGGGCGCAGCGCACTCACGCTAGCACCGCTTGATCGACGACTTCTGATGGCGGAAATCTGCTCCAACAAATCGACGTCGTGCCTGCAGTTTCAGACACGTTCGAGCTCTAGAACCTCGACAGCATGCAAAGCTCCTGGCTAAACTTGCACGCGCCGGCTTGACTGGCCTCTCGATTCGCCCGTTTGGTGAGATGAAGCGTCACTAGCCGCACCTGCATGAGGCTCTGAGGCTCTGAGGCTCTCTGATGCAGCCCGCTTGCTGCCGTCCCCAATGATGGCTGACCCCGGCTGCTTCTTGCTGCAACTCGATTCGGCATGAGATCCTTGTTAATCTTAGTGCAGATCTCAACCCAACTTTCATGTCTTGAGCACCGAGGGGCGCAGTTGCGTTCTTAGCAGAGTCCTCAAAATTGAGGACAGTATTTCGGATTGTTGTCCTTACACTTCTCGCAGCGTGTAAGGGCATTCTGCCAGCACTCGTATTGTATTGCTGTGCTTCGAATCCGGATGAATCTCTTCTAGAACTATACGATAGTGGGGCATGCCTTTCTTTGTGATTCCTCTTACATGCACCCTAAGATAACAATGGGCGGAAAGTACCGCCGCGCGACAAATAACCATCCATATCTGTTTTTTTACAGTTGTCCAACAAATTCAACAACGCGTCATGAAAGACAATCGGGCATAAAGGTCCTTTTTCTAAGGTGAAATGTGTGCTTGCTTTGAGAATGCGTGTAGACAGCCAAGAAAGCTGCACAATGCCGCGTATTACGCTAAGCATGTGTTGAGATTGAGGTGATCATAGCACATCATCCATTCATGGCGACCGCCGCGGAGGTTGTTGAGGCCGTTTCTGACCCTGCGGTGTGCTGCTATCTGATCTTAGAGCCCCAGTCGCCAGGCCGGCCAAAGCATTGGCTGCGTCGCTCTCTGATCGGTTGAGGGGCAATCGGCCATCATCAGGGCCTTGGCGGATCTGCAGCGGTTCCGTCGTCAGGGGACGAGGCTGTTCCATAGCACGGCCAAGGTGTGGTAAAGTGAGTGCACCTCCAGATGGTGCTCGAGGAGGCGGGAGAATTCGTGAACTTGGTCCCTGATGCAATTCAGAGGGCCGTTCTTGTGACAAGATCGGAGGCAGCTGGGTCGGACTTAGTGGCTCTCTGCTTGGACTCGGAAAGGGGAAGGAAGACGGCAAAGCCCTTGGGTTCTCTTGGTACCCTCGAAATTCGGGCGGACGGGTTTTCCACGACGCTTCCTGAATTGTGGGAGACGGCAGATTCTGCTGGTACAGCAGTGCACCAGGCCCGATGGTCGGCATTGGTAAAGGAACCTGTGGCTGCTGTTGCTGCTGCATGAAGTATGACACCCTCGATCGTGCAAGTGGGTCCGTGGGCAGCGCTGGGTCCACAGACGATGCGGAGGGAGGTAAATTTGGGAGAGGGGGTGTAGCTGATGCTGCACCAAGGGTTAGTCCCGCAGTACGGAGGACTGTATCAGGAACCTCACTCCTCACAGTGGCTGATTCGTCAGAAACGGAGCTTTGGCTTGAGATGAGCCCAGGACGGAAGTACTCTCGACTTTGCTGCCCTGATGGAGGGCTCCCGCTCCGGGACGAGGGCAACGGAGGTCGCTGTGGGACAGAGCTCCCGGAGCCCAACGAGTGCGTTGCGCCTCCGATGAATGGTGATGACGCAGAAGAGCCCATTGAGCCACCTCTAAAATGCCCAGATGACGGCACTGTTGCCTCCGGGTTCGCTTCGAAGGACTTCGAAGAAATGATACTGCCACTCGACTCTTGCTCAAGCTTTGGTCGTTTGGCTTCCGCCGTCGGCCCGTGCTTGGCCTTGAAATCGGCGAGGTACGCCATGTACTCCTTGTAGTGGTCGGTCTTGCGATACGCCGACAGCTGTACATTGTATCTCTCCTTAGCGGTGCTCGCCTGAGCCTCGAACGGCTCTTTACCAGCCGGATCCAACTTTTGCCATCGATCCCCAACCAGTTTGGCTATTTGTGTAAATGAAAGGTTCTGGTCCTTCACTTCTTCCCTTATTCTGTTAGAGAATATCACGTAGGCAGAAGGTGGGCGCTCGGGAGCATTTTCGTCGGGCTTGGGATGACGCCGGTACTTTCTCTTCGCCTCCGGAGGGGGACCAAAAGGCCGCTCGGTCTCTGTCGAGCCGGCGACACCAGTCTCCAGGCTTCTGCCGACATCTGGGAGTCCTTCCTGGGAGACAGAGCCAACGACACGCTCGAAAGGAATACCTCGATATTCGGCGATCGCGCGCTGTAGTTTCTTGAAGTGAACGTCAGTCTGTACGATCCACGAAAATGCTTGTCAAAGAACCTACCCTGCGATGGCCAAGTTTGACGTTGAGAGAATCACTGTGATCGTGTGAGTATGTCTGCTGCGCATTTCTGGAGTTAGTACTCACAAGTCAGTCTCCTGGATATCAGTCAGGGTATCCCAAGTGTCGAACCCTTCGCTGATGAAGAGGTCAAGATACTGTTCAAGGCCAAGGCGCTCGAGATTGACTGCGAGATCGCTCATTCACGCGGGCCTTACTTGTCATCGATACCGGGGTTTGCGCAACTTTAGCCGAGCACTGCTCAACAGATGAGCGACTCAACCAGGCCGATAGGCTTCGCAAGCTGTACGATGGACCGCGAAATACGCCGACCTCGTGGGCATGTGTAAGATCGTAGTAGAGACGTAGATCTCAACTTAATGCGGAACGCCAGCGCGTGGCTCGATAAGTATAGTAACGTGCTTCGTTGATGATCCGAGTCGTGGGTTCATCAAAAGATAGCCTTGGCGTGTGCTGGCCGAAACTAACCTTCAGCGGGGGTAGGTGGTTATATTGCGCACTGCGATAGAATATTTGCACGGCTCCGATCTCAGACAGACGTAGGATGCACCCAAGATGAGGTCCTCTGTTCGACACTGGATAGACGGGATTCGGTGATGGTGGTATGATGACAAGCGTCAGGGTGTGTTTCTTCAGGGACTTGGAAGATCTACTTCGACAGCACAATCAACTTGGATCCAAGGAGCAGGTAGCGGGGTCAAACCGGAGGTGATGGACGGTTACTGGACCCTGGTGACGGTAAGGGCGATGAGGCTCCAATTCGAATCGAGGAAGCTGAGACCTTGATTCTAAGTTCTCCGATCGCAGACGAGGAACAATGTGTCTCCGGTGATGAGGAAATGATGAGCGACCCGGTTTTTGTCCAGATGGGATTTTTGATGGTACAAGTCGATGGACCGACCGGAAAAAGGCGAATGTACTCACGAGTGACAAGACCCTACCAAACACCAACGATAGTAGTGATCTGACGGACAAAAGAGGCGACAAGCGCCAGTGTACGGATAGAAAAGACACACGGCGGAACGACCCCGACCAAGCAATCTATAGGCTGATCATTCTCTTGGGGTTGGTGGTGCGAAGAAGACAAAAGGCCAAGGTCAAAGTCTGACTGTGAGCGATACCGATGCCGTGGACACCGAAAAATCAAGATGGTGCTTGGACCGCCGCCTCCGCCGGATGTGTCGCCATTCGCCAGCTAGGGAGCGGCGAAGAACGCGCCGTGGGCTTGGGAAGGATACGGGCTGGGAAGGATGGAGGTTTGGTAGCAGTCGTGAAGTCGTGCAGCTAATGCAAACTCCACAACCGACTCGGTCGAGCTTCTACAGGCTGGTAACTGTACTTCCCCTCTCCGGGTCAGGTACTTAGTGGCTGTTTCTTTGCCCGCTGACTACCCGTTCACTCCAACCTCACTCCAAGAGCAACCCGACTGGGCCACTTGTGGGGTTTCCTCATCTGCACAATGGTGCCTGTATGACTGAGATACTGCCTAACTAACGACCCGACTTTTACCCCCGATGCGTAACTATGAACACCTAATTTTTGAATAGGTGCCTGGCCTCTCCGGACATGTACGCCGACCAAAATACGTGATGAGGTTCTTCTCTGGCCCACCAAAACGTCAGTCAATGTTTCTCCAACGCAACGAGTCAGTCAATGCAATCCATCAAACTTGAGACCGCTCTACGTTCAGATTTGGTTATGACATACTGCCTTTCTTGGTGGCTTCGTCGTCGATCCCGCGTCTGTATCAAGGAGATCTGTCCAAGGGTCAAACAATATGGAAACTTGGAGATCTGGGTTACTGCCGGCCCCGAAGTTGGGGCAAGTGTTTTTGGTGGTGGACTATTCCGGAAACATAGCTTCGTAAGAGCTCAGAGCTGCTAACTAGCGCGAGCTTGCAAATGACGCTGATAAGATAACCCCGATGATCGACCGCCTGCAGGAAGCCGGGAACACTGTTTGGGTCAGCAGGATACTTAGGCGGTTGATCTGGGCGTCTAATTCGGGGCGCTTCGTCTTTACTACGAGTCGGCTGTTTCGTGACTCGGGGACAGAACAAGAATTGTTCGTGCTTCTGCAACCCGCCAGGGTGGTACCTCATCCTTCGGTCGACCCGATTGCAGCAGAAAACCGCGATCTGGGGTGGTTTAGCGAAGGTACCTTTTATGAGATGTTCCCCCAAATGCTCGATCGCACCAACAGCTTTGGACCGCCTTTAAACCTACTTTTGAGCTCCAAAGGATCGGACCAAGCTCCGAGCTGCCCAAAGCTCCATTTACAACGGGGCATCACTGGCAAATTCCGTCATCGGAAAGGTTGGTCCGGGTATCAAATTGGGACTGGGTTCTTGTTTCAATGAATTATCTTTGGATCTCAACCTGGTTCCCTCTCGCGGCTCCGTCGCTGTAGTGCTCTGCGCGGCACCCAAGCGGGTCGCATTACATCTCGGTAACGACGTGTGGTAAGGATCTGTCGGATGTGCAATGCCGGCGTGTGTCATTTACTTCATCGGTAGCTCGAGCAGAGAAAGTGCCAAGTGTACAGGTGGCACCTCTCCGTTGATACTTAGCAAGATCCGTGGGGGCAGTATGGAATGACTCTGCACCCCTTACTGTTCAGAAGTGCTGCAACTTAATGTTGGTGCCATGTTTAATACAGTGCACACATGCTGCATCTGATACTGGACAAGGATCTAACCCCGGGATTCGGCAGCGATAAGCGCGACGATTTGAGTTCAAAAGCCACATGACGGCACATACCGAGCCGGAATGGGACAAAAACATGGTTTGATGTGTTTTGGAGTACATTATCTATTGATTGAGACTCGATGCATATGGATTGAGCTGTGACTGTAATTTGCTGCAGCGCACCTCTCCTGATTGATTCTTACATTGCAGAATAAAGGAAAGTGCTGATCTGCGTCAAAGATTTCTTGTTTGTGGTAGTATTGCATCAACGTGCAGTCGAGTAAGGTAAATTCCGCGACAGGAAAGGATTTGACCGCTTTTGAATCATGAGTATCCTGATCTGTCCGGCGTTTTCGTCGACAAGAAGCCCTGGCCACTATATGAAAGGACTCTAAATGTGAAAAAGGTACGAATCTGCTTAGCTTTACGATCCTGGCGAGGTCAAGTTAATCGCAACACAAGCTGTAGCTAAATCTCTGCGAGGTACAAGAATTATGCACCATCATTAGAAGCAGCATGTCCTCGTATTCGTTGAGCGTTCGGAGGAGTCTTCGGGATAGCCAGCAGTAACTCGGAGCGGGCTCGCTGGAACTCGGTGTTCGACGAAGATCTTCCGCATGCTGCAGAGTCAAAGATCTGGAGATATGCATGAGACCCTGGCTGCGCTTAGCCTGACAGCTGCACCCACTGATGCCTGGGATACACCTGGAAAGCATGTCAAATGGGCGACCGCGACTTGCTTAAGTACGTACCTGGGGAGCTTGATGGGGGACATGTTGCGCCTGTGAAAGAAAGAGCAGGTGGGGCTTCAGCTGGAGCTACCAAGCCCGGTTAGGGTTGGCCTTGCCCTCCTGTATCGATAACGAAGCCTGGCAGGCGGGCCGACCTGCACTGAACCTGCATGCCGGAACCTTCAATCCTGTCTCTTCTCTCGATCATCTTCGCTTCATCCAGCGCAACTGACGCAGACACCTTCTGCAAACATCTATTCCTTTCCATTGCTCATTTTACTGCGCTGTAGCAGCAAGGAATACGAGCTTCGTCTGCAAGACCCTGCGTCGATCATCCCCCTACCTTCGGGTTCACGATCCTCGAGGCTACCATCAACTGCAGACGTCATTGGCCCTCTTTGCAATCCGCTCATACAATCATCTCGATCACACTGCATGATCAGGGATGGCGCAACAGAAACCGACTCCCCAAAAGGTGGACGAGCAGGCCCAATCCGACCACGTTCAGGACAACGACAACCCACAAATGCTACACTCTGAGATGGCAAAGGTGCGAGAAACCTGTTCTGAATCTTGATTCGATTCCGCGTTATCCCGCTGACTCGACAACGTTCAATTGTAATAGGCATTCCAGGACATCGCAAAGTGTGTCTCCGTACTTTCGTCCAGCTCTGTCCCCACGTGGCACTGACTACGCGCACAGAGGGGAAAGGACAGCTTCTGCTCTTGAGTCCAAACTTGACGGAATCCATCGAAATCTCGACCAGCTCTTGGCAAGTTTTGAAGAAATGGGGCAGTCCCGGGCAAAACCACAATCGCCCGATCCGAGTAATAGCTCGAAATAGCAGATCAATTGCCCTGCATCATTTAAGACGAATGGACGGAACTACATGTGCACGTTCACGTGTGTCGGATCATCGATCCAACCAGGCTGCCATGCCTGTCGCTCGATCGCTACCTCTCTCCCGCTGTCATCTCCACTTTACCGATGTCTTCGGATGGGATTGCAATTCCGGACAATGATAGATCTCCAGGGTCCAGGACTTCAGAGAACGCCCGATGCAAAATTTGGTCGCCAATTACTTATCAGTCCTGAAAGACGGAACCAAAGTCAAACTTCCCAGCCAGCTTCTCGACAACGCCGACTTCGGTGATCACCCCATCGATGAGTTCAGCTGGCGTGACATCGAATGCAGGATTCCATACATCAATCCCAATCGCAGCAGTGCTGACCACTTCTGAGCCTTCATCCAATACTAGCCTTCCATCTGTGGTGACTTTCGGACCCTTGACTCTCGTCACTTCCTCCGGCGCTCGCTCCTCGATGATGATATCCCTCCCCGAGGCCGTATCTCGATCGATAGTGGTTCTGGGAGCAGCCACCAGAAACTTGACACCGTGATGACGGGCAAGCACGGCAAGAGAATGTGTTCCAATCTTGTTCGCGGTGTCACCATTCGCGGCCACACGGTCCGCTCCAACCACGACTGCCGCGAGACGGTCTCCTTCTTTACTCATCAGTGCGCACGCCATCGAGTCTGTGATCAATGTGGCCGGAATCTCGTCGTGGACCAACTCATACGCTGTCAGCCGGGAGCCTTGGTTATACGGTCTGGTCTCTGAACAGTATGCTCGGGTGAGCATGTTCGCGCTTCTCAGAGACCTGATCACACCAAGCGCTGTTCCGTAACCAGCAGTCGCCAGAGACCTGCCCAGTTGTTAGCCAAATCTGGTTGTTGAGCGAGAGTCGTCTTGCCTTACCCTGTATTGCAATGGGTCAACACCTGAAGTTGCTGAGATCCATCGGCTTTTCTTTTCTTCCCTGCTACTGTGTTATCTTCGATCCAGCGAGCTCCGTGCTCACCAATTGCTTTGTTGTCAGACACATCGTCCACCAGCATCCGTTCTGCTGCCACAATATACGCTCGAGCAACGGAGTCCGCGGATGCTTCAGGTTCCAACGTGGCTTTCTTCGTCACAATCTTCAACTTGCTAATTGCATCACTTAGATTGACTGCCGTTGGCCGGCTGGTCTTCAAATAGTCCAACCGATAACCTATATTCTCCTTGGCGTCCTCAGGCCTTCCCAGCGATTTGGCGGCCGCTATTTCCTTCCCCACCTCGACGGCAAGAGCGAGGGCAGCGACAATTGCAATGGCGGGTGCACCACGAACTTTCATCTGCTTTATTGCGGCATGAGCCTCCTCGCAGTTCCCGACCGTGACATACTCCGTCCGGTGCGGCAACTGTAACTGATCGAGGATGCGCAGTGCTGGCGGCGACTTGACCGAAGCCGGCTCATATTGGATGGCTTGCAAGACCATGACTAATGAGGGACTCAATTTTGTGATCAATAGAGACGATGTCTAGGAAAAACACACGAAGAGTCCATATAACACATTGTAATATTTGCCATCAGCACGCCTCTTTGCACACGCTCATGTTTGCTTTCTCAAAACTTTTTCTCGCGCAATTGCGGGGTCATCTTTTGTTACCCCTCACCATCTATCAACTCTATTTACGTGCATTTGACTTTCAGTTCATTGATAGCTCACTTTCCTTATCTGTACCTGCATCGCTCGCGCAGACGCCGATTATGAGCAAGTCAAACATCGCTCAAGCTGCCCAGTCAGGCTTTGCCCCAGCTGCAGCATATGATACCCATCGACCCACCTATCCAGCGGAGGCAGTGGAACAGCTCCTTCAAAATCTGGAAGTGAGCGGTGTCAAGGGCGCAAAAATCGCCGACCTCGCAGCTGGAACGGGCAAGTTCACTGAAATCTTGGCAAGCAGACCTGAAGAGTTTGAGCTCGTTGGCATAGAGCCTCATGATGGCATGCGAGGACAGCTAGAGCAGAAGAACTTGCCGCGCGTGCGGGTTGTGAAAGGAACGGCGGACAGCATGTCTGACGTTGCTGATGAGAGTCTTGACGCCGTCGTGGCAGCTCAGGTTAGTCTGGACAGGTATTGACGACGGGTTAGGGTTCTGATTTGCAACGTAGTCATTCCATTGGTGTGTTTGAAGCAATCAATACAGGAACTTTGCAAACTGACAGCTTGCCCAGGTTTTCGAACATGGACGCACTCAAAGAGATCGCTCGCGTAATCAAGCCCGCCGGCGTTTTTGGACTGATCTGGAACATCGATGATTGTATGTTTCCATCAGATCTCCCTTGTTGAGCCAGCACAGCATAAGCTCACAATTCACACAGACAACGCGCCCAAATCATGGACTGTCCACTCCGGCTGGGAACAGAGCATGAAAGACCTGGTATGGACGTTCGACGACGACTCGCCTCGCTTCCGCCACGAGAAATGGAAACAAGTATTCGACGACCAAAACGCAAGTAACCCGCTAACGTTACACTTCGCGAATCCGCTCTTCGGTCTACCATTGGGCGAGGACTCCGTGGAGTTCACGACATGGCTGTCAAAAGAGGATCTTTGGGGCCGATTGCGCACGTTGAGTTACCTTGCTGTGTTGGAGGGTGAGGAACTGGAGAAGATAAGGAATACGTTCGAGGAGGGGTTGAAAGCCGAAGGAACGGAGAGGGATGAGGATGGGAGGGTGGCCGTTCATGGCAGGACTGTATTCTTTTGGACGAGTAAGATACCTGCTGAGCCGCTGAGGAGCGGTGGCTAGATGGACGCTCCGTGGACGACTGCGACACTCCTTGTCGCTTCCTGGCCTCGATCATACCTCAATACCCTTCTACCAGACCAGAGGATATGCTCCTCTTCGCGTTCGCTCTCGGCGCCTGCCAGTAACTCGCTTTCCTTCTGCATGCAGTGTCCTATGCTACCCTCGATCCGCGCCGTGGCGTTCATAGTTCCTTCTTGCGTCGAAGCCTGTGTAGAACCTCAAGCAGCTCCTTGACAGCCACGTCTTTGCCACCCTCGGGCGTCGATCCTGGTCTCGCCAGTGCGTGTATAGATTCGCTTACTTCTCAATCTCTCTTTCCCAATCATCTCACTCGCTCGAAATATAAAGCACTGCCACACACGCACCCGTCAGCACAACTCCTCACTCGCATCTCTCTCCCATATCACCTCGGTCCCCATCATAAAAGCAATGAACAAACACAACATACCATTATTGCCCCTCACAAACGCATCACCATACCTCCGTCGTAGCTTCCCATCCACATGCTCCGCACACTTCTCCAGCGCGATGTTCATGTATCCGTCCACGCTCTGCAACTCGCCTTTGTAGACGACTCCTGAGTTTAGCTTCACGGTTACGGACACGCCGATTATGGAGGAGAGGAATGAGGCCGGGTCTTTGGGGTCGGATGATGAGGATGTGGGTGCCGCGGAGGTGTGGTTCTCGGCCATTGTGTGGTGAGGAGAGGGGCGTGGATGGAGGGAGATTGAGAGGGGGGGGGGTCAGAAAACGGGTGGGAGGTGGATTGATTGTGCGACTGTGGTAGATGAGAAGACGGTGCAGGATGGAAGAGACGCTACAGGAGAGAGCCTTGCAGAGTCGCGGGGGTCAAGCTTGGCGAGTCAGGCTCTAGTACTACTTGGGCACCAGTAAGCATTCTTTAACTAACCAACCCTCCATCACGAAAGTACCTCAATTCCTTGCCTCTCCTGCGTCCGTACCACTACTATTTCCTCTTCTGGGAAAGTACTACATTACCAGCAGCTACGACGGTGTCATCAGACGTCACCCAAGCTTCTCGAAACCACTCCTCGCCTCAAACATTCCTTACTCATCTCATCTACTCTCTGTCATCAGACTGATCAAATCCCGAGGAGTCCGCTGGATTACATGTTCTTGGCGGTAGAAAAATCCCTTCTTTAGGAACTTGGTCAAGGTCACGCGCCATCTACGTGCTTTGACGTGGTGGTACCTACCACTCGCCGCATCGGTCAAGCACGGTCTGCGCTTCTTTGCCTGAGACATGGTCCTGCCACAGCCACGATCCCGCTCACGCCGCTTCCTGAGCAATATATCTGTAAGTAAGTGCGTGGTGTGAGACTGCCGATCCATATAAATATGTGGCTGGTTTCTCTGCAGGTGAGTCTAAGATCTCGTATCGCATCGCATCTAGCTCGTCAATCTTGAATCCTGCAAGCCACGATCCATTCCCACACACTGGCAAATCGATCTATCGTTAATTGACGATGTACACCTCCACCCTCATCACGGGAGCTCTCTCCCTCCTCGCCATCGGCGCTACCGCAGCACCGACAACCAGCTCCCTCTCCCCCCGCCAAGCCAACCCCGACAACACTATCGGCCTCTTCCTCAACAGCAGCCAATTCGACATCAACGCCCTCCAGACCTTCCGCCTCTCCTACGCAAACTCATCCGCCTACATCGGCGCCATAAAGTACCAATCCTACTCTGAACCCCTCGTAATCGGCTCCCTTTCCGGGCCCGACAATTCCGTCTCCTTCCTGTCTATCCACTCCGCCCCGACGGGCTTTCAGCAGATGTACATCGTGCCGCATCAGACGCAGCCCGTTGGCTTTAGTGTGCCGCACGGGGGCGCGCCGGCTGGTGTGAGTACGGGTGGGTTCAGCTTTGGGCCACGCGGAACGCTTTTGCACAACGGGCGCAATAATTTCTATGCGTGCCAGAATGCCGAGTTGGCGGAGTTGGAGAGTTGGCAGATTTGGTGGTGGGGTGCGGGTCAGCCGGGGGGCATGAGCTGTAAAGGACCGATTAAGATAGTGAGCGGGGATGCGTGTTCGAGGTACTAGTAGTGTGGTGTGGTTTTGGAGGGCGAGGATGGCGTGAGGAAGCGATGTTCGAGGCAGTGGAATGTGCAAATTGCGCGCAGGTAATCAGTCTGGAGGAGGAGTTTCGCTTGGGGAAAATGAGTCCCAGCCATGTTTTGATGAACTGTATTACTATAATGACTATTACGGACGAGAGAGAGAGAGGTTCAATTTTATTATAGACGACGTCGGGAATTGAGGAATGTAAAGCCGTAGTTACGAGTATGAATGAAAGAACCTTTTGATTTACAGCTAATGCTTTACTCATCGGACCGCTAAGCCAACTAGATGCATCTCCCTTATGTTGAGTCCTGCTTGTGAATCCTCTGCGCCGCCATGCTGGTTTGGTTGATGCCAGTTTTCTTGCCTGCAAGTCTTGCTGGGCGACTTTTTGGTTTCGTGCTTGACCAGAACCTTGGTTCGAAGCATTTCAAGGCGAAACAGCCTTTCAGCATTACATGTAATTGTGTAAACGTGCTGTCAATTCTTCCCGATGCTGCTCAACATGCTAAAAATGCTTCCCGGTTTCCGCTTGTGCCAAGTACTGCTGAGGCACGTCGACTTTCACCTCCGTTGGCTTCCCCGCCTTGTCCACCAATACGGCATGATTCTTCTCGATGACCTTCCAGTCCTCGACTTTGTAGGTGCTGGGCTCACTCGCCACAATGACATGTTCGCCGTGTTCCTCGTTCTTCTTCGTGGGATTAGGATTGCCCTTTCCATCATCAGGGTGGTCGGGATATTTGCTGTTGAGGGTCATGCCTGCCTTAGTGCTGTAGTACAGGCTGGGAGGATTCTCGATCGCATGATTTCGAAGTCGCATAGCGACAAGTTGCTCCCCGTCTGTGCAGCATACGTTCAACGAGCAGGCCTGGACGTTCTGAGCGCCGAGTGTCTGTTGCTGCAATTGGACAATTTGGTGGAAAGTGGAGATCAAGGCGTCGAGCATTTCCTGTGGGGTATACTGTTTCTCCCAGCTCTGTGGGCCGCCTCCTGCATTCCTGGTCAGATTTGTGATATACAGTGCCGCCAAATGCTCAGAATCCGTCGTGCCATGAATGTTCTCGTACGCAGACTTCTCGACGAGGGTGAGCATCGGCCGGCGAATGTCTGCAAAGTGACTAATCAGTCCATTGTGCATGATCGTGTGGCGGCCGAACGTGAAGGGGTGGTTGTTGATTGCTGCCACCGATGTTCCCGTTGCGGCTCTTATATGTGCAAAGAGTGCCTTTGTAGCTGTCCCGCCGCAGATGCTGTGGAAGTACGCGTCATTGTTCGGTGGCGAAGCATTCTTGTAGACTACCGGCCTGGTACCCTCGATGGCGGTAACGAAGCTTGAGCGAGTCGGGCTGTACCAGACCATGCCGAAGCCGTCAACATTCTGAAGGCGGTTGCGAAGGGTGATTTCGAGCTTGGAGGTCTGCTCGCCGGGAACGTGTGAGAAGAGTTTGGGGAGGTAGTGGTCGTGGACCTGCTTGGAGAGGGAGTGCTGCGGGGTGATGAGGACGTCTTCGAGGAGGCAGGGCTCGGTGGGTGAGAGGTAGGCGAACCACCGACACATTTTGAGGAGATGGAGAGGGATCGGTTGTTTCCTGCTTCAGGTTGAAGTGGATCTCATGGAAGGGTCACAGGGAAAGAACTTATGAGATTCGGGTCTGAAGTTGAACGTTAGAGCACGGCAGAAATCTCAGGCTGTCCGGAGGCACAACTTTTATTTAGCTGAAGAAGGTCGTGATAAAATATGAAGTGACGGGCGTTGGGACTTCCCCACGTTTTTCAAGCTTGACATGCCGTTGTTCGTGCCTACCTTTGGTCATCTTGTTTTCATGGTCGCCTACGGGACCACTTGCAGCATCGGATTCGCCAACACACCAAACTTGGAATGAGATGCAGGTACTAAGGATCTGAATTTATTACGATTGACCTCACCACGTAATCGTCCCTCAGCTTAGCAAGGATCTCGCCTAAACAATTGACGTCACTAGGCTAAGCTTTGACCAAGCTTATCCAAGCTTAAGCTCAGACCCCTGGGCCTGTCGTGATCTTCAACTTGACTTGAATGCCACTCAACTTCTACACCAGAGAATTTCTCGTCAGCCATGAGGCTGTAGCCATTTAAGTCCCTGCCTGAACTCAGACGATGCGATGCAACTGCGTCCACCTTCACTTCCGTCAGATTGCTGGATCTGTCTTCCTCTTGAAAAATATGAATGTCGGCCCCTGATGCCCTATCCTGGCCTCCATCCGTCCCCGGAAGAGCTGTGAAGCCCGCGCCCTGGTCAGGAAGCCCGCATGGACTACGTCTGGTCTCGTGTATTGAGCACCGACTCAGAACAGACCTTCGCCTTACAACCAATGGCCGAAAATGCGCCACTTCCCAATGGTGGAGCGCCGCGCAAGCGTGGGTTTCGCCTCCTTGCCACATCGCTATCGATTGCGAGGACATCACTTGCCCCATTTCTACACGCAAGGTCTCCTTTGCCGATTTGGTGAAGCAAATAGGCGTTCGTCGGAACGGTTTCGGAAAAACAGGAGTATACTAACAAGCTGGTTTACCATCACCACTTGGTGTAGCTGAGCTCCTACGCGTTCAAGTAACGACCTGAGCCGGAGCCGTGATCTTATTTCCCCTTTCACCACCGGCGCGTGCCGCAACCTAGTCGCAATGACAAACGTTGCACTCAGAAAAGGGCCCAGTGTCATGAGCCCTTTTGGTGTACTTCAAGGTCGAATCATCCCGTTTTAGGTGGCTAAGTCACCAGGTTCATAGATCCGACACGAGATTGCCTACGGTCGTCGCCCATCGCTACACGAATTGCTTCAGTCCACGGCTGCAGAATTCCACCATGATCTTTGCAAGTGTGTGAGGCAACGGCCCCTTCGACCTCCAGATCTCAATGCACTCGAACCACCGGATTTTCTGCGATGAAAGCTAAACCAGAAGGCTTATGCGAGCACTCCGGTGGACAATTCGTATGAAGACATACAGATTGCCCAAAAATGTCTACCCGCATTCCATTTCCATCTAACACGGTAACAGGAACAAGCCACCTAGAGACATCTAGGAAGGTGACGAATTTCCATAATTGGACAACGACCAAGTCCTATCCTACACATCACCACTAACCTCGCAGCCTCGGGATTGACATGTGAATCCGATCCGCGCTTACCATAACGTGTCTTTCAGAGCTCCTGCGTTTCCAATATGCGTCTTCTTGGAAGGGAGGTCTGATTTCAGCCAATCGCTTTGTGGAAATCCGCGTCACCATTTCCTGATGCGTATGTTGCTGCTCGACTGACGGCAGGGCACCTAATCGAACTGCCAAGCATAGTGTTCATTGCAGCTTCGGACGCACAGTCACTCTCGGCAGCTGACCAATATAGCCTGTCATCGCCTTGGAATTTTCACGTTCTGAAGTGGTCTACGAAGCTGCCAGTTTCCGCCGCAATGATTCCATAATCGTCGGTATCGGATCGAGCAACGCCAAGCAACCCGTGAGACCTCGGGTTTAGTCAGCTCGGAAAGGGGAGTTGCAGCCTTGTGGTACGAATCAACGTCCGCCAGCTGTGGGTCAGAACACATGTAACCGGCCTTTCGGAGATCATCTCGACATCAATGCTTGAGGGGAGCAAGATAAAAAGCAAGCGAGTGCCGTGCTCGAACATCCAGTCTCCTCACTGGAAGGACCCAAATCTGTCCTTTTTCACACAAAGCTTTATCGTCCTGTTCCAGGTCCTGACAGAATGCATACAGGACAGCCCCATTTCACGCTCTACTCGTCTCCTGCTTCACAATGGGCAGGTGTCCCCCTCCTTGGCCTCGCGGAGAAAGGCTACGATGAGAAGGAATATGAGCTGAAAAACGTCGATTTGAGTGAGTATAACTTCGCGACACCATTGGCGTGAGTTGGTGCCCTGAACTGATATTCTACTGTCACTGTATAGTGGGTGCTGGCAATTTTCACCCAGATTATGTAAAGATCAACCGCAACGGAACCATCCCTTCCCTGACAAGCCCGGCACTCGCAAAGCCTCTCATCGAGAGTGCAGATATTTTGGTTTACATCAACGAGTTCCAACCCACGGGCACAAACTTAGCGCCCAAAGATGACGCCACGGCCCAGACAGTCAAGCAGCTCATCGACCTCGTCCACTCCGACCATGTCAGCACCAACATCATTCTCCTCCAGGCCCGCGACCCCGAGGAGATCAAGGTCAAACAAGAAAGTCCGTTCAAAGACTTCCTCCGCACGCGCCAGGACGTATTGGAGAAGAACTGCAAACAATTCCCCGACAATGAATTCTACGAGGGCCGGCGCCAGGCCAATGGGGCGATTTACAACCACTACCTCTCGTCTGACGATCATCTGGGATTCTTTCAGCAGAGCCACGACGATTTCCGCGGGTTCGCGGCCGGCTTGGATAGACTGGAGGAGCTGCTTGTGTTGCCGTATGCTGCTGGGTCGGAGGTCACGTACGCGGATCTCAATATTGTGCCTTGGTTGTCTCATGCTCTGTGGGGAGCCGGCGCCAAGGAATTAGATGACTTTGATAGTCTAGAGAGATTGCTGCAGAAGACGGTGCCTGGGTTCAAGATTGGGCCGAAGACGAAGGAGTGGTGGGCGAATATGATGAAGCGGGAGTCGTTCCAGAAGGTTTATCCTCATTTGCATTGAGGACGGCTTGCCACTTCTATGTACGTTGCGGAGCCATTGAAGCTACCTAGCAATCAGTGTCTCCAACACTTACTCTCCCACTACGTCTCGCTTCTTCTCCTCAAGCTCCTTGAACTTCCGTACAACCTGCAAAGTCGCATAGTAACTGAACGGCAAAGCAACAAACCACAACGCAAAGTTAATACTCGCCGTAGCGATCAAAACCGTCGGGACAGCCTGCACGCCAAACCCCACCGCCACCGCCGCCGTCTCAATGCCTCTCAGCAACGAGCTATATCGAATCTGATCCCCCGGCGAGTCAGACAGATTACTAATACACCAGTAGATATAGTTCTCCACCATGCCGAGACAGATGCGCTCGAACAGGAACAGGCCGAACCCCCTACCGAAGGCGCGCTGATCGCCCCAGTCGAGCGTGGGGTCCGTCTTGCGGTACTCGTTCTGGATGATGACGGCCCAGATCCAGGTCGCGCTGTTGATCAGCGCGATGAGCGTGTACGTGCTCACGGCGCGGACTTTGCGGTCTTTGTGCCAGGGCAGATCGACCAGTGAGCCGGCGAGCCAGGTGGCAAGGGTTCCGACGACGGCGGAGAGGAAGCTTGCCAATGCGCGGGAGCGGACGGTGAAGTATGCGGCTAGGTAGGTTCCTGGGTAGGCCTGGACCCAGCCGCAGTACCAGAACAGCGGAGCAAGCAGGAGGATCGACTTTCTTCGAAGCAGGCGCCACATCTCTTTGAACTCGATGCGCCAGGAGATGCCCCTGGGTGCTTCGATGCGTGTGCCGTCGTCGCGAACCACCTTCTCCGGGTTTGAGAGTAAGAGGCCTGCGAAGAAGCCTAGACATTGGATGGCGATGAAAGCCTGGTATGTCGCATAGCCGACCTTCCCACGATGGTTGACTTTATGATTGATGGCCAGCGAGATGGCGCCGCCGATGATATTCCCGAAATTGCGGAACGTGAACCACGTGGCGAGGTACCTTCCACGCTTATGCTGCTCAGGATACCCTGTCGCGATTGCGCCTTCGACGCTCCAGAAGAAGCCGGCTGAGATGCCGCATGTCGTGGCGCCGACGTAGACTAGCCACTCTGCACCGGTGCGGTTGTTGTTGTATAGACCTGCCGCGTACACGGGGTAGCCTAGTGCGCCGATGGCGAGCGTCCAGCGGAAGCCGATGAGGTTTGTCATCCAGGGACCGGCGAAGCAGGTTACTGTCATCAGGGCGTACAGGGTGGCATTAGCGGCGTTCACGAGATTGGGGCTTTGGGAGCCGCCTACTCCCAGCCCGTTCATGGCGCTCCAGATCCCGGGGGCGCAGAAGGCGCATGTTCCCACGACGAGGATTTGGAAGAGTGTTCTGCGGAAGAAGGGGGGTCGACTGCGTCGGACATCTGATCTAGTCGTCGATGCTGGTTTTGGGACGGGGGTTTGTTGGAGCTCCTCTCCGGTGGTGAGGACGGCCTCTTTGTAGGTGGGTTCTGTTGACATGATGGGTACTTGGAACAGACTCGGAATCTTTGGCTGAAAAGGCT
This sequence comes from Cladophialophora chaetospira, assembly GCA_030247875.1. Lineage (NCBI taxonomy): Eukaryota > Fungi > Ascomycota > Eurotiomycetes > Chaetothyriales > Herpotrichiellaceae > Cladophialophora > Cladophialophora chaetospira. The sequence continues at coordinate 873,646 of JAPDRK010000014.1, forward strand.
ATCAACAAGTTGTGTGGCCGGCAACGATGCTAAGCGCGTCTTCGAATTCGCTCCAATGCAAGAAAGTCTGGGATCTATGCTGGCAAATACTGATCCAGCGCATTCCAGGAAAGAAGGCACATATATTGTAGGAGACTCACAGATTTTAAGTATGGCCGACCGGGGAAGCATCAGGAGATATCGCTGCCATTTCCTTCTTGAGCACGCAAAGAGCCTGCATCGTGACACCATATCGGCTAAAATTTCGGAATCCGTTGCAAGGCGTTACTTTTTGAGATGAAAGGATTGCGCAGGTCGGGATGCGAAGCACGTCACGGTTTGGATACCCGCACAAAATGCTTGGAGTTGTGAAGACAGTCTTGGATTCGTGAGAATCAAAGCAAGCGAAGACGTTGCGGAGTAGAGCATGTCGATTAACTATTCCGCGTGGAGCTGCATGGGACGTTCCTTCCCTCCAATGACAACACTATTCCCCTGAGGCCAAGGCTATACTTCCATGGAAACCGTCTCTTGTATTTCGTGCACTTTCAGCCTCAGATTCTTCGGTCTGATGGTAAGGAACCCCGTCAATTCGATCTTCTGGTCGGGCTCAGCCGGTTCGAATCTCAGCCTCATGATCAACGCCGCCAAGATACATTTCATCTCGAGCCGCGCAAAGCTCTGCCCAATGCAGCTGCGCGGTCCATGTAAGAACGAGGTGAAACAGAACTGACTCTTTGCTCCCCCATGTGCAGCATTTGAGCCGTCGAGCCATCTATCTGGGTTGAATTGGGTTGCGTCTGAACCCCAAAGAGCTTCACTTCGATTGATGCTGTAGAGCGGAAGTGAAGCAAGCGTGCCTTTGGGAATGAGCTGGCCATTGAGCGTTGTTGGAACTATGTTTTGGCGAGATGTGATGGGCGCGGGTGGGTATAGTCGTAAGGTTTCATTGCAGACAGCTGCCAGAAAAGGCATTTTCTCCGAGTCGAAGATTGAGGCATCGGTTTCGGATGCAGAGGTGCTACCAAGTTGGGCATCGCATTCAACCAGTAAACGACCCTGAATTTCGGGATGTCTCGAGAGCAGCAGTATCGCCCATGCCAGAGCCGAAGCTGTCGTCTCATGGCCTGCAGCGAGGAAAGTGAGCATCTGGTTCACGAGGTAGTCGTCGGAGACATCTCCGGCCTTCATGATACTGGCAATAATGTCCTTGCCGGTCGTGGTTGAATCTTGTTCTTTCATGTTTGCTTTCTTTCTCTTCATCAGAATCCGGACCTCGTCGCGCAGTCGCTGTTGATCGGCTAGTATTCGTGCAATTTTGGTACCCTTGAGAGCTCCAAGAAACCATGTCGGAAACAGACCATTGATAAGCAAAAACCAAAAAGGCGCGTGAATAACCGAGTCATAGAGTTTTGGCAGGATCGTTTCGTTTTTTTCGAGCGTGTCAAAATCCATACCCACTCCTGCGGCACCGATGATGTCGAGTGTGGCCCGGGAGAACTGGTCGGTGGGATCGACTGCTTCGCCGTCTCTGCCTTTTGTAAGGCGAAGGATGGCCTCTGCTAGGGCCTGGCCTTTGGTGTAGAACAAAGGAGCTAGTTGGCGGATTTGATGACCGGAGAATGATGGTGCCACAAGTCGCCTCATTGCTTTGTGTTCCGCTCCTTCAACATTGACCAGTCCATTGCCTAAAATACCAGCTAACGCTTTTCTCGCTATAGCTTGCTTCTCCCAATCGTAGCTGTTGGTGTTGAGCATCTCCATGAGGACGTCTGGTTGAGTTGGAATGAGCTCGCATATCAGGTAGAGAGGACCCCAGGCCACAACAATGGGAACGTTCATTTTGACGACCTGATCAAGCAAATCGACGGGAGATTTTCTGTGCCATCGAAAATGTCCCAGCAGAATTCTCGGTCCAGGGGCTGCAGGGAGATGGCGTAGGGGAGATGTCAGAAACGGTATGCTGACCTGCGTCAGGAGGTATATCCATATTATTAGGTGGATGGTCCAGCTTGTGAGAGACCTAGTTTCGAAGCTTTTGGGATTGAGCCAGTATCGAAAAGCCAGATATAAGGGCTGCGAGAGCAAGATGATCAGGTGCGTCAGCACTCCGCGCCAGCAATCCATTTTCGTTTCGTGGAATGTAAAAGAGTGGTGTATTTATCGAGCAGCGAGCGTCGCCTCTTATCCTCGTTGGAAAGAACGGCCCTCTTTATCTCTTGCTTAATAGATGAGCGCATCACACAAAGAAACTTTGCCTCGTCTGAATTGCTGCAGCCTATTTAGCGGTCGAAATAAATATGCTTCCAAGTCGTGTACCTCATCACCGCTGCAGGTGCTAAAAACACGGGATGACCCAGCTGCTGCCCATTTTCGAGCATGCCAGGACAAGCGGGCTGTAGCATAATCGAAATGCGAAACGGACCAACTGCTACGAAGTACGAGTACGGGAGCTTGATCTGGACACGCACGAAATAATGCCGCCGACACGGACGCGCTAGCCCTAAATTTGTCGTCCGCATATTGCGTCACCGCCCATAAGGATGAAGCCGCTTTCCCGATAAGTGTTGGTCTATCGAGGCGGGCTATTCCGCTGTTCGTGATCGTCCCACGAGATGACACCACAGCAGCGACGAGAGCGATGATTTATTCTGGCTCGCGGTAGAGATGCTCCTCCAATTTCGATTGATGGCATAAGTGAGGGCGTAATCGGGACCAGCGACGGGCAATATCTTTCTCGTCGAGACGCAAATTAACTAGCCGAGGTCTTACTCGACTTCGAAACCGTCCTGTCTTGTCAATTCAGCAAACATGGCCACTGTACAATCCCTTCCAGCGCAGCCTTTCAAGCTTGATGCTCCGGCATCGAATCTAGTCGCATTCGAGTCCTTCGATCTACCATCCAGCAATCAGAAGATTCTTGGACCTCCTCACCCCACTGACACGGTCACTCCCTTGGCCTTGAAGCCATTGGGCGACAATGGCGCCGAGGTTGATCTCGATAATGTCATCAACACAGTCAAGTCCTTGCAAGGCCAAGGAGGCATTCTGAGTCAAAGACTTGCTCGCCATGGCACGTTGTTGTTCCGCGGCCTCCCGATCCACAATGCCGAAGACTTCAGCAAGTTCGCTCATGCCTTTGGATGGACACCGCACGAGATCATTGGCATCGTCGTGAACCGACCTGTCCTGGCACCGAACGTCGCACCAGCAAACGAGGCGCCAAAGGAAGTCCTGATCTACAACCACAATGAGTCCCCACAAGTCCCGCATGCACCGGAATATGTGAGTTGACACTTCCTCTCAAACCTGTCCCGTGAAGACCGGACTCCGCAAATATGAGACATTGTCTCGGGCTCCCTCTGAATCGGCAATTTGCAAAATCTGGGTATACTGATACAGGTTCTGACGACTCTGCAGATCTTCTTCTATGCCCACCGAGTGCCGGAGTCGGGCGGCGAGACTCCCATCTCGTCTTCCCTCGAGCTCTTCCATCGCGCACAGCAGGAGATTCCAGAGTTCATCGACGAGCTGGCGGAGAAGGGCATTTTGAGCAGAGTGCTGTACAAGCCGGAGACGCAGTACACGGGAGGCTCTACGCTAAAGCAAGCATTTGGCAAGGAGATCCAGGACGGCGACGACGAGGCGACAAGGAGGGCCAAGATTGAAGCCCAGATTGCTCGGTATGGAAGGGGGAAGTACACGAAATGGGAGTGGCAAGATGACGGTGGCATTGTGCTGACGCACAAACTGCCCGCCATTCGCACCCAACCGGGGACCAATCTGCCCACCCTGTTCACCGGCCTGGCGGCGTACTATAAGCGCTTTCTCGCCAGCGAGAGCGACGCGGCGGCCAGGAAGAACGTCACAGAACAGCTCTTCGGCGATGGAACGCCAATTCCTGGAAAGTATCTGGCGCATTTGGCCAAGATCACGGACGAGATCCGCGTGCTGCATAAGTGGCAGCGCGGGGATGTCCTGGTGTACGACAACATCATCTCGCAACATGGTCGGCAGCCGTGGCAGGGAGAGCAGGAGGATCGCGTCATCATGGCGAGTCTCTTCGACGGTGTCGTGCCTGGTGCGTTCATCCCAGAGGAGTGGGCTCAAGTCGTGCCGGCTCTTGAAGGGTAGAGCTCGAGAAGTGAAAGATGCGAAACCTAATGGTAGCGAAGAATTTTTCCTCAATCAATTGGCGACGTCGATTAGCATTCCCCAAATCAAAATACCTTCTCCGCCTTCCTGTGCCCAGCCTTCTGCGTCCACGATCCCTTGTCCTATTCGGAATTCCTCCACTGTGCGAAAGCCGAAATAGCTGTAGACGTCTCTGGCTTGTTGGTTTGTTGCTTCTAGCCAGACGGGTAAATTGTCTTGACGGGCCCGTTGCAGGAATGGTTCAATTACGCCACGAACGGCGCCTGCACGGACATAAGGGAGTCAGTTCCGCCCTCGTGCTCTGGATAGGGGTGGAAGCCTTGAGGTTCGCTTCGAGGGTTGTAGATTACTTGCCTTTATCTTGTCTCGAAGGCGACCGGCCGATGAGATTGAGATACCAGTAAGGGCGATCGCTGAGGTACTTTTTAATCAAAGCATTGACTTTCTCCCTGTACTCGGCTGCTCCCTCGGAGATGGTTCCACTCGGAGCAGGCTTCTTGGTGCCGGGCGGGAGCCTGTCATAGCATTTAGTGGTTTGCAAATAAAGCGTATCACCTCACCCAGGCTGGAGGATACCCAAGCTTTCTCTCTTACCACAAAGCCACAGCCGCCCAATCGTAATTTTGCACCAGGATACCTCCGCCGTTGAAGCGGCTCGTAATATGCGGGAGCCAGAAGTCGACGCGCAGCTCGGGCTGGGACAGCTTGGGATGGTCGGGTCTTGACTCACGGCCCAAGAACAAGTACCGATTCAGCGTGTCGTTGGAAAAGGCTGCGGCGATGACTTCTGCAAACGGTCGCAGGTCTTCTTCCCGAGAGATGGTGACCAGGGTCTGTGGGTTGTCGAGCGCCATAGCCATCTTCGCAGTAAAATGCTTGAGCTCACTATTCGTATGAGTGGCTCACTGGTCCTGGGATTTTTGCCAGAAATATAGTGTGTGTCATAGACCCACGTGCAATTAGGACGAATACATGCTCAGGGAGCATGCTCGGAGAAGTCCACTAGTCCATGCTGAAAGGCGGAACACTTGGGGACAGAAATATTTGTATCACTCTTTGCGCAAGGCAGGCTTGGAGAACTCAGCACGCCATATCTGTGGAAGCAACGAGACGCTGCGGTCCGAAAGATTCGTTCACTCGGTCGAGCAAGACTGTCCTTGAGTTCAAAAGCATTGACTAGACGACTGTCATGCACAGAGCCGCGCCTTACACTCGGCCGGTTGCAAAACATGGTGCATGATTGGTGGAGAGTGTGAGAATGTCAACATAGCTTTCCTGGCGCCATCGTCTTTGTCGCAGAATATGGAGGTCGGCGTTGAAAGCAGTTGCCTACAATTGCAAGTCAAACTGCAAAGGAAAGAGAGGGCCGCGACTTGTTGCACTTTGGAGAAAATTGCCCTGCCCAAGATCGCGCGTTTGTCGCAGAAATGATCTGCCGTACACGCACTGCGCCTGCTTCAGCTGGTTCCACCCGGACTCCTTTAAAATTCAACAGCTACATTCATTTGTCCTTTATAATTTGAACCAGCAGAAACTATGTCGCAAATCACCCCCGGCTTACGGCAGAAGCCTTCGGGCTTCCCAAGCCGTAGGCTGGGGGTGATTGTTGTCTGCCTACTTGACACATCAAATCGGCGCTCAAATGAGCGTGAATTCGGGAGTAGATCTGGGGTTACCAAAGCACCAGATATAGCCCAATATAACTTGTGTGCGGCCCTTGAAGTTATAAAGACGAAAACTCATGCCAACCTCCTCCTGCTCGAATGGAGGTGGTGCTAGAGTTTTTGACCCTTTTTTTCTGTTCCAGGTCTTCTCAACAGTAGTCCGACGCGGCCGCGCTCGCGACGAGGTTGCAAGGGCCGGCACTTTCTCATGATTGACATTCGCAGCATCTTCGGGCGCGCGACGCACTATCGCTCGGCTGCGCCATCTTCCTGTCAGGTCCGCTTGAGGCGTTGTTGGGACTCGTCATCGTCGATGGCCACCTTTCCTTCAGCCTAGGAAGTACAAGAGTTGTCGAAAGAGTGCTTGCCACTTTCGTCAGAGCGATATCCGTCTAGCTCATATCACTGGGCGTTAAGGCATCAAAAAGTATATGTGACCTATTCTGGTGCATCGCAGCATCGATCTCTCTGGGAAGGGTAATAAACGTGAAGATGGTAGCGGTCGGCACTTCTTGGACAAGTTCTCCGGCGTGCTCCAGCTGTTTGCTTGGCGAAGATGACGGTCTCAATCTCACCATAATTCTCTTTCGAACTGCGAGACGGCTACTCCCAACGCTGGGGAACGCAGATGCTTTGAATGCCCTCGCTCCGAAAGAGGATTCACCTGACTTGGCATCCGGAACCGAAGTCGAAATGATGTCACCCACCACTGGAGAGTTCCCAATTTGCCGGTATTGGAAGCCTACCAACTCTTCATATTTGGGAAGGTCAACGACCATTGAAATTCCTGTCCTGAACGATTCTTAGTCTTGCTTACCATATCGCAATACAGGAATGTCGATGGGCAGACCGACGGCGCTCTTGGGAGCTGGAACTCAAGGGCGGCGCCTGGCGTATATGGTAATACCTAGCTCTCCCTCCCATCTGTACTCGAATATGAACCATGCCTAACCAATCATTGGTGAGTAGTGGTCGAGTCAAGGACGGCCTGTTCATTTGGTTGACGCCCAGGAGACGCAACTTGCTGATGGCGTCAAATACATTGATGGCCTCCGCAAGGCATCACAACGACGCGATCACCAATGGGGCGACATCAAGACCTTCTCAGCAGACTCCTTAAGTACTGCACTCCGAGACTCGTGGCTAGTAGTTGAGGTAAGGAAAAGGCAACCTGGGTTTCTGCAGATATTGCCACGGCTGACATGCATGTTCCTGTAGTGTGTACCGGAGAGATTGGAGCTTAAGCGACAGGTCTTGGGTCAACTCGACGAGCTTGCTCCACCAGATGCCATTATTGCGTCTAACTCCAGCAGCTACAGTATATCTGAGATCCTCAAAGGATTGACCTTGTCAAATAATGGGAGGGTGCTCAGCGCTCACACGTATTGGCCTCCCGAGACGTCTGCGATTGAGCTGATGGGACATAAAGAGACCGACCCCAGCATTATTCCGCTCTTGATGGAGAAATGTCGAGAGCACGGTTTCAGCCCTTTCCACGTGAAGAAGGACTCCATGGGCTATATCTACAACAGGATATGGGCAGCGATCAAGCGAGAAGCATTGCTCACCGCAGCTGAAGGCGTGGCCACACCAACCGAGATAGACGGGATCTTCAAGGACGTCCTGAAAACACCGAAGGGGCCTTTCGAGCAGATGGATGTCGTCGGTCTGGATGTGGTGCTCAACATCGAGGATAATTATGCCGAGAAGCGGCAGAATATCCCTGTACAGCCACGAGAGTATCTCAAGCGATTCGTTGAGCAGGGTCAATTAGGAGTCAAGAGTGGGCAGGGTTTTTACAAGTACTCGGAATGATAAACATGGTTGTCTGCAAACTTGAGCAAGTCGCTTCATCTCGATGGGATTCTGGATGCGAGGCTAGAACTCTCAGGGAGCTCGCTTAGCCCACTCTCACCCCTGCAACCCCGCACTTTCCTGCCCCGGATGCACGGTTCCAGGCACCTTAGATAAGGAGGTAAGTAAGCCGATTCGCAGCCGGACTCGTCCAGTCACAATAACTTCCCTCAATTACTTTCTTCCCTTCAACATTGACTATCTGGTACTCGGCATTTCCACCAAGGCCGGCTTTGCGTTCGGTTCGTCTTCGCAGGCGGCCACAGATGGCATGTCTCAAAGCGAGCTGATTCCACGTCGGACCCAGTTCTCGAGCTGTGACGAGTGTCGCCGGGCGAGGGTGGCCTGTGATGCTGGCAGGGTGCGCCGGAACCGGGTGGATCACAACGAGCTGGCCTCGTGCACTCGGTGTTTGAATCGGCAATTGCAATGCACATTCGAAGTGCGGATGCCCCTTCACGGTCTTGACCCTTCTACAAGCTGACTCATGCCTTCCTACCTTAACAGTGGATGAAACCAGGCTCGAGCTCTGGTGGTCGGAAAAGTCTAGACGCCAAGTCAAAAAGACCTCGCCCACGGGCATCGACCCAAGAAACGGTGGTACCTGAAGAGGACCAACTCGACTTCGCCGCCGACTCATCTCCCACTCTATCGAGACAGTCGTCCGAAGTCGTCGTGCCTGACAATTTCAGAAGGTACAAACTTCCCGTCACGCCACGTGTTTTAGCTAATGACCCCAGGACGAGCTATGAATGGAGTGTCACCTCACATCAACTCCCACAACCGCTAATCTTGCGATCTCCAGTGGCGACAGAGAATCCTAACCCCGTCGAATATCGATGGCTCCACACCATCTACGAAACGGCTTTTGAGACCGTGTTTGGTTCGTGGATGGGCAGGCACAGCAATCCGTTCGCGTAAGTCTTTTGGGACCCAACCATGCTCGCCCCAGCTGATGGTTGCAGTTTCGGAGAACAAAGCCTATCAGAAGTAGTCAGTATACGCAGAGTCTGCAGCCAGCTGGATAGACACATTGAAGAAGAGGAAGCTGGCGGCCCTGGGGCGGCGTTGGACTCAGGAGCCCCACACGAGCTTGCGAGGATCGAGGGGGATGCGCAGCTGGATCAATTCCTGGACCATGCCATCCAATCTTTCGCCGCGCGATGGATTGGGCTGACCTATCGTACCACCTTGTCAGGGCCATCTGTCGCCGAGGTGGTCTGTCGCCTATGGCGTCGCGCGCATACTGACATGCTCAAAGTCATCAACCGACCATCCTACAGGTCAATGCTAACGCTTCTCTTGTTTGCTCTTACCCCCATACCGGTCGGGATCTCAGAAGAGGAAGAGCTCGAAGGCGTGTCTGGCCAGGTCTGTGTTCATGCTGCCTTACAACAGATTCAGACACTCCGGGCCCGCGTCAAGAGCCTTCAGTTCAACGGAACACGAGTCAATCTCACCAACTCGAATCGGCCTGTCGGTGCCAGTCCGGCTTCACTCGCAACCGCCAATTTCATCATCGCCGAAAGTACAGCTTACTGGGCGGCGCTAACGTTCGACACCTCAGCTTCTCTCACCCTGAATTGCAGGCCACTACTTTCGTCTGGGCTCTTCGGCTTCGAGTCTGAACCTTCGTGGCGTATGGTGCGAGCGTGCATCGGGATCTTCCACGAGTCGACAAGAGATTGGAATCACGTCGACGTCGAAGTGACAGACGAGAAAGCAAATCAAGTGATCGCAGCCGGGGCAGCCTGGAAGCTGCTGGTTTGGAAGCTAACTGCAAACCTGAAAGAATCCCTGCGAGATGGCCACGACGAATCAGAGGTCCTTCGAGCTTTCAACTCGGTGTCAAAGGCCGTTGATCAGTTCAATGTCACTTACCGCGACTTGCTCATCGCATGTCAGAGGCGGATTCAATTTCTGAATCAAGAAACAAGGCTTCGCTGGTGTAAGTTCTCGAATCTCAAGCCTGTTTCTTGTCTTAACGTCCTACAGACGGGCTTCTGCTGCACTACAACCTTGCCATCCTGATGGTGACCGACATTGCCACAGCAACTATGCGGGAGGACTTACTAGCGCTGTTCTCGCCCAAACGAGTTGACGCGGAGACATGGGTGATGAACTGCTTAGCATTCGGCCTCAACAACAAATATACAACCAAGCTTCAACGCGATCCGAATTCCACCGATCTGCAGACCCGACCACAGCAGTTGACAAGCATTACTGTGCCATTGGTGGCAATCGATCCGTATCCGCACCATGTTGTTGCGGCAGTCAAGCTCATGCAAAACGCCATTGACAGAGACTTCGCGGCGGAGAAGATTAGCGCAGACGCTTACAGCAACTTGCGGTCGACTTTGAAGCAGACCTTGAGCCAACTGCCTCAAGTTTCCAAGTCAGTACGGACAACGGTCGCAGAATTCGAAGGTCCTGATCACCCACCAAATCCACTTTATCCATGAGGGTGAACGTGACTAGTCGGATAGCAGCATTCGCCCACGACGGTCGTGCAGCATCTTGGATCCTGTTCGACGGATGCGAAGCACAAGAAGCAATTCTCAAGCATTCGCTACGAACTATCCTAGGCTCGGACCCGGGTATACTAGGGGCGCTTGCACTGCCGGTTGTCCGCTCACTTTCGACCCTTCCGCCGAGGTTTCGACTGCTTGGCCTTCTAGAACAAAAGCGAATGCTAGGTGCCTGGACAACTCGTTCGATCACATCCAGCTGAGATTGGCATTCAGTCATTGATCAATCGTCTTATTGACCCCAGTGGAGTCCACTTCTCGAATACGAGCCGTTGGGAAAGGCAAAACGTTCAGACGCCGTCATCGCTTCGAGAAGCGATGCAGGATGAATCCGGATCCGGAACTCCCACATTATGGGCCCTGGAGCAACACTACGGAACATGGTTGGAGAGGACTTTACCCAACAACCGAAGACCCAATCAGAGAGCGCAATAAGCGAGAATTTCGGATCCGGACGGCGATGCCCCGTTCTCCGCCAGTGAGAGCCTTGCGCCAAGAGATCGTCGACTGTTGAGGTGAGCTCCACCGTGACAGACTCGCGGAGAAAACGTGGAGGTGGGTTGGATTATTCGCTTCCGGAGCTCTCGGCGCATGTCAGAGGTCAAAATGTACATGATTTCAACACTTTGTCGCCGGAGACATGAGCCTTCCTATATAGAGTGCCGCCGATTCCACGAGATCGTCGTCCATCCTCCCCCAGCGCGCTTTCAATCAACCACGCCAGTCTCCTTGAGAAGAGCACTACATTCCACGCCCTACATCGGTTTACAGTCATGGCTGAGGTACAAGGAGGGACACCGTATTTGATGGAGAAGGATGCCGTGTATCAACATGCTGTATGTACCTGATCAACCACTGCTTGTTCCCACCACATTGCAATGCCTCCTAACGAATAATAGCAATCCAAACAGCATGATCCGAATTGGACGGGAGATGGAGTGGACACATCCACTGTCGACTCTAAGAAGGTCCTCCGCAAGATGGATTTGCGCCTGATCCCAATGCTCGCCATTCTGTATCTGTTGTCCTTTTTGGACAGAGGCAACATCGGAAACGCAAAGATCCAAGGCATGCAGACCGATTTGAATCTCTCAGGCCCTCAGTACAATCTTTGCGCGACTGTGTTTGTAAGTAGCCAAACAGATGCCAACCTTCAACATTTTCCTCTGAAGCTAATGCTTGTCATCGTCTAGTTCTTCACCTACTGCGCCTTCGAGATTCCATCAAACTTGCTCTTGAAGCGCTTCAGGCCCTCAATCTGGTTGCCGTCGATAATGGTCGCGTGGGGTAAGCCAAATTGAATCAATTGTCGAGATCCAAGGATGGAAAAGCTAACGCTCTCCGTAGGCACTGTTATGACCTTGATGGGTCTCGTGAACAGTTACCATGGCCTCCTAATTGCCCGTATCTTCTTAGGTGTTACCGAAGCGGGTCTCTATCCTGGAGTTGCATATTATTTGACAATGTGGTATTGCACTGAAGACCTCGCTTTTCGTCAGAGTCTGTTCTTCAGCGCTGCAAGCGTGGCGGGCGCATTTTCCGGTCTCCTTGCATACGCCATTGCGAAGATGGACGGTATCGCGGGTCTCGCAGGCTGGAAATGGATCTTCATCCTGGAAGGCCTTCTCACCGTCGCTGTGGCATTCTTGGCTTACTTCCTGCTCTACGACTTCCCGGATACTGCCACCTTCCTTACCACGGAGGAGAGAGCCTGGGTTGTGCACCGGTTGAAGTATCAAGGCAGCAAGAAGAGTGGACGGGCCATTGCCGAGAGTGATCATTTCGAGTGGAAGTTTGTCCGCAAAGGTAGGTTTCCATCTTTCAGAGTGGGTTCCTGGCTGACACACTGCTTTAGCACTCACCGACTGGCAACTCTACCTGTCGTTGCTCATGTATTGGGGAATTGTATGCCCCCTTTACGGCATCTCGCTCTTCCTCCCCACCATCATCAAAGAGCTCGGCTATACGTCCAGCACTGCACAACTACTTACTGTCCCGATCTATATCACGGCCGCCATCCTCGCCATTGTGGTCGGTTATCTCTCCGATCGAGCCACCAAGCACGGTGCTTCCCGTTGGCCGTATATCTTCGTTCCAATGTGCGCCATCTTGGTGGGCTTTGTCATTGCCATTTCCGGCTCCGCGGCAGGAGACATTCCCGGCGTTGTCTATGCTGGTGTCTTCATCGCCGTCTGTGGTATCTACCCTGCCTTCCCGGGCAACGTCACCTGGATTGCAAACAACCTGGCTGGAAGCTACAAACGAAGTGCAGGGATGGCGCTACAAGTGAGTACTCTCCAAAACCGGTTCCTGGTCACCCAGGAACATCCTTCCACTCCTTTTGTTCCCAACAGAGTGTTTCAGATACTAACAACAACCAGATCGGCTTGGGCAACCTGGGCGGCGCCATGGCAAGCAACTTCTACCGCAGCGTGGACGCGCCGAAGTACCTTCTCGGGCACGGGCTGGAGATCATGTTCGTCGTCCTCGGCCTGGGCGCTGTGATCACCTTGAGGATCTCCTATGCCGCAATCAACAAGAAACGAGAGAGGAGTGGGGCGGCAGAGTCATATTCTGACGAGCAGTTGGCCGATTTGGGCGACAAGAGCCCGTCGTTCAGGTATACGCTATAGAAACTCTCCGAGGCCGGACTTCCTGCGAGAAGAAGGAAATCATCAGGTTGAGCAAGTGCCCAGTAAACAATATATATTATCTTTACAAGCGAGTGTACTCCGCTGTTCCCAAATGATGATGTTCATTGCCTCAGGGATCGGCTGCAACTCTCATGAATAAACGTTTTGGCAGAAGAAGAATTATCCAGCCTGAAAAGACAAGTCCAGACTTACGCCTTCTCCTTCGCGATGATACTCAACCTCTGCTCCACCGGCGCAGCCAACCACAACTCATGCATATCCATACTCGCATCACTCACCTCGCCATGAAACCTCAGCTCAAAGCGATGGAACAGCGCCGCCAAAATGACCCTCAACTCCATATACGCGAGATGAATCCCGATGCATTTGCGCGGCCCGTCCGCGCCGAAGGGGACATATAGGTGGCGCATCTCGGCCGTCTCGTCGAGCCAGCGCTCGGGCTTGAAGCTATTCGGGTCTGGGAATACGGCTGGGTCGCGGTGCGTCGTGTACGCTTGGATCGAGATGATCGTGCCGCGCGGAAGGAAGCGGTCAGCGAGCACGGCGCCTTCGGGGGGGACGTAGCGCGGCGTGGAACCGGGGACGGAGGTGTCGATGCGGAGACCTTCTTTGATGATGCAGTTTAGATAGGGCAGGTTGTCGAGTTTGGCGTGCGGGGGCACGATTTTGCGGTCTTGAGTGCCTAGTGCTTCGTCGAGTTCTTCATTGAGTTTGCGGTGGATTTCGGGGGACTTGAGGATGCGCCAGACGATCCAGGTTAGGGAGGAGGAGGTCGTGTGCGAGCCGGCGAGGATGAAGCTGGTGGACTGGACGTTGAGGTCTTCGTCTGGGAGAGGCTTCCCGTCTTCGTCGCGGGCGTTGATCATTTTCTGGAGGAGGTCTTTGCGTCGGCCCTTATCTTCCTTGAGTTTATATTCTTGGACCATCTTGGTGCCGCGCTCGTAGCCGCGCACGCTGCATGCCTCGGCGTCGCGGATGAATTTGAAGGGCGCCCAGCTGGCGTATTTGTTCAGCCAGCCGAAGTGCCAGCGGACCGGCTCGATCATCAGCGAGCCGTACATGTCGTGGATATATGGGTTCACCGCTCCCTTGTGAAGCATGTCGAAGCCGTTTCCGAAGCATAGTTCGCAGGTAATGTCCATGGACAGGTAATGCCACCAGTCGTACAGATTGCTGGCTTTGTCGGCCTTGCCCTCCGCCGAGATCAAATTCAAGCACTCGAGCACGTTTCTGGCGATTATGTCTTCGTACTCTGTGATTGTGGACATTGAAAATAAATGCGCCAGTTCGCGACGTCGTTTGGCGTGTGCTTTTCGGTCCGACATGGTGAACAGCTCTGGTTTGGCATCGGTCATGCCTCGTAGCTGGTACTGGTAGAACTCGGTCTTGGTGAACTCGGAGTTGACGCCGTAGATGGCCGTTATGGCTTTGCTGTCGGAGGTCGATATCTCATTCGGGGCGACGCGGACGTATGGTCCGTATTTTAGGTGGAGGTCGTGGATTGTCTTTGCGCGTACTCCGGCCCAGGTCTTGTACACGAGCCACCATTTTGTGTCTAGTCTTGTTAGTCTCGAAATCCATGTAGCAGGATAAAGAAAAGGTACGAGGTTCTGAGTGACCAGGTACAGGTTCATTGAGTATACTTACAGCCGGCCCACCAGGGGCCTGGAATCAGACGCAAAGGGGAGAAGTACCAAGGATAGAGGACCCAGTAGAGGAGGATGACAGGGAGAAGAGCCAGTGCGACTGGCACAGCAGAGTCGGTGCTTAGGATGGCCATCTTGGATGGCAATGTTGATGAATAGGTCTTGCTCAATCTTACGACCCTCCTGTCGACTTCTTGTAGTCAAAACATCACAAGCAGCCTAACAAGGCGGTGAAGTACCAGCTTCGTATTCAGTGGGATCGGGCGTTGGTATATAGCATCGTGATTGATGCTTTAGCAGCCTCGCCTTGGCCAGACAGCCACCCGGCAACCCCCCGCTTCAGCTAATGTGTCCATGCTGGGCGAGGTACGTCTGAGGGGTCGCGGACACGGGATCATGCCGCCTGCCAATGGGAGTACTTAGCGATGTGAACAGACGTGTGTCCCCGCCTATGTCCGCGAACGTTCGTTTTGACGTGCTGAAGATGCGTTGTCGTTGGAGCAAGGCATGGAAAAGCGTGAGCTGGGGTAAAAGCGCGGGGAAATGTGTGGAGGTGACGCTGTTGCGCCTGTCAACCTTTCCCTTGTCTGGAGAGAAGAACAACGGCATAGCCTGCTGGTTGGCGTGCCGGGAAGTGTCTACGAGCTCATAACAGGTGAGGTCAGCCATCCAACATTGCCTTTCGCCCAAGAATATCTCCCAGAGCCCTTCGACGGGAGGCATTGTGTTAGGCGAGGAGCATTCTGTCACGATCTGCCACTATTGACCGGGATGAGTTGTACATCCTGTGGCTCAATTCGATGGTCCGAAACGACCTAAGCAAGCATATGGTCGCTTTTGATACGGCAAGTATCAGCCGAACTCTCAATGAATTCTGCGGCAGTCTCGACGGCTTCGGTCGACATTTTTATCGATCAAGATCGTTGGCTTGACTATTCTCCAAGCTTGTATCTTCGGTGTCTGGCCCTGACATATCTTGCGCTCATCCTGTTCGCACAGCCTTGAGCAGCCTTGACCTTCTCCGGAGCACTTGATAAAAGAAATGGCCAAAGACTCGAAGGACTTGGAATAGAGATATGACGCCCACGCATTGCGGTAAGACTCGGTAAGTGAACCAACCGCAAAACAGCGGCGATTAGATGGAAGTAGTATCGGTGTAAACTCGCCGGGTAGGACGCACCACGATTCACTGGCTGGGCCCTGAAGACGGAAAGGAAATCGTAAGGGTTCCAAGGGTCCAGCTCGAGGTGAGACTTTGGTTAATGGTACTGCAATTCGTCGGTCCTGGTTGAATTCTGGAAAACCTTATCTTCCAGTACCCAGCTTTTCGCCTGTCAATGTGGTTAATTAGGTGTATGAAACTGCTTCCGATACCATCAGCTTCCTAGGTGCGTGAAAGCATGCCAGATGGAGGGATAGTAGTTCCAGGTATTCGACTTTCGCTTGTCCACTTGACGAGACGCATGCGTGAAAGAGCCTTGTCTCTGTACTCCGTTTAGCTTGCGACGCGACATAGAATGATCATTCGAGAATTATAGTGTTCTTGAGATGAAAGAGTCATAGTTTAACAGAGAGCAGAGATTTTATACTTCAACTAAACACGTATCTTTCTTTTGTAAATAAGCAAACATAAAATTCCCAGACTGGTGCCAGAAACCGAGAAAACCGAGCATGGGTGCCAAGGATCTGCAACAGGGGCGCCGCGTGCAAATTGACTTTCATCCACGTGCCTCGAACTTCTCTGAGGACGCAGCGCACCCGTGCATCTACAGCCGACTGCGGCTTTGACCCTTATCGAGTATTTAATGTGTACGCCGATTGTTATGGCCTTCTTTTTCTGAAGTTCTCCGTACCAGCGCGTCTGCCAGACCCTTCCAAGCCCAATGAGGACCTGCGGCAGGCCCATTCCACCCTGCGATGTCATTCCAGGTACCTCAGAATGTGCCGCTTTTCTCGAATTCGCAGCGCCCAAACGAAGACACATACTGGCGGCCGACAGACGGTAGCAATGGACATGCGACAGGAGGAGTCCCTGGCATCACCTCAAAACTCAATGATATCTTCGGAGAGAGCAAGGGACTTCCCATGTACAAGGACAAACCACATTTTCCCTCGAGCAGGCGGAAGAGTAGAGGCCTGTTGCAACAGAAGGGAGCGCTTGCCTTGTTCTGCTCTACTATAATACTGTTCCTTTGGTGGATGGGTTGGTTACCCTGGAGCTCTCGGCTGTATTGGGACCCAGCCGATCATCAACACTCGTTCTTCCACCACGAGGATTGGTCCGAACAAAGAGATGCCGTTAAAGAGGTGTTCAAGACATCCTGGGAAGGTTATGAGAAGTATGCATGGGGCATGGACGAGTACCACCCTTTGTCGCGAAAAGGGAAAAATATGGTCGAAGGAGGAATGGGATGGATTATCGTGGACGCGTTAGATACTGCCATGATGATGAACCTCACCT
Source organism: Cladophialophora chaetospira (assembly GCA_030247875.1). Classification (NCBI taxonomy): domain Eukaryota; kingdom Fungi; phylum Ascomycota; class Eurotiomycetes; order Chaetothyriales; family Herpotrichiellaceae; genus Cladophialophora; species Cladophialophora chaetospira. Next base: position 890,587 of record JAPDRK010000014.1, read on the forward strand.
CACACGTTGCCAAGGCAAGGGAATGGATATCTACAACACTGACCTATACCGCCGATCATGAAGTCAATACATTTGAAACAACCATCCGCATGCTCGGAGGGCTTTTGTCCGCGCACTACTTGTCAACCACATTTCCACAACTGGCACCGCAGCGCGATGACGATGCGAACCAGCCGGGAGAGGATCTCTACATCGAGAAGGCCACAGATTTGGCAGATCGCCTCATGGGCGCCTACGAGTCCCTGTCAGGAATCCCATTTGCTTCGGTGAACCTAAACACTTCGATTGGTGTGGGTTCACATATCGATGGAGGTGCCTCGTCCACCGCAGAGGCCGCCACTCTCCAACTCGAAATGAAATATCTCTCCAAGCTCACGGGAGAACCAATCTACTGGCAAAGGGCAGAACACGTTATTGAGGTTATCGAGTCGCAGAAACGCGAGGACGGCTTGTTGCCCATTTATATCTACCCCTCAACTGGAGAGTTTCGAGGTGGCAATATTCGACTGGGATCTCGAGGCGACAGCTACTATGAATATCTGATCAAACAATTCTTGCAAACCGGCAGCGCCGAGAACGTCTATTTGGATATGTGGGAAGAGGCACTAGAAGGGGTCAAGAAGCATCTCATCACCTATTCAGCGCAAGCGTCCCTAACCATCCTCGCCGAAAGGCAGAATGGGCTCCAGCAACCGCTCACAGCCAAGATGGACCATCTGGTGTGCTTTATGCCAGGGACAATCGCGTTAGCTGTAACAGGTGGTCAAACAGTCGAGCAGGCGAAAGTGCGTCTCGGCAAACAGTGGACAAAGAAACACGACGAGAACCTCAAGCTCGCTGAAGAATTGATGAAGACGTGCTGGGGCATGTACAAAGTCACTCCGACAGGGCTTGCGCCTGAAATAGCCTACTTCCACGTGGACAGTCCTGCCCCACAATGGCAAGGGCACACCGATTCGCAGTGGACGCCACCTCACTCCGCCGACCTCTCAGACGACGTCGACGCCGCATGGCGCTCCGATTACGATATACACACGAACGATGTGCATAATCTTCAACGCCCCGAGACAGTCGAGTCCCTGTTCTATATGTATCGCATCACCAAGGACCAAAAATACCGACAATGGGGCTGGGAAATGTTCGAAGCGTTTCGTGAACACACTAAAGTCGTGGATGAAATCGAAGGCAAGATTTATGCATACACTTCTCTTGACACTGTCATGGAGAATCCAGTCAAAGAGCGGAGGAGGCGAGACAACATGGAGAGCTTTTGGTTGGCAGAGACGTTGAAGTATTTCTACTTGCTCTTCTCAGATGACGACTTCTTCCCGCTGGACAAGGTTGTGTTCAACACAGAGGCCCACCCACTACCAATTTTCGACATCTCTCAAAGCAAGGTCTTTGTTACTGGGTGGCAAAGGCGTAAAGTGGCGTCATTGGAGACGAAGGTCGAGCCAGTGGATGCCAGGGTAGGACGTGGAGTCCGCATCGACGAACACGGCAGGAGCATCTTGCCGGAAGCTGGAGAAAGCGAGGAGCAGATAGCTCCTGCTAACGCAGGAGCCCCCGCAGCTTCGGACACGGAGCACTTAGAGCAACAGCTGCCTACAGCCACTTGATCAGAGGGAACCGGTCAAGAAGCAGAGTAGGGCAATCCGCCTCTGCTGAAATCTCGCTTGGTTTTTGAGGGCGACCGCAACGCTAGGCGGCATCATTTTGGCATGGATTTGTTTGGAAATATCGAAACACTTCGGATATCTCACGCGGGCGTGTGACTGTATCAAAACTGGCTCGGGTCGCATACAACAAAGGCGTTTGGCATCCTTGACACTCAGGGCCCGGTTACGACTGCTGAGTGTGCTGAAACAGCCCTCCAGAATCATTTGAAGACGGTGAAAAGAAATCGCGAGTGACAAACGCAACAGGCTCGAAGCTTCACTATGATCCCGTCATCCATTTCGCTTTTTCTGGTCACCGCACCAATGTTCGTCCTCACCTTTCCTGCCAGGCCTTGAGCTTTCCCGTCTACAACTACGTTATTACATCTCTAAAAGGTGCACATCCTGAACAAGCGCTACCTCGAAATCTTTCTACTTATTTGTGATCCACGATCCAGCAGCCTCCCACTAGTCATGGACGCCGAACAGAAGCTCATCTACTTGCTGCGGGTTATGCAGCATACAGTGGATGGTCGTGCAGACTGGAGCGCGATTGCTGCGGCAGACGGAGTCTCAACCCTCGCTGCGTAAGGCTTACCCCGATTTTCGCAGTTTGCGCAGACAGAATCTCGCCCGTGCTCACTGTTGGCTCGCCCTCTAGGTTTTCCAAGTTTCTACGAATTGTCGAGGCTGCAGGCTTCAATGTTGAGGACGGACAGGTCGTGTGATCGGGACGGACAGGTCGTGTGATCGGGACGGACAGGTCGTGTGATCGGAACGGACGAGCTGGTTGAACTCTGGTTAGGCAGTAAAGGACGCCCATTCAGGGTTCAGCTGTAACGATTCGAGGATGTTGCCAATCGAGCCATTACTTGTGCGAGCCACGTGGATGAAATCGACAGACAGATCAATGGGAGGAGAACTGACCCCAATCGATGGCCATGACTCTAGCACTCCAGCAGGAACGGGACGAGAGGAGAACAACATCTCCTTAGCTTGCAAGTGACAACCCCAGGTGACAAGGGCCACATTCAGGATGGGAGGTTTTAATTCCTGACCGCCCTACCTCTTCACTTTGACTTTACATCATTCTCCAGTCTCCTTGGTCGCCCAGTGCCCGCCTTCGATCGATCTCACAACTGTCGCGCCATCACACCTTTTCTTTTCTCCACCATCCCATACACGCAGGTCTCGCACACAAACATTCAAGCGCTATATATTCGAACTCCTTTATCATCTTCTTACTATCACCGATCCGTCTACATCTCATCAGTCATGGCCACCCCGGAGGATAACAGACTCATGTACGTGATGATGGCTCTCAAGCATGCAGAACTCAAGATCGATTGGAATGCAGTCGCGGCTGAAGCTGGAATCACTATTGCCGGTAACGCGTAAGTCAATCTGAACGTCAACCTTCTACCTGCTTGTTGCACATTACACTGAATTATCATTACTTTTGACTGACTGAATACCGTGAACACTGTAGTTCACGCAAGTTCCGCGAGATTGCAAAGACAGCAGGTTTCGCTTTCACTAACGGGAAGGTCGTCGACTTGGACGGTGCTGCTGTTACGAAAGCGACGCCAAACAAACGCAAGTCCCCAACCAAGAAAGGCAAGGCTAGTGCTACTGCTACCACTGAACACGCCGACCAGGAAGCTGTCGATGGGGAGGCAAGTGAAGACGCTGCCAACGAATCACCGGCCAAAAAGACAAAGACGCGCAAGACTCCGGCTAAGAAGGGCAAGGCTGTCAAAGCAGAGATCGACACGGACGCTACCAATGGAGAGGCCAACAAGGATGCTGCTAGTGCGGAGGCCAACAATGCTGCTACCGATGCGGAAGTTCACAAGGATGCTACCAATGGAGAAACCAAGATCAATGTTGCCAAGGTGGAGGCCGATGAGAGTCAGAACGAGGTGAAGCAGGAAGTCGAGGTGGAAGTCTGAAGCGATCATTGAAACGAAGATACAGCATCCAGACAAAGCCGGCGACAAGATGAGTCTGACCTGGGAGTGCTCTTGGATATTATGGCCGTCCCTCCAGAGGAGACCTTGGCTACAGAGACACTCTACATCCATGAATACTGGAGCTGAGCAAAACTGAAACAAACGTGCTTTCGGCAAGTAACAAGCACAAGCCGTGAAGTGCATGAGATATCCCACTCACCTGCCTTGTCGTCACTTTCACTTTCTTTTCCCTATCATCATCCGCACTTGCTTACAACTTCCACTTCCCCCTCCAGAAATCTGCTTCTACAGCTCTACTCTAACAGCAACAATAGCTTGAATCTCCTACGATGGCGGAACTCAACGCAGACCAAGTCGCCTACATGATGGTGGTGCTGAAGAACACGGAGATGGCAATTGACTGGAAGGTCATCACTGAGGAGGCAGGGATCAGCAAACCCAGCAACGCGTGAGTGGCCTCGGTTCAGACTCATCTGTGCAATGCAGTTGTGTCATGCTCGCCGCGACGACGCGACGCAAACCTTTACTGACCACTCCGACATAGCCAGCGCAAGTTCCGCCAGATCGTCGAAGCCGCAGGCTACAAGCTCGTCAACAACAAAATCGTCGAGTCAGACAGTGACACCGCAGCCGTGACTACACCAGCAGCAACTCCGACTTCTAAGAAGCGCAAGGCCTCTACTAAGAAGGACACCAACGGCGAGACAACCAGAAAGCGCAAGGGAAACCAGCCTGCGAGCGAACCCGCTGGCGACGAAGCTGCTGTTAAAGTGGAGGAGGAGATCAAGGCTGAGGGCGCTGAGGGTGTAGAATGAAGACGATATGGGCTGTCCAGATCGGCGAGGGAGGTTGAGATGAGCCTGAGGTGAGTTCAGGATACACTGAACCAAGAGAAATTCATCATCACCGGTATGAATCACATGCATATGCCGCTGCCTCCGCCATATCTCTGAGTGCTTCTCTTGACCTCAGATCTGTTTTATCTCTCCCAAAAAAAATTCCGCCCGTCTTCAAGATACCTTCCACCTTACCTCGACCAAACTGCTTCCCTATTTATTATTCTAACCCTCTCCCTACCACATGCGCTCTACTTCATCCATCTGATAAATCCTCAACCATAGCCACAATGGCTCCGCCTCCTAATGAAAACAAGCTCGCAGAGAACTTCGGCTTCGTTCTCCGTGTCCTGAAGCACTGCGAAATGCCCAAACCAGACTGGAAAGCCATTTGTACTGAAGAAGGCCTCTCTCGACCAGACAAACCGTAAGCCACTATCTCTCTCTGTCGACTCCGCGCCTCTTTTCTAGATCTAACATGAGTACACTATAGCCGCGAAAAGTTCAAAAAGATCCTCAAGGATCTTGGCTTCGACTACCAGGACGATCAGATCATCGATCCAAACGACGCCGGTGCGGTCGGAGAGGTGAAGGAGGGAGCTACTGCGAAGAAGGTCACTACTGCTGGCGCGAAGGAGACACATGGCGCAGCTGAGACTCCGAACAGCAAGAAGAGGAAGTCTCCCACCAAGAAAGATGCCAAGGTTGCCTCAGCAAAGAAGACCAAAGTCGACAAATCTGCTGGTGTGGCTGATAGTGGTGAGAGCAAGGGCGACGCAAATGGTGAAGAGGCTTGAGTAGTAAGGTGAATAAGCGTACGTGGGAGAGGGAGAGGCGAGCGAGCTGTGAACCATGCATGATGAGACGAGCTTGATGAGCTGAAGACCTGAAGACAAGGCACGAATAATGTAAGCCGACCGTGCTTGCTAGAACGCGAGTTTTTATTGAGATCCTGCCTCACCCGTCCTTCAAACCTTCTTTACCCGGCCCTGTTCCCTGCTTCCTTCCTCTTCTTTTCGAACATCCCTAGTCCGCTCCCGTTCTCTTCTCTAACCACCTTGACACTTGTCTAGAATTGAACAATACCCATAAGTTTCCTCACCGCCTTCATCATGGCTGACTCCACACCCACCCAGCTTGAAAAAATCGCCTTCGTCATGAAAGTCCTCAAGACTATGGAGCTGCCCAAGGCAGATTGGCCATCCGTCGCCGCGGAAGACGGGATCCAGAATCCTGAGAACGCGTGAGTCAGACAATAACTTCCTCCACTTCTGTGTCTCAAGGGCCTCCAGCCCCGGCACGCTCTAGTCAGTCGTAAGTCTAACCCACTATATACGCAGGCGCAAGAAGTTCAAACGCATCATCCAAGAAGCCGGCTTTGTTCTCGACGGTGATCAGATTGTCGATGCCGAGGGCGCTGGCAATGCTGCTGAGGCTGGCGTCGCCGTGACACCTAACCCCAAGAAGAGGAAGGCGTCTGGAAAGAAGGCTGCGAAAGGGGCTGCGACCGATAAGGCGGCTAATAGTGAGGGCTCGAGCAAGAAGGCGAAGCTTGACGAATCAGCTGCCACCGACGAGGGAGACAAGGTTGAGGTCGTGGTGGAACCCAGTGCTTCTCTTCGTCCTCTGCTTCCCGAACCTAGTGGTTCTCAAGAAGCTTAGCGCTCGCGGTACGGACGGACAGGAGAGGACAGCTCTTGGGCATGAGAGAGTGCTGAAGCAACCAAGACGGAAAAGGGAATGATGAGAGTGCTGAGTGTGACTGATTTTGCTGTCAAGACGTCCGTGCTTGACGAGAGCGACGACCACGTGGAGGCAGACGAAAGAGCAAGCGACAAGTCCGAATCCTGAGATGATTGTCGGTATCACCCTCCACAGGACCGTCTCCGAGAGACCTGCAACATGACCATGGACAAGAAGTGCTGAGCAATGTATGAGATAACATGGACCTGGGTACCTGGTGCGCTCCGGGTAAAAGTCGAACTCCTAACTTCACCACTCCCTGACTTACTATCACATGTTCGTGCCTCGCCTTGCTGCCTACCCTTCTGCTCAGTGAAGCTTCTCTCAGCACTCATCCCAGCCTCCGTTCTCTCTTTTATGTAAACTTCTTCCTCACTTTCAAACTAACTTCGACTTCTCAAAACTTCGAACCACCTCTTTTCTGCCTACGTATCCAATTCAACAGTCACCACTACCAAATCAGTCACTATGCCAGCCTCAACAGAAGAAACCCTCTCCTACCTGATGATAGTTCTGAAACACACGAACATGCCAAAGCCGGACTGGCCCTCCATCGCCGCCGAAGGAGGTATCAGCAGGGCCGACAACGCGTAAGTCACATCCAAACTTGAGAACGACCCTTTCCCCACAGCTCGTACCAGCGGATCCTGACCATTATCTGATTTGTGAAATGCCAGTCAAACCAAGTTCCGTCGCATGATCAAGGACATCGGCTTCGACTATGTCAAAGACCAGTTCGTCGATCCGAACGCTGGTGCACAGCCCGCTGCAACCGCAGTTGCGAAGCCCACAACCCCGCGTAAGAGGAAGTCACCGACGAAGAAGGAGAAGGCCGACGGCGGTAGCGAGAGTCCCAGCAAGAAAACCAAGACCGAGGGCTCAGCTGGTGGTGAGGGTGAAGGCGTCGCCAATGGAAAGAGTCCCAGCAAGAAGGCCAAGGTCAGCCAGTCAGAAGCCATCAAGGAGGAGGCGGACATTGAGTCGCAGATCCAGGGAGCTGCAGAAGGAGAGGTCTGAGGCGCACACCACATGCACAGCACGGCGTGGTTGCTCGAAATGACCGGCATTGCTCGAACCAAGAATCTAGACTTCGTCATGGTGAAGAACAGGACAGGGGAGCTTTGGCGAGAGGTATCTTGGATTGCGAGATCGTGGCTCGTCCTGCTTGGTTCTGAATTGGCGGAGCTGGCGGTGGTCTTGCCGAGCAAGTGTCCTGCACATCCAGTGCTTCGGATTGCAACACTAAACACTTTCCTTCTCTCTTGCTGTAGCGTGTGTCTCCTTGCCATATTCTCAATCGCACTCCAGCATTCAATCGAGGCTGGTGGCTTTCTAGCAGCATAACGTCGTGCTCTCATATCATCATCTCAATCATTCGTGACCGTACTGTGCTCCATCAGAACTTCAGCCCCCTCCTACGTCCCGTATACTTCGAATCCGTCTTGACGACCTTTCCCTTCCCCCTCATCTTATCCTTCTTCCTCATCACCCACGCCTTACTCCCCTTCCCATCACTCGCCTCCCTCTTCCCCTTCATCGCAATCTTCGCCTCCCTGACTCTCCTTCCATCCTCGATATCCACGCCATCCATGCCCCTCACTCGGTCCGTGATATCGCCTCCACCAACGCTGAGAACAAGATACGTCTTGACATTCTTCGTCCCGCCATCATCCTCTAATATCCCGGCTCCGAATCCAGCCCGCACCGCAGCTTGGGAAATCATGTTCCGCTGCATCTCGTTCTTCGGATAGAACTGCAATACGGCGCGCCCACCTCGCTTCAGCGAAGCGTACAACCCGTCAAAGAACCTGCGCAACCGTCCTTCGGGACTAACGCCGCTGGACTCGGCATTACACAACCACTGCACCGCCGATATCGACACCGCGGCATCAAACGTCCCAGCTCGAAAGGGAATACCCTGCCCCATATCCGCAAGGAACAAATCTCCCTCAACGTCTTCTCTTTGGAGCGCGATGTCCAGCATCGAAGGGGAAATGTCCATGCCGACCCAGAAGTGGCCTTCTTCGGAGAGGATTTCACCGGACAGACCGGAGCCGCAGCCTATGTCGAGGATGAATGATGGGGACGAGAGGTCGAGGAGATCTAGTGCGCGGTTGGTCATGGACGATTGGATGGCTTGGATGCGCGAGGAGGTCGTGTATTTGGCGGAGGTGGTGTCGTTGTAGTAGAGGTCGGGGGGAAGGAGGTCTTCAGGGCGGGACATCTTGACAGCGACGCTGGAGGGAGGTCGTAGTGACCAGATGCGTTTGTTTGCGATCGAGAGAGTGCCAAAGGCACAGAGATGAGGGTTATTGTATGGGCATTGTGCTTCTGCGTGGAAGTCAAGCGACAAATCTGAGCAACAAATAAATTTTGGTGAACGAAACTGTTTCTCCGCAGTGATGCGGGGTATTGGATTAGCGCTCCTAGGCTTCAGCCTCGTCTTGAAGCCTCAGCCTTGTTCAACCGCGATGTCTCTCGTCTACCCCTGCACAAGACCTCATTTCTTAAATCTGAAGTGCATAAATACAAATACATCTCTTTTGGGGCCTAGGAGAGCTCTCAGTCCAATCCCAACAAGCACATCACTCCCTCTTGCTCAATATCCTCACCCGGACTCCTTCAGCCATAGGAGAAGTCATGCCTATGAAACAATCCCTCACTGTGTCCACGTCCCTCTCCCTGACTGTGTCAATTAGCTCCATCTCAAATCTCCTCAACATCGCTGCTACGCCAAGGTGAATCTCTGCATATGCAAGACTACGGAAAAACGTTAGCTAGGTATACGGTGGAACGCCCAGAAGGAGGCCTGGCCATCGCAATAGTGCTTAGGATGGGATGCAAATCACTTACTTCATTCCCAAGCAGCTTCGATAACCCCTATGAAAGGGCATGTAGTACTTATTCGCCACTATCGCTTCCTCGCCGAGGAATCGCCCAGGGTTGAAAGCGCTCGGATCTCGGTAGATGGTCGGATCGGAGTGAATGGCGTTGACACTCATGCTGATGGGCGTGCTCTTCGGTATCGTCCAGTCTTGATAGAACAACTCGTTCGCAGGGTCCAGAACCTGTACCCGATTCGTCACCTGGGCACCTATACGAAGAGTCTCTGTGACGACCGCTGAGAGAATCGGAAGCTTTTCTAGGACAGTACTGCTTGGGAGTGACTTTGGGTCAGGCATAACTTGATCGATCTCCTCTTGAAGCTTGTGCTTCCACTCTGGATGTGTGAGGAGGTAGAACAATGCATTTGTCAATCCTCTGGCAGTGGTGTCACCACCAGCAACGACGAACACAAACGCTTCGTCGGTAATGCGCTCAACGGTTTTCTCTGAGGGTGGCAGGTTACTTTCCAGGACTGTCTGGAAGATTGTCCTGTATGGAACTGTTTCATCATCACCTTCTTGTTCTTGAAGTGGTTTGCCAAGCGATGACTTTGGGTTGGAGGTGGATCTGTCTTCGTACTCTGCGACGACACGTTCGACTTGTTTTTGCACAGACTGAAGGCACCATTAGCTTATGCATGTTGAGACTGGGATGAAAGTCTCACGTCTTTCGCACCTTGAAACATTGCCATATCTGGATCCAGTTTCCTTAACAGACTTCTCGGCAGCAACCCAAAAAGCTGTACGATCCAGGGGAATTGCTTAAACACAGGGACAGGCAGGAACAGATTCGTCATGGTACGCCTCCACTCCGGCGCAAAATGTGGCGCGTTCAGACATCTCCATGACTGGCCGAAGCAGTAGTCGCTGATAACATCCAGCGTCAATGCCGTAAACGGTACACCCAGGTTGAAGACCTTGCCAGGTGCCAAATATTGTCTCTCGATGCCCTCTGTCATCAGGTCGACCTTTGCTCTGATTGTCGTTTCGAGACTGTCCACCGCCCGTTTGCTGAAGAAGGGAGTCAGTGGTGCTCGCCTTGCTCTGTGAAGCTGGTGTCCGATCGTGGAGGCGACTGAGCCAGGACTCGCGTTCGCTTTAGAGTTTTTGGCCCATTTGTCCCGGCGACCGCTCTTGTAGAGGATGTCGAACCAGTCGGGATTTCGCACCGACAATTCTTCGGGGCTGATACGGACAATTGGGCCTGTAGGACTGGAAGTTTAGCGTAATGCAGAATGTGGGAGAGGTATTGCTACGCAGCCTTGCTTACCATACCGGTCGTGTAGTCGTTCGATGTTATAGATTCCTTGGCCAGGGTAGGGGCCAACGATCAAATCATGGTACAGCTCATACCAATAAGTAGCCGCTGCAAGGCGTGGTCCGGGGAACTTGGCAAGAGGATGAAGGTAAAGACGATACGCAAACAAGGCAAAGATGTAAATGAAGACTGCTATTGAAGCAAGTTCGAACAACTGAGGAAAGTGCAGACTGCTGATCTGAACATCCATCATGTTTCCAGACGGTAGGAGCAGTTGGACGTCCTCGCTCTTTCCATGAACACAATAGCAAGCAGATCTTCCTAAGAGAAGGACCAGACATCGAAAACATTCCATCTAGAGAACGATGTTTTGATACTTTTGCTTTCAGGCGTCCTGCATTCGGATCGTATACGCTTTTAAGGCCGCCAAGCGGTAGCGCTTGAAGCAGGGAAAGACATGCAGGACTGCGATGGAGCTTTTCGTAAATTTACGCCTAGAAACGGGGTTGTAGCATTTCGGACCACCAGCTGTGCGACAATATGATAAAGTGTCGCATTGGGGAAAATCCGGGTTAGAGAATGTCCATCTGGACCGTAGTGCCTTTGGCCGTTACTTGCTGGCAAAGTGATACATGGTCGATAGTACGAAAGATGAGATGACATCGGATAGAAGAGAGGTCTGCTCTGCTTGTGATGGCCAGGCGAGGAAGAGAGTGCGGTTTCCAGACGAAGTCGTTTATGTCAAGAACGGGTGGATTATTGTAGTTCCGCTCCTTGCGTCATCTGCAGGCGAGCTCGGCAGGGCTCAGGTTTCGGACTGAAAATTTCCAAAAGACAAGGTGTAGTAAGGTAAAGAGGGTGTCATGCATGGAGCTGAACCTTCATTGACTACACGAGAGTTTCTCTTGTGGTTTATGATTGCTCCTCTGAGCTGTATGTACAAGACTCTTTGTTCAATCGACATGCAGGGATCAAGCTGTCCACCTGGTGTACGCCAATTCCCAATTTTGCCCAAACTCCTGTAATGGCGGTAGACGGTTGTCAAAGGAGTGTTTATACTGGTGCCCGAGGTCCAGTCAAAGCGTTGAATCTCCAAATATGCGTTGTAATGCGGCCTTTTTCTGGCTCTTAATCCTTGGTATTCCGGTCTGAATCTGCCACCACAGCATCGATAACATCCTTGTTGAGACCTTTCCAGTTATTCTTTCCCCATGCGAACCAATAAACCAGCGCCAATAGCTGGACGAAAGCGTTGATTGGTAGCGCATAATTCATTGATGTCGCGTTGATAGGAAGGAAGCTTGGGAAGCAGAGAAAGATCATGATGTACGATGAGTAGATGATGGCGAATATGTTGATGTACACCCCGTATCGGCCCAGAGACCAACCAGAGGGCTCGACTCTCCTGTCGTATCGAGCCCACACCATGCAGGCAATGGCCATGAGGTATGATTGATACAAGCCGAGAGTCGAAAGTGCCACAATGACACTGAAGGCAATACTGCTGCCAATGTTGAGCAGAGCTAGTAGCATGACGATAAAGATCGGCAGCCAGACAGATCGAACGGGAATGCGGTGTTTTGGATCGATTTTGGCGAAGTATGCTGGTAAAGCGCCATCACGAGACCAGGCCCAAGTCAATCGAGAAGCCGAGGCGATACTGCCCAGGTTACAGGCGAGAGTGACGATCATGGACAGACCGACCATTGCCGAACCTGCCTTGACAGATTGTGTTGCGTTGATACAGATGAGAAGCAGCGGGTAGCCGGAGCCCAACAAGTCCTCAACATCTCCGGCACAGTACAGAATGACGAGGACCATTCCATAGGCGAGGGCGCCGTTCATGACGATACTCCAGAACATTGCTCTTGGGACAGCATGTCGCGCTTTTCGCACTTCTTCGGACATGTGGACGGCTCCGTCGAAACCTGTGAGATATTATCAGCATATGTTCCGAATACACCGCCTGCATGCGCTGCTTGGGCGGGTGGTGCTGGGAAGCGACTTGGAGGTACCGCATTCTGCGTGCGAGAACTTACCGACGAAACCCCATGTAGCAGTCAACATTCCCAGGTTCCACGAGACGTATTCGTTCGTCCATCCAGACAGAGCCGACTTCTCCAGGAAAACGAAATGCGAGCTGTGCCGCGGAGCCAATGTAACCAAAACAGACACAAAGACGATCCACATGATCACATGGAGAAGACCCGACAACAGTTCGATCCACGGAATCGTCCAGAAAGCAAATTGATTCATCAAGCCTTGGACGAGGAGCAAGGCATAAATGATGAGGGTGACATGCCATCCTTTCGGAACATAATCGGGATAGCTTGCAATGACAAGCGCTTGAATCATCAAGGCGGAAATGTTGGCGACACCAGCTAATAGTGAAATCCAAGAGAACCAGGTGATCCAACCCTGCCTTTGTATTAGCCTTCAAAATCTAGGACCGTACCACCTGAGATTTGGGCACTCTGCATAGCCCGTTGATTTTAGCGAAAGCTTACCTGCATCCAGGTTATAAAACGACGATATTGGGGAGGCGCCAGATAATGAGTCCAGTGATATTGTGCGCCTGCAATAGGTTGTACTGAAGCCATTTCGGCCATGGAGGCTACCTGGCACAGAACGCCCGTGATGACAACAAAGTAACCAAGCGACACAGAACGAGGGCCTCCATTCCAGAAGAAGTATGCAATATTCCTAAGCATGATCAGCCTTTGCTAACACTGGGCATCTCGCAATATCGACATACGATGAGATGGCCTCCCAGGAGGACATATAACTGAGGGCGAAGAAGAAAATCTGAGCGAAGCTGAAAAGTCTCTGTGCGATGGGTCAGTTGTCTATGCAATGATTCAAGTCCTCGAGTAATACGTACTCGGACTCTTGTTGATGTATTCCTGGTCTCATCTGTTCTGTGGCCAGGATACTGCGGACCATATTGTGTTTTTTCATCTTCAACAGTATTGACCTGGGCCGTCTTGACAGGCAGCATCTCGTGGGATTCCATCTTGGTCGCAGACAACGGTGCAAACCCCTCAAAGTGCAAAGAAAGTCACTGGAGTAACGAGATGGAAAAAAGGAAGAACGACAACTGTCAAGCCGCAAGTAATGGCCCCGTGGCTGCAGAAAACGTGGCAGAAGTGCCGATATTGGGCCTAACTAGAAGCCACAGAAAGCGTGCTGAGAAACGTTCCCTGCTCGAGAACCAGTGCTGTTGATAAGGACTTGGGAAAGATGCCCTATTTCGAGGCGCCTTCCTCGGTCGTGCAGAATCTGAAGTTAAAGAGGTGGACCTGGGGAAGTCCTGCCAATGAAGGGACAGCACTCGAAGGAGATTTGACGGTGTCCATCCTACTGTGAACCCCTTATGCGCATCGGAGACGTCCAGAACAGCTTAATCGTCGCTGTCCAAGTCTAGCCAGACAGCGTAGTGCCATCCCCCGGTCTGCATAGTTACACTCGACCGGAGGAACGCCATCCGAGGTCAAGGAAACGGGGTGGCACGAGCTTGGTATGGAAGGCGAGACAAACCGCTCCAAAGCTAATAATGCCAACTCGCAGATAAGGGCCTCGGAGTCTTCGTTGGGAGTGCGTCTTATCGGGACACTATTGGTGACTTTAGCAAGCTGCATTTGCATCTGATAGTGGTCCAATAAGTACGGAGTACGCGGCGGAGGCCTTAGATCCCTGAAAGGCCAAGAAATCATCGGAGCAATCCAGTGTCAAAAGAGGAGTGACATGCGGATCAGGGACAAGGACGGTAAGGGTGGTGCGGCCCGCTAGAGTGAGGAAACGGAGCCCGGAACCAAGTCCCCCCAGGTCGATCTGTCCCTTGCTGGGCCTAGTGAGAATGCGCCGAGGAATCCATGTTACCCCAGAAGTCTCGAGCTCCGTCGACCCGAGCTTCGCATTGGATCAATCCCTCGTTTCAAAGAAAACATCCTACGGAATAGAGAGCAAATTGGTAGTAAAAACTCGACACGTGAAGCTCATTTGATCTGAGCAAGCATCTGCGCCCACGCAAGGTGTTGGCTGACACATGTGTCATATAGGCAGCCTGCAAGCCTCTTGCAGAGAAGGGCAAACTCTCTGCACCCCAAGGATGTGTTTAAAGACGCCACCAAAGCAAGACTGGGACCAGCAACAAAGGTTCTATCCCAAGGGGCCAGCATTGTCTCGCTAGTAGTATTGCGGTACCGTGAACGCCGCGATGCGGCGTTCCTTCGAGACTCGAGAAATCTGATAATGCCTTAACGCTTAGCGCACACCACCTAGCGAGCTCGCCATTGACATGCCGAATCGGTCGGAGCCTCGCTCCTTTGGTTTCTCGAATCAACCCTGTCAATCACGGTCTCTCTCTCCACGTCGCATCAATTCATTCTCCTTACGAAATGATCTGCGGGAATGCAAAGTGTACATGCAAAAGCTTCTTGTGTTTGGGAGTCCGAACACCGTGACTGATACGTGTAGCAGGAACCATTTGACTCTGATCCAAGGACTTGAAGGACCCACGATCCTCACAGTAATCATTAATTGGCTTTAACGGAACCTTCCTGAGTCGAAGGAAGGTTTACAGCCTCGACATCGACTGGCCAGTAATCTTGCGCCACAACGCACCACGGGAAATTTTGGCGGTTGGCCCGTCAAAGCATTGGATACATGTCGCGCCGCCATCCAAGTGCCTACTTCGGAGAATCGCCTGATGGCTGATTGCAGCCAAGACGCTGCGAGACAGTTGGATAGTGGCCTGACGACTGGGCTCGGGCAACACTAGGCTTCGCCGGCTGCGTTGCAGTCGCTTGTGCTTGGTGGTTCCTGCGTCTTCTCTGGAAACGACAAGAAGGGAATGTGCCGATCATCTTGTTACTCAAGAGCCACCCCGGACGTCGTTCCTGGTCTCGACCGAAATTTGTTGACTGTTGGAACAATCTCCAGACCGAACCTAGGTGGTAGACGAACCTTGCCTGAACCTTCGCAAGAAAGTCGCAGCCAAATGGTGTGAAGTGAAACTCAACACAAGAGAAGGTTGTGATTTCTGGCCATCCTGTAACTAACCCCGTCCGCTAACATCCAAGTGAATCGGATGGAGTCGCCTTGAGAAAACCAAGCAACGCCAGTGGCACCGACTACTCTCCTGCTTCTTAGCATGCATTGTTTCCGACTTCCGCCAGGAGGTTACTTTGACTAGCTCGACGCTCCATTGTCCTGTGTTCTGCCTCAGAATTCAGGAACCACAGTGACTTCGCGCACAGGTTTGGGACAACATCCTTGTGGAATGGTCTAGCGCCATCACCGCTGTGGGAGATGCTCCTTATTCACAGCTGAAGCGTTCCTTATCAGGATCCTTAGGTTTGCGACCAGGAAAAGCCATCTCGGCATTTGAGAGACCAGAAGAAATACCATACTACCAAGTCGGATCCCCTTCCGCACCGTCCACTACTTCGTTGTCGACACCTTGGACAACAGTATACACACACATCTTGCACGACCACAACTTCCAACATGTCAGGCAGTGATAGCAGTGGCAGTGGGATCTATGAACCTCTTCGTCCACCTCTGCAAGACATCACTGCCACAAATCGAGGCCCCATCGCCCTAGCAACAGCAGTCACCCTCCTCATCATCTCTACATTGACAGTTTCCGTCAAACTATGGACACGGTTTGCAACGACCCGGAAACTTGGAGCGAATGATGTAGCTATAGTAGCAGCAATGGTAAGTTGTTTCCCGATCTTTGATATGTGTAATCAATCGCCTAACATCAACTCTAGGCTTTTGCGTTCGCTCAAACGATAACTATTGCAATTGCCGCAGATCATGGGTTAGGACAACACATTGATGATCTCAAGGACTCAGAGCTTGCCCAGCTGAGCAAGGTAAGCCTGTTGCCGACACTCATCGAATGACCATGGGTGCTAATGAGTTACAGTTGTTCTATGCCTCCAATATCCTCCTCATCATGGCATTGGCTTGCGCCAAAGCAGCTGTGACTTTGCTGGTCATTGCAATCAAGCCTTTACGATTTGTGATGTACGCCTGCTATGCTATGCTAGGGCTTATTGCGGTGTGGGGTGTAGCTGGTGTCTTCGTCCTCGCCTTTCAGTGCTCGGGGCCCAACCGCTGGGTGCTCGGGCCTAGCTCTGGCCCCAACGCTGAGACCTGTATCGACCAGTACGCGATGCAGATTGGACTGCGTACTATTGATATTGCAACTGATGTGGGAATCGTCCTTTTGCCTGGGCTTATGATGCGGTCGGTTCAGGTATCCGCCGCCAAACGTTGGGTGGTGGTTCTACTGTTCGCCGTCAGACTTATGTAAGTGCCTTCACTATTGTTCCCTGCATTATCTGACTGGGTTACCTCAAGCACACCGATATTCACCGGAGTGTCAATCGCCGCGTACGACGACTTCTACAACTCGAGTCCGCAGGATCGCACCTGGCACGCAGTCATTCCCTCTGTTTGGACTTCCTGTGCCTTGAACTTGTCCATCGTCACAGCTTGCATACCTTCCATCAAGCGTTTCCTCGCCGACTGGGCAGCCGGACTCAGTGCCATTACCATATCCGAGCCTTTCGAGTTGGAGCACTCGGCAGGTAAGACTGGTGGGGGAAGCAATACATATGCATTGGGTAGCGGCATGGGAAGCAAGATTGCCAAAACACTCGGGCTGTCCTCGACCAGCAAGGCAGAGATCACTTCAACTACACGGAGTCGGAATGATCCAGACGACGACGGAACCCTGGGACCACACACAGCCAGGAATCGAACACGGGCTACAGGGGGACGACAACCGGACAGAGAATCGGAGAGTGTCAAAGGTCTTACAGATGGAGTTATTATGCACTCGATCGACTATCGGGTCGAGTACGAGGACCAGAATGTTGATCACCGCGACTGGAATAGCCGCAGCAGTGATGGCCGGTAAACCGATCGCCTGACACGAGCATATGAGGCGTTTGGAGACTGGCAGAGGGCGAGCCGCTCCTGTCAAGATGAACAGGATGGTCTCTTTGTACAACAGAAAATAAAAGTGGAAGGCGAATTATTGATCGCGAGCCCGCGATCTGATGTCGTATACCCCTGAAGGCATGAAGGATAGAAGCAGACAAAAGCGGGCGGTTCACCTTGGTAGCCTCAACATACCTCAATTTCTGTTGAAGATAGCACTTGCCTGTCCACCTTTGTCCATTCTATGTATTCGTGCTGTTCTTCTTGTGGATACACGTCGATGAAATAACCTCATGAGCTCCGGCAGCTCCCCGTTGATCGCAGAGTTGAAATTTGTAACGGAATCCACTGTCATCGTGTTAGGGGCCGCGGGGGACGGTGTCCCGTGAAGTGGACTTGAACGCTCGCCAAACACGCCAAGAGAATTTTCCTTCGAAGAAATCGCGAACGTCACCTGCGGTCGATTTTGTCCATCCCTTCAATTCTACAGAAAAGTGACACGTGGATCAAATCACTCCCAGTGCAGCTTACAGAGACATGTTTGCTACAATATCTTGTAGTTCGCGGTGACCACTCGCAATACTGAGACGAAGATCTTTCACCTTCGCGACAACCACACCCGACCACAATGTGGATTCTGCCCCTCATCGGATACACAGGCCTCGTCTTGGGCTTCGCGTTCCTCACCCTCTCCATCGCGTCGGGCCTTTACTACCTCTCCGAACTCGTCGAGGAACACTCCGTCTTCAGCGCAAAACTACTCAAGCGTCTAATCTACGTTGTCGCCGGGGCTCAAATCCTCCTCTGGCTGGTCGACGGCTTCCCATGGCATCTCACCTTACTGGGCGTGGCTAGTCATGGCGTCTACGCAACAAATCTCCGCCACTTCCCTATCGTCAAGCTATCCGATCCCTTCTTCCTGAGCAGTTGCGCATTGGTCATTCTCAACCATTGGCTGTGGTTCAGACATTTCAGCGACACAACTAATAGAGGTGTGCCAGGATACAGAGGCGCACCCCCGAGTAGCCGGAGGGATTGGTACGCGACACCCTCAGTGTACGATCAGCCTACCTTCACCGAAATCGCATCCTACTTTGGCCTCTGCGTGTGGCTTGTGCCGTTCGCACTTTTCGTCAGTCTGAGCGCAGGAGAGAACGTCCTTCCAAGCATGGGCTCTGAATATGCCACGGGCGACAGAGAAGGCGTTGGTTTCCAGAAAGGCCACAAGAGAAGGAATACTGGAATGGCCAAGGCTGCCTTGAATACTACAAAAGAATGGGTCACTGATACAGGCGCAGTCATGGGTTTATGGAACTCTGACAACGTCCGTCCTGGCAGAGGGTTCGGAAGAGGACATCAAAGGATAAGCTCGGTCAATATATGAGGAAATGTTCTGAGCCGCGCTGCGGTTCCCACATCTGCCCTCGACATCCTGTCTTCACGTGTCGGGGCTTGATTCTGTTCCAGCCTGGCAGCGAAACCGAAAGTTCCAGTAAGCGGAAACGCCATGTTGAACGCCCCCATAGCGGCTAAGTCGTGGAAGCCAGGACGCACTTGTTGATGGCTACCACCAGGAGTTCTCGCTTACAAGCGTAAGGTCGAACCAGATGTTGATTGAGCAGCGCACGAGCAGCAAAAGGCCAACTCAACCATCACGCCTACGGGGAGGAAAGCGCTGAAGTCACTTTCCCTTCGAATGACGAGTGCCTGGCAGCTACTATTGCCGCAGAGACCCAAATCCACCACAGACCCGTCGGATGGGAACGGCATCAGAGCGCTCTTGGTCTGCTCCCAATGCTGCAGAAGCTGTGATGTGTCGAAACTGCTGTTTGAAAGGGGGAGAGCATCCAACGAACCCGGCGAGAGACAGATTCTCCGAGAGCCAGCGACAGCGGGTCCGAGTTAAGCGGTCAGATGGGGATGCATGACTTCAGAACAACACGTCTACAACACTCTCTGGCCACTCAGATCCGAATCAACATCGGAAAAGGCCAACAATTCCAACTGTGATCGCCAGAGGCTCAGTGACAGTCTGGCAAGCAGCAAAATGAAGCTTCTCTCAAAGCGAGAAGGTCTTAGCACATTGGTTGAATCTAGCAAAGTGCAGAACAACATCTCCGAGTCTAGTGATCTTCGCTATCATTGTGGAGCTGGTATCCAAGCTGGATCATGTTCGTCTTTGGCTGAAAGATATTCCGAGAGCTAATGGGGAATCACAATTCAATATTAAATGCTTTTCCATTCTCTTCCTCGTCCTGGCCCTTCTCTTCACTCCTTGTAGACTTTTCCTCTCTCTTTCCTTCCGCAATCCACTTGTTATGAAAACGACTTTTCCCCCTACACCCATCCATCCATCACAGCCTAACCCTCCTCCCCTAATCCGAAACGCCCACATCCGGCCAAAACCTTCGTTCCACATCCAAAATATGTCTCCACACCGCCTTATACACATCCAACTTCCGATTCACCGCATCCTCCCTCTCAGCCAGCAGATCCGTCAACTCGGCAATCTCAGCCACAAAGCCCTCGAACTCTTTACTCGTCCAGTTCGGAATGAACGCCTCCCTCAAAGCTCCGCCGTCGAGATCGTTCGCGGTGTTTTGGACCGGTTGCTGGTCCTCGACTTGGTTGTTACCCGTGGTTCCGCTCAGGGCGGTGTTGACTTCACTGCCTTCCAGCTCGGAGCGCATCCCGTCCGAGAACGCTTTTGACTTCCGGTCCCTATCCCGCTCGTCGAGGACTTTCTTCTCGGCGGTAATGAATGACTTGGCGTATCCCCACGCCCTAAGATAACACGTCTCCGTCGCCCAGAGCACAACCATGCCCTCGAGAAGACTCATACTGGGATCCGTCCAAAACGCACGGAACAAGTCGATGTACTGCTTCGTCGCGGGTTCCGCGGTGAACAAGCCATCCGCGCGAGTCGCACACTGTAGATCCAGAGCGTACTTCTCAGCCGTGGAGTCGAAAAAACTCAGCTCGGTGCGGATGTTTTGGATCGCGGAGGTCAGACAGTCGATGATGCGCCAGCGCAGGGACGTGGTCTTGTCGGCGGCGCTGATGGAGACGTAGGGGAGGTCGACGCGGGCGATGAGCGCGCCGATGAAGCCGATGTAGGACTGGGCGTATAGGCGGTCTTGGGAGAGCCAGCGGCTGAGGGTGCGCGCGGGGAGGTGGCCTTGGCCGGCGAGGCGGAGGAAAGGGTGGTTTGTTGCGAGGGTGAGTTCGTTGGGGGAGGAGGAGAGGAGGATATTGGTTAGGGAGGGGGGTGGTTGGAGGGGGAATGCGGGTGGTGAGGAGATGTAGTTACTATTGTTGGAAGAGCGGTGAGGAGGAGGGTGGGATTGCAGTGGTTGGTTGTGGATGTGGCTTGATGGGTAGAGGTATGTAGGGCTGTTGTAGCTGTTTGGATTCGGCGGTTGATAGTTGGTGTTGTAGTTTTGTGGTGGAGGCTGTCCTTGTGGACTTGTCACCCCCGTCGTGGCGGATGAGACTGACATTTGGTCGCTCATCGTGTTATGATGGAAATAAGGTCCTGGGCCTGGTGGGCTTTGCTGTCGGGAATGGTCTGGTTGGTTGTGCCACATGGTGGTGTTCGTTGTTGCGACACGTGTCGCACAAGGCTGAGGTCGAAGTCGGAGTGAACAACAAAGATACCTCAATTCCTAGCAGTTCCGCTTGAAAGCCTCACTCAATATCGTGAGAATCCCCCTAGATAGCGAAGAAGTGTTGTGTATCCGGGTTCGTACCAGCCTACAGATCTCCAGAGGCTTCGCTCTTCAAGACTGAGGTCAAGCTTGACCACGCTTGACGCGAAATCGCTCAAAGGTGCGTTGAGAAGCCCAGCAATCTGCAAGGCCAATGGCGACCGAGAGCAATCAACCCAAGCCGGCAGCAACAACAAAAACAGTCGTGAGGTCGCGATTTGTGGCGCCGAAGATGTTTCTCCCAAGTATCTTGTCGAGACTGATGTGCGTGTGACGTCCAGGGAGGCCCGAATCAAAGAAGGAGTTCTTTTGAGAAACCCACGCGAGGTGAGGGGTGGCTATTCGTCAGCCTTCGCTCGTGTCAGCCGTCGTCGTCGACGCCTCGTATTTCCACCGTGCTCACAAGCGTGCAGGATCAAACTTCGTGGGCGGAAAAGGGCGTTCGTTAGCCCCCAACCCAACGTGCAAGGGTCCCATAAGCAGCAAGCTGGTTAATTGTCTGCACGAGATCGGACAGCTTGGTTTCTCCAACGGTTCCTGGTGCTACTGTTTTGGGTAGCGTAAATCTCACTTTCTTCTGCTTTCAGTTGACGGCTCGACGCGTTCCACAGCTTCGACGTCGGTTCCGAGAGTTGGGAATTAGGTTGCTCGGAGTTTGGTGTTCTAAACCTCCAGCGTCCACCCAATCAGACGGCTGGACATTGTCATTCAATGCTTGTAGGGGCTAGCTCCGGCGAATCTGGGAGGTTCTCGGACAGCCAGATCCGTGGATTGCTTTGCCTCCAGAAAATCAAATCACGACGTCGATCCGGTGATAACGGCCGGTTCAATCGACAATGATGACGTTCGGAGCGAAAGTTTATGAGCCTTTCAGCCTCGGGAGCAATATATAAATGCTGTCGTTGGTGTAGTAAAGCAAGAGTGTGAATTCTTTCTGGCGATCGTTCTTTTATACTCCGTAAGCGTCAGGGCGTAACAAAAATTCGCAAGGTAAGAGGCATCCCATTTACATAGCGACCAACGGCAAACCATGACACACGGGAAGCCTTGTGACGTGGTATATATGAGTTATGCCATCTTTCATTCGACATCTTCACCGTTTCCTAGGTTTGACTGTCAATCATCGGAGGCCTGACGAGCACACAGCGTAAGAAACCAATATCAGCACGAACGACACCGAAACCTAAACAATGCCTCGTGTCTTCCTCATCACGGGGACCAGTACGGGTTTTGGCAGGGACTACGCCCAAGAAGTCCTCGACCGAGGGGATATCGTCGCCGCCACCGCTCGGAATCCCTCCCAGCTCAAGTTCAAAGGCACAAGCTCGAAGAACTACCTGGCCCTCAAACTCGACGTCACCGACAGAGAGTCCATCAAGTCTGCTTTCGCTGACACCCTCAAGCAATTCGGTCGCGTTGACGTGGTCGTCAACAACGCCGGGTACGGCCTCGCCGGCGCGTTGGAAGAATACACCGACGCGCAGATCCGGAAACAGTTCGAGATCAATCTCTTCGGCTTGATCGATGTCACGAGGGAAGCCTTGGAGACGATGCGTGATAAGCAGAAACCATCCGGGGGACTGATTCAGCAGGTCACGAGTATTGGAGGACAGAGAGGTGTGCCGTTATTCTCGGCGTACTGCGGGAGTAAGTGGGCTGTCGAGGGATTGACTGAGAGCTTGAGTCATGAGGTGAAGCCGGAGTGGGGGATCAAATTCACCTGTGTTGAGCCTGGTGGCTTCAGGTAAGTACCAACGGGATCTCGACCTTTTCGTCGTGTCAGCATTATGTCTGCTGTACAAGAGCGTCTCAGATGCCCTCGGGCCACACCTCCTCTTACACTATAACTGACCACACCCCGCAGAACCGACTGGGCCGGCCGCTCCATGGAATTTGCGACCCGCCACCCGGCCTACGACCATCTGAACGCCGAGAAGTCAATGGGCGAGCGCAACGGCACCCAGGTGGGCGATCCCAAAAAGGGCGCCAAGGCAATGTACGAGCTGGCCGTCATGTCCGATCCTCCTCTCAGGGTGGTCATCGGCAGTGACGCGTACAAGGGCATAATGGACAAGATCGAGAAGTACGAGGAGAATTATCGCAAGTACCAGGATCTGAGTAACAGTACGGATGTGGATGAGTAGAGTGGTGTGTGACCGAGGAGGAAAGAAAAGGGACGTGAGGTCGAAGTGAGGTCGAAGTGAAGGGAAAGATGTTTTCCGTCTAAATGGTGGCTGCAAATGAGCAGAGGCCCAAATGCTGTCCATCTTTCAGCATGTTTAGAAATGTAGTGAGTGTCAGTATGCCCGAGGTATTGATCTGGAAGAAGGACCTGATGCTATACTGGCGAAACTGGGACTTCAACACCAGCAACTCGGGTCAGGGAAAAAACAGCAAAGTAATTGTCAAAATACTAATCACAGAGAATTGGCCAGGTTCTCTTATTTCCTACACTGCTATGCCCCGTCTTCATAGCTCGAGATCCTTTGCTAAACGTGCTTGCTGTCTCAGAGCCACTATCGATGCAATTTTCTCCTTTCTGGCCCGGCGTCGCTTCCAGCGTGCCTAAAAGTCCTTGTTGTACATATACACATGTGTCGAATCGAAACTTGGAAACCAACAGAGTCCTCGTAGTCCCATCACTCAACGGGTTCATCTTTGGCCGCCTCCCCAACGATCTGACCTGCGGTTTCCTTGGCCTCTTCCTGAACTCCGTAGTATTTCCTCGATTCATCACGGAACCGCGGTGGGAAATTTGCAACACCAGGGGTATCTATAGCAATGCCCATGCAAAATGCAAGAATCGCAACAACCCCGTTGAATCCCCTGTCAATGCTTTTCCCCGAATCCCACTTGCTTTTTGTTCGCATGTAATCGTATTCACTTTTCATTCGCTTGCGAGCAATATCGTTGTTGCTTAAGTGCTCTGATTCACAATCGATGTCTCATGTTCGTTGTTGCTTTAAAACACCTGGGCAATGCCCAGTGTCTCATATTCGTCGTGGAGTAGATTGCACCCTACCATGCTCAGTGTCTCGTAGCCATTTGTTGGTGAATTCATCCGCATGATAGGATAGTCGATATCCTACATCCGTTGCTGTTGCTGTTGGGTCGCATTCGCGAGCTGGTGTTTCAACGAATTGATTTCCTCTTGCATTGAATTGACTCTCTGCTCCAAAGTCGTCATGTATGCCCAAATCCTGTCTGAGTGGGCGAACATTGGATTGGACGGTTCTCCGCTTCCGTGACCGGAGTGGCCATGACTCGACAGACTATTACTGTGCGAAGATAGAGCGCCGCTCCCACTCATGTGAGTTGGAGGCCCACTGGGCTGAGTAGGAGGGTGAGCGGGACCTCCTTGGCTGGGCAGAGTGTATCTTGCATCTGGTGGATTCAGTGCATGAGGAGGGGGCAGTTGCGGTGCGCCGGGAGGTACACCCAGAGACGACCCAGATCCAGTGCCTCGAGGATGAGGTTGGGGATAGAAAGTCGTACTTGGTGATCGGTTCCGTCCATCCCCAGCGATCGAACCAGTTCTCTGTGGATGACCTGGTGAAAGAGGTTTCGGACTCTCAGTCATTGGATTTTGAGCGAAAACCGAGGCCGCGCCCGAGGGCCGTGAACTTGAGGAGGAACCAGCAATAGAGGCAAAAGACATAGAGGCGGCGGCGGCCACAGGAGCATTACTTGGCCCTGAGCCAGGCTGGTTCAAACCCGTCCGTGGAGCAAAGTAGCCAGCTGCTATACCACCTGGAGGACGCCCTTGGATTGGGGGATATGTGCTCGGAAGTCGAGATGCATGCTCAGATTCATCCAGTGTGTCATCCCCCGAAGGGGCCTGACGACGGATAGAAGGCGTCGGCCGTCTGTCGTTGCCTTCTTCATCCTCCATATTCGGCGGCTCTTCATACATGACACCCTCCATAGACTCGTCCATGTCGCCCTCGTCGCCTTCAAAGCCTTCCATGCTTGCTCTTCGCCCTGCACATCCGCCAGGTCCTTTATTATGACGAGCCAGTGCATCGCCCCGAGCAAACTTGCGGCCGCATTTTGGACAGATGTGCGGTCGCTCACCGGTATGCAGCTTGGTGTGCCGTTTGAGATCATGTAGCCGGCGGAAGCGTGACGAGCAAGTCGAGCAGACGTAGGGTTTTTCTTGGCTATGCGTTAACAGATGGCTCTTCAGATTGTGATGACGGGTGAACTCGGTGGCGCAATAAGGACATCTGTGCTTTTTGCTGGAGGGAGATTTTGTACCTTGTCGTGTGCCGGAATGAGGCAAGCTCATCCCTCGTCTACCACCCTCAGAAGGAAGTGTTGGCTGCAAGAAGGGAGTCGGGTATGACAACGCTCCTGGCCGTGCGACATCTGTTGGTGAGGTAGAGCCTGCCTCGGCGGCATTCACGACCTGGCGGACTGTGTCGTCGATAGGAAGAGGGCTGCCCACGGTAGTGGTCATACCCGAAACTCCCATTCCCTCAAGCGTGCCAATAGTCCCCACACTGGAAACACTGATGGGACTGGTCAATGCATGATTCTCGCCCGCGCCCGAAGCGTCGGCAGTGGCCGCAGAGGGTTTTTGGATGTTCTCTGCCACAACAGCCAGCGGCTCACTGACACTGGTGGCGGGGTCGAAACGAGCTTCCGAAATTGACTCGGCCTTGCTCGTCCCATGTTGGTTTGCTCCCATCAGGGCACTGAGGGCTTGCTGCGTAGGATTAGGACTTGTGCCCGTCGATGGTGGAGGTGTGGCCCGCGATGATCTCTGTTGTCCCTCTGCAAGTGCTGCAGCCGCCGTCATGAGCGGGCTCTCCAGTCTCGGTCTCTTTCCCGGCCGTGAAGACTCTTCGAAATCGTCTCTTGACCTGATCTTAGTCTTGGTTGGATTTGTAGGTGTTGCTGGAGTAGTGAAAGTGGGCGAGGTTGGGGTAGAATCCTGGAGGGATATCTGAGGATCAGGACTGTACTCAGCCATGAACAATGTTTGTGGTTATTAGGATCACTATGGCCTGCATATGAAGTCAGTCAAACATGCCTTGCGCCGAAGCCCCGGGGCGTTTCCGCCATGTCAATGATGTGGGCTGGGGAAAAGGTTGTGTTGAATCGCAAAACCTCAACAAAGGTGTGTCTGCGAGATGGGGACAGATGTCTTGAGAGCGGCATACCTGTTGCAGGAACATAGGGTTGAGTGGTGTTGGGTCCGAAGCTGAAAACTAGTGGGCTGAACACCCCGGCGAATTTCTTCAGCCTCACAACAATTGAAGTGGTCTTCCCAGCTGGAAAATCGGTCAACCAAAGCCAGTGAGTGTCGTTCCTCTCCGATCTCTTAATTCACTGGCACGCAGAGATGCGCAGCATGATTTGCGAAGAGAACGATTGCGCAGCGAGGCTTCAGACACTTTCAACTGGACTCTGATCGCAGGAGGGTTTGCGGCGCAAAGAGTGAGGCTTCGAAATGGCGCAATCTGGGTGAAAATGTATCGAAGGGCAATGCTGGAGAATGCTGCGAATACTAGAGTCGGTCGAGCTCTGCGATCGAGCTGGTGGTCCAGTTACTGAAGGTGCGCAAGCCGAAGCAAAAAGTTACAGGTCGATTCGAAGCTGGCGAGGAGTTGTTGGGGACGCACGGGGCTAATGTGACGGGAACTTCTCGAAAGCTGCACCGCAGAGAGGTTTGATTGTGTGTGTAAGATCCCCAAGTCGTGTACGTGGAGGACGAAGGCAGGGATCGGATACAGAACTGTTTGTGTTGGAAGCGTGGCGAGGGTTGTAAATGGCGGCGGGTGCGTCCTCAACAGGATACTAGCCGAGTTGAAATGACAGGGAAAGTTTGCGGCTTGGATGCCGGCAAACTGGTGCCACGACTCGTGAAGCAGATCTCAAGTTCGTATGAGCAGACCCGTTTGGTCGAGCTTGGAACGGAGTGTTGGACACCCGTAGTTGATGTATGGATGCTACTGGGTGCTCACCAACGACAATGATGCCGGTGGACTGAAAAGAGAAGAAGTGATGGAGAAGGGCCTCGATACCCTGAAGCTGGCGACGGGTCTTCGAAAACCAAGTGGAGATCAGCCAGAAAGTGGCTCGGTTGGTGGTCCGTGCAAGGCCACTAAGAGAGCGCTGCGACTATCCTTGTTGGTGTTTTGCGCACTGGATGGCTTGACTTGCCGTTGACTCGATGGTGGAGAGCCACAAATCCAAAGGAGACTGACAGTGGTTGCAGAAGGAAAAAGAGGCGTGGCGCTAAACGAGTGTTGATACGTCGTTGTTGCGATCAGAGGGAAAGAAGCATGGGAGCTTTGTGCCTTACAGCAAGCCTCTAGGTTTGGCGCCCTCTGGCACTGGCCAGCTGTTGCCGATCTCAAAATAGAGGGCCCAAGGAACCTTGAAGCCGAGTGGCGTCGATGGGGCTAAAGCTTTGGGAGGCAAGGTGACTGGATGGACAGCTACCCGCGGCCTGCACACAGAACGTGCGCCTGCTGGTCAACCCCCCAAACGATAGACAATCAGATCTATGATTGAGTTTGTTTTGCACGACAAGATCAACAGGTTCCTCGATCTTAGGACGTGAGCGGTAATAATTAATGATCACCAGTGATGACCTCGTGAGAGCACAATCCATGCGAAGAAACAAACCTGAAGGTGAAAGGTGGCTGTGCAAACTGGAAACTTTGCGATGACGCCGACTGGTGGACGCGACTTCTTCACCCGGGTCAGACTCCTTGCCTCGTCATTTATTGTTATGCTCGCCAGCAACATACCAAGTACTCGTACGTATCTCATGCTCAGGAAGAAAGCTGTCGAGAGCGAGATTGTGATGCATGCAAGTCCTCACTTTCCCCTCATTTTCACCTCACATTCTGATTGCGCCGACTTTCCCTCCGCTTCTTACCCTGCACCTGAGGTCGAGTCGACTCTCATGACGCCATGAGGTCGCTGAGTCCTTGCATCTTTGGTGCTCTCACTCACCCACCAATCTACGTCAACATCGACTCATTCAGCTCGCGCCGCAGCAAACAGAACTCCGAGCGTGGATGCCACATCGTCACATACCTCTTGAACCTCGTTGGCCAGTGACCGCCAGCTCCGTAATTCAGAGCGAGCCTTTCCATCTTCAACACCAATACTCTTGCCCAAACCGTCCAGCAACCTCCTCTTTCGATCAAGCCGCGGACTCAACTTGAACGAGAGCCCCATTCTTCAGGTTGCGTGGCGGCCGCTACTCCAGAAAAAGCCTCCCCACGTCTCACTAATTAGTGAAACAACCAGAAGGAACAAAGGCTTCCAGGTACCAACAAGTGGCTGAGAATTGTTGTTTGACACAAAATGTGGCTGACACTCCACGCCAGTCTCACAAAATCCCCGATCCCACACCTTTTGCCGTGATCTTCACTGCCGTATTAGCGGAGAACCCAGCCTGTTCGCGCCGCGCTCCCTCTTCTCAGGCTGATCGTTTTCACTATCACCTCTGTTGACGACGGATAATTCCTCACGACTTTTGATGTGAGATATCCATGTTGAACATGTCCCTAAATTGAAAGCTGAAAGAAACGCTCGCTCTCATCACTGCTGGCGCCTGATCTTCATGCCAACATGCTTACAACATGTTCGAAGATGTCCGTTTTACTGCCAGTGCTGATAACTATCTATTGTCTGTAAAGCAAAGCAATTTGCAACTATAGGTGGTATCTTCCACGGGGGCAGCAGAGCGACGCAACGCCTGGACGTGGGGCTCAAAGAGGGTTTGCGACAGGAACCCTAGCGCCAAATGGGCACTAGTCCGGGCGTCCGCAGTAGTGTCCCTTGTCCTGTGGCTGGTTTCAGTGGTTTGCCGTCGCCAAAACCCATGTCTCCGGGCTTGGATGTTCTCCCTCTTACTGGAACCTGTTGGTTTCAATTGAATCCCGACCTCGCCGATTACGTCCGAAATAGGAGCTCAGACGTTCTAATCAAGCCCAGAGGATCATTGTGCACCTAACTTGCAGCCCAACGTGTCCATGTCACGGGACATCTGCAAGTTGGGGCTTGCTGGCTCGGAGGGGTGATAAGAACAAATGGCGTCACAGGTGCCCTTAAGCAAACGGCCTGAAATGACGACGAAAATCAAGAGGCACATCTCAAGCAGGAGGCAAGTCAAACCGGGAAAGACACTGGTCCCACGAATGGCGCCTGTTCATGACACTCGGCTGCAAAACACGATTGCATCCTTGCCACCAGATTACAGCAGGGATTGCCCTTCATGACAACAGCAAGACTAGATCTCAGATGCAGCACTGATCTCACTGCTTTTCGGTAGCCTTGCAAACCAGGGATACCTTGTGCCACCCTTGGCGAACCGGAATAATGCCTTCTTGCGCCACATTTCGTGGCTTCGTCATACACGCACACCAAAGCTGGACCTCGGGCAGCGGTTTCCGACGTCCTCTCAGTACGAGTACGTACTGTGAGTAAAGCCTGAGCAAGCTCGCAAGGCAGGCCGGCAGCTATGTATCCCTTCAGACTGGCTTTTATAGGAACGTCGCCTGATCCGCGCGCCGGCGTGTTCCCTGCGTCAGGCTGCTGCCAAACCATGTTGGAACCGAGACGTGTGCTGAAACATCTGCGGATACAGTTGCCTGCTCAGTGCATGGTTACTAATGGCGTGACTCTATCTCCCACCTTTATGCTGGCGTGGCGGAAGCACGTATCGCTCTGCGCTAGTCCTGAATCCGCGGACGTCAAGCACATGTGCATGCCGAACCAGACTCTGCCTTCCTTTCGCCGCGTCTTCGCCAACGTGCTGAAAGGTTCCTGCCTCCGTTGCGCGCTTGTCTGGTCGACGCATACCATCTGACAGCGTTGACACGGTCCCAGGATCTCGAAGCGATTGTCTGTGTCTGGTCCAATTTGAATACTTTCCCAACGGTCCTCGACGTATGGACTTTCCTTTTGTCGTCCATGCAATTCCTCGCGGATAACAATATTACCGCGGAAAGAGTCCGCCGTCACAGCCTTCCCAATGCCACTACCATTCTGCTTGATGTGCTCGTTCAGACGATTCACGCTGGAGCGAGAGATGAGCAGGATCGGGCTCTCATTCGAGAGCGCAATAGATTTCCCAGTTGCGGTTACTTGTTTTCCATGACCCTTTCCTGGCACACGAACCTGGGCCTGCCTTACAGTACCGTTGCTTGGAAATCTTGCGAGAGTGCATGGCACGCCCAGGGCCTCGGTAAAGAAGTCCACCACTTCGGCGGAGGTGTAGACTTGCACGTCGACGTCTTCGCCGCAGACATTCGCGGGCCTGCTGATCGCTGCATCACATGCCTTGATGACGCCCGTTTGTGTAGGCATTGAGTCAAGACTGATTTCGAGCCTGTCTGGGTCTCCTGGATCGCCAGAGTCAAACAACACTTTCAGAAGACGCTTTTGCAAATCAACCTTCGGCTGGATCAGGGCCATCCTTGGGAAGCGTTTCTGGCTCAATGCAACATTGGTTCCTGCATGGACCAAACACCATTCTCTGTCCCACGCAAGCCCTTTCGCACCTACTTCCCAAGCAATACCAGCTGGGATTTTGTAAGATCCACAACTCTTGATGGGAAAAACTGATAGACTCTCGACCATGAAGCTTTGTCCTGTCTCCGCAAGGTCGCGCTGTGCCACTGCTTGCTGTAGTGCCTGCGGCGGCGGCCCGGAGAGAACGAAAAATTCCTCGATGAACTTCATGAAAGTGTCAACATCTTTCCTGCTGCTCATGGCTCCGAAACTCAACCGTATTGCACCTGTGGGCTTGCCATTTATGATGTCGTTCTCACCTCCACATCTTTGTCCTTGGTCGTAATTCTGCTTCAGGTCATCCGTCGATAGTCCAAGATGAGATGCAATGCCGCCTGGATTGCAAAGCCCACCGGTACGGAACTGGATGTTCTTCACAATGGCCAGTTTCTCAACCTCGGAGCTGGAGACGTATCTGCAGCGACTGTCTTTGAGATTAAACGCGATGACTGGTCCTGCGGACGAGTTTGAAGACGATGCGTCCGTGTAAATCGTGCAAACTGGTTCCCCATTTGCATGCCTCAAGTTGCGTAGCTGCTCCCCGAGACTCCTCGCAAGGTAATTCGCATGCCGCGACACAGTCTCCATGGTACCATAAATCTTTCTGTGCACCTCGAACGCAGATTGTAAAGCAACAATGCTGTGAAATGCCACCGTCCCATCTTCTAGAGCACTATGCAACGAAGCCTTTTTTGCGTGCCAAGTCTCTTTCCCGACGGTCGCTACAGAGTCAACGGTCCCTCCACCGAAATATCTTCGCTGCCAGAGGATGTCCGCTGACGACTTTCGGACGATCAAGGCACCGAGATCAGGGAAGCCGAAGATCTTGTAGAAGCTTACGGCTGTGAAGTCTGGGGATATGGATGGATCGGAGAGATTGAGTGGGGATGTTGAGACGAGGGCGGCTGCGTCGAGGAGGGTATAGATTGGACACCGTGACCTTGTCCTGAGGTCTGTGGTTCTTTGAGTCCAGTCCAAGGGTAGGCGGCGGCCTGTCATGTTGGATTGCGCAGCATAGGCAAACAGCCATAGCTTTTGGTCATCGATCAAGACGTCACCTTCTAGACCGTCTAACCATGAGTCGACTTCCTCGTCGCTCGCAAAGCAAGCCGCCCCTCCAGTAGCGAGCTCTCTCACTCCAACAAGACTCGTGTGCGCCTCTGCATGATAAAAATACTTGAAGCCACCCTCCTGATCACGAAATGCATCAGCGACGAGCTTGATCGCCGCGGTAGCATTGGCGACAAACACAACGTCAAACTCAGCGGGATCGGCATTAAAGAAGCGTAAGACTTGCAATCGAGCATCGTCGATTCGCCTCGAAGAGAGCTGCGACGACGCGGAAGCAGAATGAGGGTTCCCGAACAGGTTTGAAGTGAGCTGTTTGGAGTAGTCCTCGATCAGGGATCTGGCGTATAAAGTTGTGCCGGCGTGGTCGAGGTAGGTTGTGTCCTTCAATTGCGGATATTGGTCATCTCTTATTTCGTCGATGTTGGTGATATACCCTGTGTCTGGGTCGATAGTTGCCATGGTATTCTGTCCAGTCGATGATGAAGGGGTTCTGGCGGCTGGTGTCATGGTGGCCATCGCTGTATCACCTTCCAGGCTGATCTCTCTGATGTCGAAGCGTTTCCACAGCCCATTGATTCTTTGAGCTTGCAGAATTGGTCCTTAACAGAGATGAAAAGCGAATGAAGTGCGAAGTTGTGCAAATGTTGTACGAGTACGATGGATGCTGATGAACCTCAGGTCGGGGGATGAGTTGAGAGACAAGTGAAATCAAAAAAAGAAAAAGGAAGCCTTTCGGCCATCTCCGAGCCCGCATCTCGTGGCGTGTGATTGGTGCGAGCGCCGCCTTATCGCCTGAAGTCACGAAGCTGCGCTGCTGCATATTATTCTCACCTTAAGATTATTTGGCCAGCAGCGAGGTTGGCGACGGCGGTTATATTCAAAAACTTCTCATCGCGGTGGTTATACATTAGTGCACACTGCTTCCTCTGCAAAGGCTCAACGTCTTTTCATCCCGCACATGGTGATGCCGGTGTCATTGATCTGAGGCTGCTCGTGCCCATCACCGACGACTTTCAACTGCCCAACCCCTGGCTTCCAGGTATGTTTTGTCACCGCGACACGATCACATTGTCACACATTTCTGCTCACAAGCAACCTCATCAAAGGCGAAGGAGCTCGGTGCAGAAAACCACAGGTGAGAAGAATATCCCAGGTTGGCGCATAGGGCGAAACACGGACACAATGTTCAACGCATGACCTGCTTGAGTTTGGTTCGATGATGAGACCCGGAGGGACTTGTTCCTTGAACACACCAAGCCCTTTGACGAGGCTAGTGTCCGTGCACCAACAAGGCTGCGCTTTCCTGGATTGCGAGATTGCTAAATTCGTATTCCGTACGCCCCTTTCCCACGGTTCTGCCAGTGTGTCTCCAGAGGCTCTCTCTCAGCCTCACCGGGACTCCGCGAGCTTTTCAATGGCTCCGGCTGAAATACAGCCACTCGTGGGTTAACTCATTATCAGAGTCAGATGAGATTCATACACGGCATCGCGAGACTCTCTCTTGCCGGCGCTATCCTCTTCTAGCACGGCGCTGGGGCAAGTGCGTCTTGGCCGTCCTTTTATCCTGCTTGGCTACCGCATTGAGGCTAAATACTCCCTCACTTCCATCGCCCTCGCTGTCTTCAACAGGAGATTTCAGGCCATGATTATCTGCCGACATATTGGTTAGAGCATCAAAACACATGGCTGGCAACGACCCGGTAAACGACTTCGGTCATCTATTCGACCGGCAATAATCATAGGCTGTGGGCAAAGACTCACGGCTGACTGTCGACCTTCTACCGGACGTGCACTATACGAGGCTGTCGCTTGGTAGGTGTAACCAAGTCATTGGATGTCGTCAACGATCGACACTCGCTGCCGTGTCTCTGCATTCTCCGCAACCCCATCCCCAGATTATTCTCCTTCTCCACCGGACCAAGCTCCACCAAGGACCATTCACTTCCTTTCTCCGGTAATTCGCCTGCGAACACAAGCACCTTTACTGTGACGCTTGAGATGCCATGCCGCGTGTGATATGTTCAACCCATCATAAGCGAAAGTATATTTGCCTTCACGACGTTGCCTCGGCGGTCAATCTTCGGATACGCACGGTCAAACAATGCTAATAAGAACCAGCATTCCCCTCCCGCTAACACAAGTCTTCTGTTCCTACAGACTGTCACACTGATACTAGAACAGTCATCAAGATGGCGAACCTTTTCAAGAAAGCCACCCACGAGATTGGTGCTTCCGACCCCATTCTCACCCGCATTGCGGCGGAAGACAAAGTGCCATGGTATCGCAAACGCAACATGCGATTCCTCTATTTCATGCTCTTCCCGACATGTATGGGCATCGAGTTGACTTCCGGCTTTGACTCTCAACTAATTAACGCCTTGCAAATCGTACCATCATGGATTGACTGTGCGTCTGAATCAATATCTACTTGCGGGCTATTCACTGACCTTGACCAGATTTCGGCAACCCTCAGGGTTCTTTGAAGGGCATCATTGCCGCGGCGTACTCTCTTGGAGCTATTCTTTCGTTGCCCTTCATTCCCTTCGTCAATGAGAAATTTGGCAGAAGAGGCTCGATCTTCGGAGGGTCTTGCATCATGGTTATTGGTGCCCTTGTACAGGGCTTTGCTCGAAATGGTCAGTGTCCTGCGGTACCACAATACTCCGAAGAGAACTTTTTAGCTGACTTGGTCTCTTTAGTTGGCATGTACATCGCCGCACGAATCATTCTCGGTTTCGGGATTCCAACTTGTATTGTTTCTGGCTCAGCGTTGATCGGCGAGCTGGGTTATCCCAAAGAACGACCCGTTCTGACCTCTCTATTCAACGTCTCCTACTTCATCGGCCAAATCGCTGCGGCAGGAATCACCTTCGGAACCAACAACATCGCCAGCAACTGGGGCTGGAGAATTCCCTCTCTCCTGCAAATGGCACCCTCCCTGTTGCAAATCACCTTCGTCTACTTCGTCCCAGAAAGCCCCAGATGGCTCGTGACTAAAGACCGCAGCGAAGAAGCGTACGACATCCTGGTGAAATACCATGCCGAGGGCGATCGCCAGTCTGAATTCGTCCGCGCAGAAATGGCACAGATCCAGACGACCATCCACATCGAGATCGAAGCAAAGAAAAAAGGCTGGTCATACGTGTTCTCCACGCCTGGCATGCGGCGTCGGGTCTTCCTCTCTTCTTTCCTGGGGCTGTTCACCCAGTGGTCCGGCAATACTCTCATCTCATACTACCTAGGCGACCTACTCGCCATGATCGGCCACACAGACAGCGTCTTCAAGCAAAAGATCAACCTCGCCGGCTCGTGCTGGGCGCTGGTTGCAGGCGTCACAGTCGCGCTGCTGGTCCCACGCTTCAAGCGCCGCACCATGTACCTGGCCTGCACATGCTCGCTGCTCCTCGTCTACATCAGCTGGACCATCTCCATGCAACAGGCCCTCAAGGCCATCTCCGAAGGCCGCCAAAACAACGCCGCCGGCGCCGCCACCATCGCGTTCATCTTCATTTACTCGCCGTGCTATAACCTGGGATACAATGCGCTTACGTACACTTACCTCGTTGAGATCTGGCCGTTCGCGGAACGATCGAGGGGTATCGCTATCTTCCAATTCTTCGGCCGTGGCGCCGGATTCTTCACCACGTTCGTGAATCCGATCGGCTTGAAGAATATTTCGTGGAAGTGGTTGATCACGTATTGTTGTTGGTTGGCGTTCGAGATCTGCTTTGTCTGGTTCTTCTTCCCCGAGACGTCTGGGCGGACTCTTGAAGAATTGGCGTTCTGTAAGTTTTTCTTGCGACTGTTGCTGTGGGGGTGTGATAACCGAGCTAACTCTCTGTGTGCAGTGTTCGAAGATAAGGCGCTCGCTGACAAGGCTGTCGTCGCCGTCGAGAAAGTCGTCCATCATGGGGATATAGATCCTGTCTCGATTGATCCCAAGAACATTGAGGTTGGACATGCTGAGATCGTTGAGCAGGTCCCGGAGAAGGGAAGTAGGGTGTAATAGAGGTATGCGAAACCTCTCCGACCAAATTGCATTGCAGTAGACACCAACAGCAAGTGGAAGGGCACCTGGATGGGAATTCGGAGCGTACGAAACTTCATAGATTGCACTGTCGCATACTTTTGAAGCGCAGAATCATCACAGCTTGATACCGCAAGTGTTCAATAAAATATAGTCTGACATCACACCAACGAGATCAAAAGGTTCACATTCTGGCTATCGAAATTGCTTCAATTTGTGCATTGAAAAGTAAAATCTTCTTGGTGCACTTGTACTGTAGTTCGTCCAGGAAAACAGACAATCATTCGAAAACGAGCTCGCTGCATCGCTAATGCACCGACATACCCAAAAGCCCAAGCTAGCTATATCACCAATACATTGAAGCAAAGGTCCGAGCTCGCTGAACCGGACTCGCCATCAGGAAAAGGAAATTCGTGAAGTTTAGCTCCCTCAAGTTGTCCACATCTTTTCTTTCCGTGCTCGTAACGCACTTCCGACGTTGCTGAAATGATAAACAATGTTATTGCCTCAAACGTAATACCGGCGACGGCTGGAGCTCCTCCTCGATCCCGAGCGGGAATGGCCCCTGCGGCTGCTGTGTCTTGACCGTCTGACTTCCTTGGTCACAACGACCCTCTCGTGGCGATGCAAGAAGATAGCCAGGATAAAGGTGAAGAAGAACAAGATCGTGTTCAGTATTCCCAGGGCCCACGATGCCTTCAGCATGGTGCAGTTCTTGTTGAGATGGAAAGCCCACGAGGAGCCGCTGTTCCTGCCATAGTAACCAAATGGTCCCAAGTTGACGTAGATAGATCCGGTAGTGAAGTTGGCGCAATTTGCATCTTGAATGCGTCTCAATACATAGACTGCGGCGATGAAAGCACCGACGAAGCAAAGGTCGATGAAAGCGACAAAGAGGGCCGAGCGGCGGGTCGAGCCGAGGCGGAGGAGGGTCACGATGGCCCATGCGCAGGCAAGAATCGACACAATGAAGAGGACGAGGATGAAGGACGGTGTGAGCTGGTTGTTGTCATTGAAGCCATGGACGAACCACGCCTGCGACGAGTGTCAGTTTGTTCTCAATCCGAACTGAGGTTGGAAGTGAGACGTACCAGCATGCCAATGATGGGAATCAGCGTCACAATTTCGACAATTCTCCAAAAGGAGAACAAAAGGCCTCCGAGCATCTTGACTGACGATGGCTTGTCGTTGGTTGCGCGAGGACGGTTGCGACAATTGGAATAGATGCCTGATCTCTCTGGGGTGCGGGGTTGGAGATTGGACGAGCGCGGTCTCACAAAGAACGGGTGGACGAAGCAGGGACAAGATCTATAAGAGTACCATGTGCAGGAAGGATATATGCAGGAACACAGTGCATCAGATGGTGGTAGACGACAATGGGTAACGAGGAGGCTGGGACTTTTTAAGATATCACCTCACCGACTTCACCTTTGGGTGCAAGGGTTCGAGTTCATGCCACGAGAATCGCCGTGGCTGGCAACGCACCTAGCGACGAAGGAAGCGTCACGAACCCCACCTAACGGGCAATTTTCGCTTTTTGATTGGTGCTTCGGCAACATCCAGGCCGAAGTTCGTTCTTGCCCAAGCTCGCCCTCTTCTTGCTTTCCCATCGTCTCTTGCATATTGGTGTGCCTCAAATCTGGGAACACGGCCTGAGGTACAGATCCCTTCCAACTGATCGCCACCTATCAAAACGGTGCTGCTTCAAAATCGCCTATTGTTGCATCTGCATCTATGACATAATTCTGCACCTGAACACGCGAGTCAAGGGCTTGTTTGGAGGTTGTTCTTTCAACGTCCATCGAGGATCCTGCAGATACTGCACATCCAAGCAAACTTGAGCATGGATTCTGTCAGCTCCTCTAGCCAGACGTTGGGTCTTGCACGTCTTCCTCACCTATAGCTCATGCGCAGTCTCGGCATCTCAAGTTCCCAACGGGCAGATGCTGCGGATGATCGATATTACTGGCTAGATCCTCCGAGTGCTGAATAGTCGAACACCTGGGGCTATGAGACGGCTGAGGATCATCTTGTATCCGAATCCTCTTCTTCGGAGCTACCATTGCGAGCGAAGATGATGCCGCCGACCTGGCATCATCGCTGGGGCGTGTCTCCTCGGCGTGACAATGCCAGTCTCAATCATCTCCTTAAATTTGTCCTTTTTGGGACAACCGACTTTGATTGCCTCTATCAACATAGCTGTTGCTCGAAAGGCTTTTAGTCCTAGCGGATGTCAGAGGAACATGGTTTGTGACTGCATTCTTCAAAGGCAGAAGTGACTCGGAGCGAGACAGCTTGCATGCCCTCCTGGTCAGCATCTTATTATCACTTCCACTCACGCGATCTAGGCCTTTCTGCACGAAGACAGGTCTCGCACAATCACTGCAGCTGACAGGAGTCAAAGGGAGCCACGAGCGTTGGACGCCACTCCTCCTTTTCTGGGAATCCAGCAGAACAAGGTAAAACTCGACCTACTGAGCTTTTGATGTCACTCATTCAACCAGAGCGAAACACAGTTCAGGCAAAGTCATGTGAAAGCACTTCTTCTTAGCGCAAGCGATAGCTTCGCTTCGCACTATGCACGCCGTTGCCTAGCTGCAGCGGGACGACAGGGCCGGGACGTATTGCTCCCGCTTCACCTCCTAGCATCCTTCGGTCTGCCGACTGGAATCATGTTGTTGCGAACAGTGAGCCTAGGCCCGGATGCCTTCTCGGCAGTCACCCCATGATTGCTGAATTCGCCGACTCAGACCAGAAGGGTTAGTCTCAATTTCTTTTGTATCGGCTGGAAATCCTGGACTGCACCGAGACGGTAAGACGAGATCTTAGCATTGAAAGCGGATTCTTCGCGCGTAAATCAGCACGCACGTCCGTTCGGAACTTAAGCACAGGATCTCTCGGCTCCTTTATCCTAGATCCCGCAAACTGGAGTTCTTCATGCTTATCAACGTCTCGATAGTGCAGACTAGTCGAAGTCACCGCATTGCCAGGGTACAGCGGCAGGAAAAGGTGTGAAATTCCCCCAAACGGGATTCGACGAAACTTGATATTGTCTCGGTCACATCCATATCAACAATTGCGACCAGGAAGTGCGAATCCTCGACCCCCTCCCCCATCGCCCTGCACAATCTTGACCCGATTTCTCTACCCTAACCCCTCATCCGCGTTTGAGTCTGCCTTGCTCTGTGGGCGATGGCCACCATGGCCAGGTTCAAATGAGGTCGCTGAGGCGTTCCCAAGGGGCTTCAACCTTGGTTCTCGCCAATCAACCCAAAGGCCCGATACTATTTGGCTGCAACCGTGGACGACCTGCTCTTCCGCTGCACTTGAGCTCGTCAGAGTCTGCTTAGGGGAAGCAATTGAAGCGCCAATTTTTTCAACATGCCTGGCCGGCGCTTCTGTGCTCGATCGTCATTGGCCGCCTCGCGTCAGTCGGGCCACACAGGAGTGGCATATGGTCACGTGACTATTACTGGAGAGCAAAAGGGGCACCGTCTGACCCAACCACCGATCACACTCAAAGACCTGAAACGTGTCAATACGAAAATACATCCTGGCCATGGCGCCAAAAGCACGGTCGCCGTCGCCTTGGGGATCATGATGTCCCATGCCCAACAGGATGGACATACGCTGCATACGAAAGCGGCCGAGGCGTCAGACGATAATGAAAGCTGCTTGTGAAGCACGGGTGCTTGCTGTTGGCCCCATGTCAAACTTCCTTCAGCCACGAAGTGCGCTGCATGCATGTTTACGCGATAGACTCTCGGAGCAGGAGACGGTGAGTACACTAAGAGAGGCTTAAAGCTCTCTTCGTGGCTTGGGCTACGGGAAGTGGACACCATTGAAGCTTCGACCGACCGGAAGGAGTCTGCCTCCATCCATGGCGGAGCTTCGAAATTCTCCCGCTTGGCTGTATACCACACTCGAAGTCCTTCGGCAACCATGCATTCACGGCAGTGCTTGTACCTTATCGGCATTTCAATGGTACAATTGTTACTAATGACTTCTGGACCCGTCGACCCTGCAGGCTATCTACCTCGAAGGCTGATTTTCTCTCGAAGTCATGGATCCGGGCTGGAGACATTATTAAAGAGTGGTGTCCTCCCGTTCACTTTTGAGGAGATCAAGGATGTCTACACCCACTTTGCAGTTCTCAAGCCTTCGTCTTCCTGACGAAAACCCTGCTCAAAGTGGATCGGAGGAAATGCGGTTCAACAACAAAACGCTTGAAGAGAGAAAAATCATAGTCCGAGATATCATCTCTTCCTTCGATGTCGACAAACTCCCATCTGAGTTCAAACCCGAAACATATAGCCGGATCACGGAGAACCAGAGGCAAAGACCAGATGCCGAACGAACCCTCGATGATGACTTTGAGGCGACTTGTATGCAATGGGCTTGCCACGACCCAGCCACCTGGGCAGTGCTCATCAACATGCAAGGATCTGGAAAGCGAGCGTTCTTGTTCGAACAGAAAGTGAGAAGACGTTTTGATGAACAATTTGAGGTTTATGACGCACTACCTAGTCACGGAGCCCTTGAGACCGCTCACCAGATGAGCGCAAAGGTTCTTGGTATCTGCCAACAAATCGAAGCCATTGTTGAAGAGGTCAGGGTCGACATTGACACAAGGACAGGCGGACAGTACAACGCCGCAAGACTGCTGCTGAAAACCTTAGGGGGCGTATGTGAAAGGAACCAAGAGCTCCTTCCAGCGGGGAGTGCATCTAGCACCAGAGCAACGCTTACACTATATGGTGGACTAATCGGGCGCAACGATTCAAATTTCGTCCTCGATGCGCTTGAGGCGGCACAGGAGAAGTGGCCAAACAGCCTTGCGACTCGGGAGACAGACAGAATCATGCGCAGGATTGAAGATCTCTTGATCCAGAACGGAGCTCCGCAAGAGTACCTCACGCAATTTCAGGCGCTCCTATCCGAGTAAAAGGACTACGATACAATCATGCGACCCACGGCCGAAGTTTTCGATAAGTTTCCCGGAAGTTGATGGGCTCTAAAGGCCTAGAGAGATAATGGGGAGGATGGTTCTCAGCATTTTTCGTCTGGCTTGGCAGTCTTGTGTGAGAGCACACGAGTGATATCCCAGATGTCGTTGCTTTTGCTTGGGTATGCTGCTCGTCGTTGTGGTACAGTTTTCACTACGATACTGGATCCCATCTTCCTACGTCGGACTTTGGTCAACAGTCAACCAGGGATGTCGAGTCCATAGTCGCAACAGCAACTATGGACCCGCATTTAGATTGTCGACAGCAGCGAGTATCGCGTGTCTGGATTCAATGCTCTTAATGAAATGTTTACTATTCAGAACTCACTTCAGTCGTCTGCACCAGACTGCATCTCGTCGTCATATCGCGGGGTAGATGCTTCTCCCCATCTCGCCGGAGCCCCCCACACAAGTCCGAGGCTCCTGTCGCATCGTTTGCGGAGTTTCGATCGGGCGTGTCGCTTGATACACCTGGATTGAGCAAAAGTTCTGACTCGACATACTCGAAGGTCAATAACGATTCACTGAACTGCTGCGGGTTTGGGCGTGCCGCCCCACTGGCAATCCGCACCCGGTAGCGTACCCGTTTGTGCCTGCCTAATTCTATGGTGGTCATCGTAGATGCACGACACCATCAAGGTTACCCCTCTTCATCAGACGCGTCTGCTCGATCGTTTTATCTTGCGACCTTTGCCAAAGTTGACATTTCCTTCCCAATCCCTCCTACGCACTCCTGCTAAATCTTGCGCTCTCTCGAGATCTTTTGTCATAGTCCTCTACTCGATTTGTCTCTTACAAGAAAGCCACTTTACATTTTCGCAGAATGGCTACCCACGACGTTCCCTCCAAGCACAAGGCCTTGGTGTATGATAAGCCCGGCAGCATCTCGACCAAGATCGAAGAGGTTGACACTCCCAAGCCCGGCGTTGGTGAGGTCTTGGTGAACTTGACACATTCCGGAGGTAAGCTCTTCCTTTCCTCGACACCGGCTGATCAGACTCTAATGTACCATAGTATGCCACTCGGTAGGTCGTTCCCAGTGTCCTTGACCAAAGAGCCAAATGTGCTCACACGACGTTTTCTCCT
Organism: Cladophialophora chaetospira; assembly: GCA_030247875.1. Lineage (NCBI taxonomy): Eukaryota > Fungi > Ascomycota > Eurotiomycetes > Chaetothyriales > Herpotrichiellaceae > Cladophialophora > Cladophialophora chaetospira. The sequence continues at coordinate 932,330 of JAPDRK010000014.1, forward strand.
CGAACAGGACATGGGAGTCATGTGCAATGCCTGGGCCTGGCTTCCCGCTCCCACACAGTCAGGCCAGGTGGGCGGCCACGAAGGAGTTGGTACGGTCGCTGCCTTGGGCACTGGTGCCGACTCCTCTGGCCTGAAGGTTGGCGATCGGGTCGGCATCAAATGGCTGGCTTATGCATGCGGGAACTGCCCACCTTGTCTAGCGGGAGCAGATGCCTCTTGCACCACAGCAAAGATCTCTGGGTACGTCTCAACCAGACTCGCCGAAGGGACATTATTTCGGGCCTAACGGACGCAGCTACTTCTACCCTGGAACATTTCAACAATATGCGATTGCTCCAGCGCATTATGCCACTCCAATTCCCGACGGCGTCCCCAGCGACTTGGCAGCACCCTTGCTCTGTGGCGGTGTGACAGTGTATGCAGCGTTGAAGAAATTGATAGACAACGGTGCTCGCCCGGGAGACTGGGTTGTTATACCAGGTGGTGGAGGTGGTCTCGGACATCTCGCTCTTCAGATCGGCGCTCGAGGCATGGGCTTCCGCATGGTCGGAATTGGCAAGTCTCCTTCTTCTCCACCAAACGGTCCTGATTTCGACACTCTTTTGTTCTCGGCCCGGCAACAATGATCAAAGCTAATTAGATCCACAGATATGGGCGAGAAGGAGAAGTTGGTCAAAGACTGTGGTGCTGAAGTATTCTTCGATCTTTCGAAATACAGCCGCGACGACGAGGGTACCAAGAAGCTCGTGGAAGACGTCAAGAGTGCCACAGGGGGCGGTGCTTCCGGTGTGGTGGTTTGCACTGCAAGCAACGCCGCCTACGCTCAAGGATTGAGCTTCCTCAAGTTCCGAGGCACTCTAGTCTGCGTCGGTGTACCCGAAGGACCTCTTGTACCTATCGCCACCGCCAATCCAGCCACGATGCTCGTCTCGGAGCTGAAGATTGTGGGTAGCGCAGTGGGCAACAGGAAGGAGGCAATTGAGACATTGGAGTTTGCAGCCAGGTGAGTCTCACAAATTAGCCGTTTCTCTGGGAGACTTTGCTTACAGTGATCGATAGGGGTATCGTCAAGACACATTTCACAGTGGAACCTATGAGCAAGCTGACCGAGACGTTTGAGAAGATGGACAAGGGTCAACTACAAGGGAGAGTCGTGATTGATTTGAGCGCGTGATCCTAGAACAGCAGCGGTGCAGATAGCAACTTGTCTCAACAGGAATAGAAAATCATCGGAGAACGAATGTGACAAGCTCCGACGGATTCGTATCCGGCATTGAGAAGCTGTGCTGATTTGACTTTCCCAAGGCTGGACCTCAGCCTTCGCGGCCCCCAAATAGACACGAATGCTCGGCTTCCGCATGTGCAACTCTGTCCACGCGACTCCTGTGATGGGAGCGTAAGCATTGTCTACACATCTAGCTGTTGTATAAGTCGTTGGCTATCGCATTGGAGATGATGAGTTGGACCGAAAGTGGGACATTTCGACGCTACTGTGAGTTGCTGCGATGAATCCATACAACCAGCAGCAATACGGATACCCGACGCAACAGACATCTCCAGGTCCGCCGCAACCACCGTGGCAGGCACCTCCACGACGAGGATGGGGAGACCCCAGAATACCAGGCCAAGGGCCACAAAGCCCAATCTCTCCTGGCTATCCTAGTGCCCCTTCCTCGAATGCGTTCGGACCACCTCTTCCCCCTCCGCCGCCGCAGTCACACTACCCTCCGCAGCAACCACAATATGATACATCGCAGTGGGGAGTGAAGTACAACCAGGGGCTGGGAGGACAGCCCCAGCACGAAGAACCCAAGCCGGCGCTGCCTCCCCGCCCAACGACAGCATCGGGCAGGTTCAGTCCGCAGCCTCCTCAGCCCGACTACCCCCAGCAACAACCTCCGTGGCACAATGCGTATCCTCCAGGCAACAACATCCCGCCTCCTCCACCTCCTCGGCCAGCAGAGTATCAAGCTCAAATACAGGCTGCGCACCATAGTCGAACAAACACACCTCATAATGAATACTCCCATCAACCTCCTTCACATCACTATGATCCACAACCACCACAGCAGAATGCTTGGAACACACAGCCTCCACAAGCAACAGCAACGACATATCAGCCAACAGCACCTGCGGCGCAACACCTGTCTGGAACACTTGACGGTCCACTGGTGTCACCTATAGAGTCTCAAAGTGGTTACTGGGGAGGTTCACACGGGCAGCAAAATACAAGCCAGGCTCAGAATAATTACAATGCTCCTCAGCAGAAGCAATACGACCAGCCTGCATACCCTCAGGCACAAGGCTTTGGCGGTCCTTCTGACTGGGAATACTACGATCCTAATGCGCCGCCTCCAGACCAGACGCCAATAACTCCTCCCCCGAACCATTTCTACCAAGCTCAAGGACCTGTATCACCCCCTCGAAAACATGCGACTCCGGCCCCGACGCATCAGAGCCCCGCCCCTGAGCCTGCTCGGCCAAACTACGCGGTCGAGATTGGTGCTCCAAGTCCAGTAACGCCGAGGAAAGACTCCCACTTTCCTCCGCAGATTAATGACCATCAGCACCCAACACGACCTGCATTAGACGAACGCCGGTCTTCTGCCGGTCAATACCCAAGCAATGCCTCCCTCCGTTCAGACAGCCTCAACGGGGCCGGGAATATCGACAGTGTCATTCAAGCCTGGAATACTCCACTCAAGCCACGACCAGTACCGGATGCAGCTCCACGGCCCGATTCTCGTGCATCCGCTCCTCGCATTGCTTCCCCAGAGCCTGAAACTTCTCCGAGTAGCGTCAAATTGGTCGACCCTTATGCCGACCTGGAGCCAGAATTCAAAGCCTCACTGAAGAGATATGCCGGGATGCTAAGAAAGGAAGCGGCGGCTAGCACAGACGAAGAGAAATTCGAAATCTTTCAGACATTCGTGGTGAAGGAGCTGAGGTTGAGAAGTTTGCTGTACGGTGTCGAACTGAAGAAAGAAGCGGCCCGGGAGGTCAAGAAGGCCGCTAGCCTGGCCGACATTCAGGCTGTGCTGCCCAAATCCGCCTTACCTGACGTCGACACGAATGCAGGTGTTTCTCAGGCTAGTGAGTTTGTTAGCAATGCTTCTGTTCCCGCCGCAGCGCCCGTTTCCGCTGAACCAACACCGACCCGGCCTTCGACCAACATACCGCTGGCGCCCGCGCAGCCAGAGGTCGCCCGGCAAGAGCCACCAAAACCCGCAGGTTCCAAACCTCTAGCAGTCGTGCCACCTCTCGTCCCGCAGCCTGTAAGTAGGCCACCACTCGAGGATCGACGCACGTCCAAAGACGATAGTTATGTTATGGTCGCAGCGCCCGCAGGTGAAGATGCATACAGCCCCGGTGGACGACCACTGATGACAAAGGTGCCAGCGGGCGGCAACGAAGAAGCCTACAGTCCAGGAGGTCGACCTATCCCGACGAATGCTAGGAAAGATTCGTCCACTAGACCAGCCCTTGGTATCGCTGCACAGGAAGGTTCACGTCAGCAGCCCCCAGCTGCCTTTTCGCCTAGTAACGATGCACCCATGGTCATTGAAGATTATCTAGCAGTCCAACCGCCCTCTCCAAGCATCAACGCTCCAATTGTCGTAAGTCAAGAGCCGCCAGCATTTCAGGGCTCGTCACGGCCAACTCAAAACAGCAACAAGCCTGTTGTGCCTATCAAGTTCGAGCCTGCCCGTCCTGCATATACGCCTTTCCGGTACAATGCAGGTGTTCAAGAGGAGAAGGCCAAATCTCTGCAACCCGCAGATCAGGCTTATTCTTCGTTGCGTCACTCACAGGCTGATTCAGGTCGGTTGTTGGCTCAAGATGCCGCACTGCTTGCCCCAGTCCGCCCTTCGTCCACCAGCGGGAGAAAAGAACATGAAGAAGCATTCATTGGACTGATTAGGAAGCAGAGCATGGCTGTGAGACAGAAGCCTTCTGGAGCTGTGCCCCCACTGCCGCGAAGCATGACTCCAGGAGCTGGTATCAACAGGCCTGGTTCTGCCAAACCTGAACCACCAGCGTTCATGAGGGTGGGGACTCCAGCTGCTCCAGCTTTTAAGCCGCAACAGCCGGTAGATAGTGTGAAAGAGGCCGTTACCTCCTTACGGTCCCTTTTACCATCCTTGGACGACCTGCCAACTCCTATTGATTCTAGTGGCACTAGCCCGAGGCTGAAAACCATCAGGGATAAGATCGACTCTGTTACTGATCAATTCACTTTCATTCATGATGCAGTGGTCGAATGGGATCGCACAAATCGTCTCGTCCGTGGAGAACAAGAAGCTGAGCGCCAGGAGCGCCAGCGCGAGTCCGAAGCGCACATCGACGATCTCTTCAACGACAACGAAATTGGGTATGCCGACATTGGTGAGCTTGAAGCAGAATTCAAGCTCTCCGAGGCAGAGAAGAAGTACCACGAAGACCAAGCAGAGCTGGAGAGCTTTACAAGTCAGGTCTTCGTGGTTGTCACGGAAAAATTACAGAAGGAGATCGCTGAGCTGACAGCTGCTTATACAATGGCGATTGATCTACTGGACCTTGAAAGCGTTGCGGTAAGCCGCTGTTTCAAGGAAGGCGACAAAAAGTCTGTCAGAATGACAGAGGTCATGTCCTGTGTCTTAACACTATTCAACAAAATCGAGATTCGTTACAAGAAGGTTGCTGAGGCACATGTCGAACGAGAACGAAGGAGGAAACACCTCGAACTTACCGTTCTTTACACGAACGGCAACGTCCAAGGTGTGAAACAGCTAGAGAAAGAGTTCGCAGTCGCCGAGAAGATGGCCGTCCTCCACGAAGCCAGAGGGAAAGACACCCGCGCGAACAAACTCATGGATAGTTTTGATCGTGCCACGGTCCGCGGTCTAGGCGACAACCAAGTCTTCACCGACGACCTCCTCTCCAAACTCCAAGAATTGAAGAAACCAATCGAATCGCTGCTTGCCTCACCAGACGCCCAATCCAACATGGACATCCTAACCGCCCCCTCAGGCGCACGCGATACCCTCCACATTGCACAAAGCACGCTCGAAAGCATAACCAACGACTCCCGCCGCCTCCTCGCCCTCTCTTCCGAAGGCGACATCCTCCTCAACGACGCAGACTATAACGTCAGCGTCGCGGAAGCGCGCGTCGCCAACGCAGAGACAGCCGTGTACGCGAAGCTCGAGGAAGAAAAAGGCAAAGAAGATGGCAAGCTTATTGAAGAGATGAATGTGCGGACGGGGAGTGTGACTAAGGCGCCGAACGAGGGGGTTAAATTGGTCAAGGAGTTGAGTGAGAAAGTGGGTGGGGTGGAGGATCCGGGGAGGAAAGAGAGGATGTTGGCTGCGTTGGAGAAGGCGAAGATGAGGAATGCGGCGGGTCCGGCTGGAGTAGGGGATGGGGGGTGATTGATATGATATAGTCGAGGCGGATGGGTCTGTAGGGATGGTGATTAATGATTTGCCTCGTATCTGGAGAAGTGGCTATATATGGAATGTACAAGATACATCAATTTATCTGTGATGAAGGCCAATCCTAATCCAATTGTGTCCTCTATGAATTCACCCTTCGCCTCGCGCTTGCGCTTCGATCCACTCTCTCGCGCACACTCCGAGCGCAAATGCGTGCCTTCTCAAGGCAACGATCGAATCTCCACAGGAAGAGCGCGGCGCAGTCCTCTGCGTGAGAGAAATATCATATCCTCGAATGTCGCCTCTCTCCGCTTCTCTCGAGGGCAGGGAGAATTCGAGCATGGACGGGACGGAGAAAGGGGAAGGATTACGGAGGATCGTCTTCGTCTTTGCGACAAACAGATGGCAGAGCAATTTCTTGGGAAACGTCGAAGGTGGAGTTGGAAGGAATCACTCGCGGCGCCATCTGAGCAATGTGGCAGGCATGTAGGCGGCATTCTTGAGAAAGGAGGAGAGGAGAGGAGAGGAAAGGAAAGGAACGGCCGGCTGGGTACGCCGGAGAGGGAACAGAAGGGACAATCTGCTGGTGGGCAGAGAAACATGCTGACGTCGAGGAAGGAGAGCCTGGGGGCGATGAGGAAAGAGCAAACTCGTGACGGTCCGGAAAGATGGACTCGGTAGTGAGGAGGGCCGGGACAGGTCAGGCACATGCTCTACAAGGATGGGACAACCCGTTGGTTCAAAAAAGGATGTCTGCGAAGTGTAGCATCGAGACAGCAGCGAAGAGGACCATGATCTCCTATTGGTATGCAGCCTTACATCGCTCGATGCGAAGCAATCTATCTACCTCGCACCCCTCACCTTCGTCGCCAAAATCCCATTCAGCGCATCGTCCCAACTCTCTCGATATCTCCCGCAAATAGTTTCCATAGTAGCTTCATCGCACAAACTCTCCATCAGCGTCTCCCACTCCTCGCCCGCGTCAAGTTCATTCCATATCCAAGCATCTTTTCCGTCCGAGTCGGAATCCATCTGCTGGCGAGCCATGCCGAAATCTACAAGCTTTCCGAGGACGCCTGGCTCGTTGATCTGGGATTTCATCCAGCGCGCGTCAGCGTGGATCTGTGCTTCGAGCTCGGTCACGAGGCTTTGGAGCGAGGATATGGTTGCCTTGGTGACTGTTCCGAAGACGGCTTTTGAGTTCTTGCCGCCTTTCTGGAGTCTCTTCGATGTCCATGTCAGGAAGCTGGAGATGAGATTCAACTGCTCTAGTTGTGAGAAATTGACGTGCAATTCCTTCCACCACGGTATATAGATTCCTGCGATTTTGGGGTGCGAGGACGCAGTTTTGCCCTTCCGACGGCTCTCATCATCCGTGCGACGGCTGTTGAGGTTGCTGTTTAGAAAGGAAGAAAGTTCTGTAAGGATATCCGCCACGGATTGTTGGCCGCCAGGAGACTGAATGGTTGTTTGGGCCTCGTTGATAAGCGGAATAGCGCGAGCAAGGCTGAAAGCAAGACCAAGTGCTGATAGCTCGACACCAGTCATTTCAGCCTCGAAAATAGTTCGGTCGAAAGTTTTCGTAGAATAGCGCTGGTGGAAACGCCCGAGATTGTCGTATGCCGCGGCCGCAAGAAGGGCATGCGAAGCCAAGTCTTGCTTGAGATAGGTAGCCAGGTTGTCGAAGAATGTCATTGCATCAACCCAGGCTTCCTTAGGTGGCGCACCACAGGAGTATTGTTCTATCATGCCCCGATCTTCCTGTCGATAGCTGGGCAAATAACTGAAATCTCTTTTGTCCACGAGTGGTTCAGATAAGTCCAAGGGTGGGAGTACCGAATCGTCATCGGAGCCTGCCCGCCATCTTAACAGTTTGCGCTCCTCAATCGCAGAGATCTGCTTGTTCAAGCTCTGTTCGATATTCGACCGCATTCTGACGCTGTTGTAGATGTTTGAGTAGCTGTTGAATCTGAGTCCCTCACGTATGCCCCGGATGAGAGCATTATCTGCATTCTCGAGGACAGTGACGCTGGTCTCAACTGCTAGAAAAGGGTCAAGATCGCCGACGGCGCCATCAAAGGCTGGATGCAGGGTGGATATCCTGGTCAGTAACAAGTGACCTACTGTCTCCCATTGCATGTTCTTGACGCTGAGTTTGGTGTAGTTCTTCATAGCTAGTGAGAGTAATCCAAGGTGAGATTGGAGTTGGACAAGGAGCACAGTCAGAATATAGTAGTCCTCGAATTTTGATCTCGTTAATTCGAGTAAGGTGATGGCCACGAGAATCTGCTGGTGCTGAGAGTCTTGGGTGTGCAAGTGCAGGATGGCCAAAGCCGCGAGAAGCGCCGCTTCTGGGCACGAGGGTGCTTCCGAAAGAGACCTCTGGTAAAGCTTGAGTGCCCTGGATGCGAAAGCCAGAAGTTCTTGGTTTCGTTCGTCCTTCGGTCTGCGAGAACCAAAGGAGATCGAGCTGTAAAGGACCTTTAATGTGAAGAGTTGAGCTAAATTTCCTTGCTTCTGTTCAGCAACACGCATAAATTCATTGTGGTGCGCCTTGTCAAGTCGTCGCAATGAATCTTTCAGGTCGTCGAAGCAAAATGCTTTTTCTAAGAAGGCCTTGGAGTACTCTTTGCAAGTCTGAAGTAAAGCATCCTGGTCGATTTCGGCCTCAGGTTGGCTATGAAGCAGATCCGACTTCTCCTTACCTTCGCTTAGGTTCGAATTTTGGTCCCGGTCCCGCTGAGCCTGGATTGAAGCTTCCGCGTCAACATCCTGATTCCGCTGTATTCTCAACTTTGCGAGATAAGCTGGACGGACAATGGGCTTGACACCGCAGACGGAACTAAGGGTATCATCGGACGCTGCTTTCAGTCTGTGGCCATGTCAGCCTCTGCTACAGATACAGTCCACTGCACCCACTCACCCTTGGTCTGCCGATTTCGATCGTGCCTTGAGCCAAAGACCCCAGATACGATCGTCTGACTTGTACGCTGGTTTTGCCAGTAGCTCCTGGCACATTGTGAGAGCTTCGTCCCACTTTTCTGATGCTTCTAGAGATTCAAGCAATAGAGACAGTACGAGTTGAGGGTCCTTCCTTCCCACGCGTGAATCTATTCTTAGTGGTCCATCTTGCAAGAGTTTGAGCGTGTCTTCGACATGGCCGGTAGAGTTGAAGATTTGGCTGAGCAGAGCAATCTCCTCCGGCTCCGAAATAGTCTTTGCCGATAAAAGAGTCTGCTCCTGCTTCGATATCAGATCTCGCTGCTACCTTTCATGCTATTTGACATACCTCATCCTTGGCGATGCCCTCGGCGGCTTTGGACATCATTCGGTACGCAAGGGTTCCGAACAGCATACGGTCTTTCTGAGGAACAGCTTCTTGCTTGTGTATCAGGAAGCACATGAGGATATTCCAGAACTCGTACTGTCGCTCCTTGGGGAAGGCATTCCGCATTCCCATGGTGGCCTGCCGGAGGGCCCCATGTCAGCCAATGCCCCATCTCTTGTGTCTATCGCTGGTTCTTCACACCTTTTGAGCGCTGCGCCAATTGTTGTCTGCTATAGCCTGGTTAAGCCATCGCGTGTACAGATCCTTGTCATCTTTCTTAGCTGTGAGCGCTCGTTCCCATAGCTTAGGGCTTTCCTCTTGTAGAGAGAGGCTTCTGAGGGCAGACTGCAGCTGGTAGATGGCTTCGGGCTCTGTAATAGGAGGTGTTCGCTTGCAGAGGTCAAGGGCTTCTTGCCTTCCTCGATCATGGTGACTCTTGTCTGGCTGACTGACGAAGGCGAGCGCTTTGACAGCCTACGATTGTTAGACACGGAGCTCATGCTGCGGGTGGCTGCGTACTAAGAACTTGTCGGACCGTTCTCCCTTCTTGGACCACTTGTCGCAGAGCTGCAGAGCTTGTTTCCAGTTGCCGCCTGCAATGGCTTCTTGAATGGGACGTATCCTCCGCTCACTCACGCTCTGGTCCGACATGCTCGTGGCTCATCAGGCCTGTGTGTTTGAGAAAGTGCGAAACAACAAAAAAACGGTGCGGGGAAGACAGATGGAGACAAAGCTGGAGTTGTCGCTGGCGCAGGCTGTCGAATGAAGCCTCAAAAACATCAAACTGTCGCGTTACTTGGTCTAATTCGGAGGGTTGCGATTGCCCTCGTTCACGTCTATTTTATTGCTTATTGAGTGGAGAGCATCTCATACTGCAGGTGCTCCCTCTTAATCGTACAGCAAGTCACGCAGGGCTGCGAATTTTCATGTCCCATGAAGCCCGAAATCACTTTTGTCGTCAGATAGCCCCCGCTATGCAACTGTACAGGGTATCATGTCGCGGTGGTACAGATATGTGAAGATTGGAAATGGTTCTGCTGCTCAGCTCCATAACGATTTCTTTTCCGCTTTCCGTCTCGCAGTCTAACCTCATCAGCCTGTGTGCACCTCATGGGGTCGAGGTCGATGGAACGTACCCATTCCTTCTTGCAGTCGCGGTAAGCTCTGTATATACGTGTCTGTGTCAGCCTTTTGCCCACCTCGCGACAGACCATCACTTAGTCTCTCTGCGTATCACGTAGAACACGATTCCGCATTTTCCTGAGTATACGCACTTAAAGTAGTCCTGGCACATATCCCTGTCCCCGTTGTTTCGGTGCATACACTTGATGCTCTTGTTCGCGAACTCCTGGCACGGATCGTAGTATTCTGAACTGCGTTTGCTACGGGGTTTAAGACCTACGTTAACATCTGGTGCAGGCAGTGGACCGGGCCGACTTACGATTGAAAGGTTGCTTTTGACTTCTCCCAGGTATCAGCCTGCGGATCTGAGCTGCTCGTTTGCTCGGCCTGCGCCGAAGTAGCCATGTCGTTTGCAGTCAAGAACGCTTTGGGTTAACGGGCAATGCGACAGCTGCAGATGCTTCAGATCATCATGCAGGGCAAGGATTGTGTCGCTAACTTTTTTGGGCTAGAGGAGGGATGTCATTGCCGGCGGCCGTTATCGATAAGCCTTGCATGGTGAGGTGTTTACGGTCCTTACTGCCCCTCCAAGACTCGAAGATGTTCTCTTTCTCTTACTCCTGTGACGCTGTGCTTGCGAAACAGTCATGGGTCGGCACGCGATACCTCAAGAGTTGCCGCTTGCATGCAACAGGGTTAAGTCGCCCGGCCCTGCCATGGACTGTTCACTCCTCATTCATATCAGACCGTTCTGGCGGTTCCCACCGGCTGCGAGACTTGCTTCCGACATTCGCGGGAGAGGGTACAAGTCCCAGAGACCCCGTAAATGCAACGGAACTGGATCTGCGAAATACTGTTCCTCATCCTGTGCCATTCATGGGTTTCTCCTTTTTACACAGCCAAGCTTGTTCATCGACGTTCAAAGAACATCCGACCCGTTCTACCACGACCGTAGACATGGTGTTGCTGAGAAGGCTGGCCCCCCTCCAACCTTGAATTCCCTATCAGCGGGAGAGATAACCCAGAGTTTCCACTAGCGATCAGTTACAGTGCTTCAGTCGTGCCTGAGGCTCTTGGCGGACAACGACCAGGTTCATGACTGGCCCCAGTTCATAGCGGAAGAGACATGTGGTGTTCCGCCACTATACTGTACTCGGTCAATAGATCCATTCCACGCATTCCAGCGGGGTTGTCCTTCATCAAAAATCACTAAGCGATGAGGCATGTCCTGGGCCCTTATCATGTATTGGCGCCTTGCTCGTGTGTAATGAAAACCTCTTTGAGGACTTTCACGGGTGACACCGACATGAAATAGATCACCGGAGGCCCTCCCAGCGGCTGTAGTACCTGAAGTTGACATTCATCCGTTGGTGACGACCTCTGCCTTCCACATACACTGCCGACCTGCCATCGCGATGTGAAGAGAACTCTTGCATTCTGGTATGTTGAAAGTAGCAGAGGAGGACACTCAGTCCGAATCAGATATTTTCCACGTGCGCAAGCACATGTGAAAGAGATGGTTTCGTCGCAAACGGGAAAGAAAGATGAGAGCGAGCAACGGATAACGCAGTCAGGCAGCGATTTAATCCGAAATGAGCAACCTTTTCCATCCGTGACATAAGATGGCCTTGTCCGTTCCGTTTCCTCCCAGTCCCCGCAGGATCGCTTTGATCTCCCCAGCTTTTGTCATCGGCGCCGCTTCCTTTCAGACAAGATGGAGGCGGTCCACATGAGCGTTGAACCGTCAAGATCAAACCTTTCCCGAACAGCTGCCCGATGATAAGGATAATTGATAAGAACGCGAAGCTCCGGACGAATTGTGAAGCTCGAGACAACTGTCTGCCAGCGGCTGGATGTCTCGTCTGCTCAATGCCCATCGTACCTACCGGTGGAGTTCTCGTGTGCTTGATTGCTGAACTTGGTTTCAGAGGCTAGCAATTGATGGTGGTAGCGCTTGTAGGCCCAGGTCTCCGTCATCGGCGTAGTAGTATCTGACATTGGGCGCTTCATTCTGGACTCTTCCCGAGCACATACTGCCTTATCCAGGGACTTCCCGTTTGCTGCTGGAGGTCAAAGGGGCTTTGATATACATTTGCCTTTCTGTTTGTCTGCATACTCACTGGCAACTTGTCTGAACACACTGTTCCCGCTCCCCAGTCACTGCCTGCGTTCTTCCTTTGATTGTGTCTGTTCTTTCACGCATTGTACAAACTGCATTTCAGACCTTACCTTGTAGATAAGTTGATATCAGCAGCGATGGCTTCAGCAGATGTTCTGGTTCCTCAGTCAGCTTCTTTGTCTTGTAGTAACAAAAGGAAAAGGTCGACATTGCTAGTGGATACCATGGCTCCCAAGAAACACACACCAATTGGCTTCGATGCGGCAAAGCACCTCCAGTTTGAACCTCCGAGCAAGGTCTGGACAATGGAGGAAATCGGTTTCGCAGACAAGGGAGTCTCGCCAAATGCTGTCTCGGAGCCTTTCCCTCTCTTCACAGAGGAAGCCATCCAGGTAATGAGAGCAGAAGCCCTTAGCAAGCCGGTATGGGAGAATTGCAAGTATTCCAGCAATCTGTGCAAGTGCTACCTTAGAGGATTTGCAGCCGAGTAAGGTTCAGCCTTGTCGCCACCCAGCAGGACGGTACTGATGAGAGGAAACAGATATGCCCCCTTCATTTACGATGTCTGGCGAAGCCCTGAGGTACTTTCAATCGTGTCGAAGATTGCTGGTGTCGAGCTTGTGCCGGCCTTGGACCTAGAAATCGCCCACATCAACATCTCCAACAGCCCAGAAGAACAAATCGAGACTGTCAAGCAAGCTCTTGCAGAGCATTCGCATCGAGAGGCTGACGAAGGCGTTTCTGGTTGCCCCTGGGAGGACGACGAGGATGCACAACCTATCGTCGGTTGGCACACCGATTCCTATCCCTTCGTCTGCGTCACCATGCTCAGCGATTGCACCAATATGATTGGAGGCGAAACTGCGTTGCGAACCGGGACTGGTGAGATTATGAAGGTCCGTGGACCAACAATGGTGAGTTCAGATACCGGAGGTTGCAAGCTCGTTGACTGACGGTGGTTCAGGGTCATGCTGTGATTCTCCAAGGCCGGTACATTGAACATCAAGCATTGCGAGTTCTCGGCACCACAGAGCGTATCACCTCGGTAACATCGTTCCGTCCCAAGAGTGCCTTCATTAAGGACGACACCGTTCTTTCCACCGTCCGACCCATATCCGACCTTACAGAACTCTATTCCCAGTATGCCGAATATCGATTCGAGATTCTGGAAGAACGTGTTCGGGCGCAACTCAAGGAGATTCGTGAGCGCAGGCGAGTTCATCGGTTCGATACCAAGGCAACGAAGGCATTTATCAGCGAACAAAAGGCATTTCTTGAATCGATGTTGAAGGAAATCGTAGATGATGAGTTGGTCGAGGTCGGTATCATGGACATGGAAGAGAACCTCTTCAGCCAAGAGCTGCTTGAGGAGCACCGTAAGAAAGCGAAATTGTAACGGCACTGAAGGAGCTAGCGATCACTTTGTACTAGAAAGAGCGTGGGAAACAACATTTTTGAACGAATCTCCTTGGTGACTGGGACAATGTTGTATTCTCTCTGACTGAGTGCGTGGCGAAATGGTTGTTTATGGGTTTGATCTTTTTGTTGTTTCTAGAAGAACCACCTCCTGTTGTTCAATGTTCGTGTAGGCGCACAACCTGAGGTTAGCTACTCCGTACTGCCAGTACTTGATAAATGTAAAGAGACAGGTCGATCAATGTACACATTCTCAGAGGTGAAGGTGACGGACATCAAGCGGGGAATGAGGTCTGTTCTTTTCTGTTCTTATCGTGATCGGGCGGAGGGACGCGTCAACCGCCGTGGAGCAGGTGCGAAGGATAGCCATGCAAGCCTTTCATCGGGATCCCACGAACGCTCTCTTGAGACTAGTGGCCTCCTGATGGTCAACGGTCGCCGTCAACAGGGCAGCTGCAAGGAAGTTACGTTCGATCAGGGTGAAGATTGGGGTTCAAGGTCGACACCTCATTTGTTTATGCTCGGCTCACCTTCTGCAACCCAGTTGCTCTTTGGGCAGTTCTGGTTTGATGTCATGTTTTCTTCGACGTTCGATCCAACTACCAACATCAAGGTCGCACCTGCTGCCGGCACTACTTCGTGGTTACCAACCCGAGATCTGCTCGTTCCTTCCGGTTCTGATTTCATTATGCATGCCCCTCTAGCCTTTGTTGCGTACCCAACCGAGGAACGGGCGATCCTCCTTGCTGGGTCGCGCACTCTTGCGCTGCAACACAAGTCGCTCGCAGCTCGCTGTTGGACAACGAAAGGCTCCTTGCTGGAGACCATATCACCGCCTCACTGGACGGAATCACATTTGTGAACAATGGATTTGATTGGGCATGAGTAGAGTCTAAAACATTGTGACCGTCACAAGCGCGTAAGAAGCGGGTTGACTGGACATCTTTGCGCTCCTATTCACAGAGTCGGCCATTCCAGAGACCGTGCCTCTGTTGGCGGCTTTCTGATTGACCTTCATGCCAAAAAGAACCAGCCCAAGGTCGCTTCTGCCGCTTACTCGATGTCTTCTCGCATTCTGCAAAAGTCTTCAGCGTCGACCATCGCGCTCTTGCGCAATGTCCTTTCGTCAAATCGAGGAGAGTAGCAAAGAGATTCTCCTTCGAAGCTGTTCATGCAAACTCAAGGCGCCGGAAATCCTTTTCAGATGCTGACAAGATGATGGTAGGCGAAGGTGCAAGAAATCCAGAAGCGCCTCGATCCGCACAACTTACCAGCAACGCCGAAACGCGGTATCGTTGCATGTCCAGCTTAGCGGCTTCATCGTGATCTGTATCATCGGGATCTGCGGCCCTCTCCTGGGTCGTTAAGGTGTCGAAAAGGTATATGTTTCGGGATGTGTCTCGCTCTGACGAGAGTCCAGTTCATCTCCTCATCTCACTACTGCACGTTGCTTCGAGTGGTGTTCAAGTCTCTCAAGTCTCTACAAGTCGCTGTCATGCGTGCTGCAGATCTCTTGACCATCATATTTTTGTGTCTTGGTATTGCACATACTGCTCCTGCTCCAGAATCTCTCGTTCCAAGATACTGTCAGACCCAGATAGATCGGACAAAACTGCGCTTCCTCAAAAGTCCAAGTCTGTGACCTCGGTTCAATAGATGGGATAACAGATCGTGCCATAGTAAACCCTCGGTTCTATAAGAATTCCCATTGGAAGCCTAACAGCTGCTAGCTTCATTACAATTCATCCTTTGAATGGGAGATTCTTGAGATTTGTTAGGGTGCTCTGACGTGCCAGTATTCCTCTGGCACTACCGCGCCACCGCGGTGCGTTGCTTAAACAGTAACCAGGCTTTCAACCGTCAAAGGCAGATGCAGAGGCTATCGGATTCTGCCGAGCAAGATACGAATCGTGGCAACACGCTGATGCCGTTCCCAAGCCAACCTCATAAGCACCAGGACGCGAGCCACGATATCACGCCGTATCACCTCACTCATTCTGCGCCGACGAGGGCTTCAAGAAGTACCCAGGCCTGGCCATCCCTGATCAGCAACATTGCTGCATTCCATCTTGAGTTTTGTCGACGTTTGGAGACCGAGCAGACATGGCGAACTGGATGAGACAGCTGTATGTGACTTCTGCCAAACCACTCCTTATATACGTCTGTTACCAACTCATCCGCCATCAATTGTACGAACTGGACCTCGGCGTATGTAGCCTGCTTATCTTTGCTGTATTTTATATAGGTGTGCGGATAAGATACTTCCTGTTTAAGCGCAACTAACGCGAGCATGTTCGGTCTTTGATTTTGCCTCGGCGACTGCAGGTTATTCGAAATTCGAATTCAAGTGATGCAAGAGTATAGATCAGACTTCCTTAGGGTATTTGCTCAAAGAGGCCACCGAAGGCACTCGAGAACCCAGGGAGACACATTCAGGCTCTGGCACAAGCTTGGTTCGAAAACAGATCTCTTTTATTTCTTCCAGGTGTGAATGGTAGTGTCGGATGGATCCTTCCTTTGCCATAGTCCAAGTAGAGAAAGGGGCCGAAGTAAGAGAGAAGAGACATGCAGGAAGGTATGAGGTGGGCTTTCAGTAGAGGCACGCGAGAAAAGAGCATAGTCATTCGTTTAATTACCGTGTTCCCATGCATTCAGAAAAGGGGGGCCACGTTGCTCGAGAGCCTGTCGTGCATAAAATCACCTTTGAAGTAGAGGGTCTTGCAAGAAACAGTTTTTGTTGAGCGCTGAAGCTCATCGGATTGTCAACAAGCCAATTGCGAGTCTAAGAGGTCACCTGTTGTCTCTGTGTGCTGTCATGAAGGCTGCCCGGTCCGCATCACGATCTCTTTAGTTGGACCATCGGAAGATGTTAGCTTGTTTGGAGACTCCAGGTATTTCCATATGGAGCGGGCATCCACATTCCGAATGCATTGTTTCATCTCAGGTATTCTCAAGTAGTCCACTGCCTAGGCACCAGAACACCGCTGCAAATGCTTGCCATAACCTGAGCTCGGATTGACGTCCTCGGAGGTAGACGACTCTAGTCTTGTCGGCCCTTGAGTAATCGTTTTGTGACCTTGTCCTTCTCAATAATATACACATGTGCGCCCCAGCCAGAAAGAGCATCTCTGTCGACAGCGTTTAGAAGTGCCTGGGAAATGGTTTCGAAGAGGTCTTCAGGTTCCTGTCATCCTTGTTAGCGTATAAGTCCGTCGTAAGTAAGAGGACCGTACTAGATCTGGCTCCCATAGTCCTTCACAAGTTCCAAAAAGCTGATCACTCGCCGTACCCGCCACAATGAAGTCCTTCGCGAAGTCGATGCAGCCAATGCTATCGAATCCGCAGATGAACGGCTTTCCTGTGGTGTGATTGATTCCTGCCAACACCGGAGACACAAACCACGGACCAAACCGTCGCTCGTAGAGGGAACTGCTGACCAGGTTTGCGAGTGTTTGTGGAGAAATGTTTCTTTCTTCGCGCAATCGATACATGTTGACCTTATATCGGAAGGTGTCGCTCACGGTTTGTACGTCTGTGGCCAGACCGGTGAGGCCCAGGAAGACCGAAGGTGCATAGTTGAAGATCTTGGGGAAGTTATTCGAGACTGTCAGGGCTTGCAGACCGAGACGTAGATCGCAGGCTATGGCCACGCAGTCCTTGCCGACCATTGCGACACAGGCGCCGCCATCTGGAAGCCGGGTTAGAATGAGAAGAGCCCGTAATTCGAGGAAACATACTGATGTCGAACGGAGAGCTCTAAGCATTAGTTAGTTTATGGCAGCATGATCAGAGCTCGCAATATCTTACCATGATGCGAAAGTGAGTTCGAGGTTTGAGACCGACGGGGAAGAAACAACGAAGGGTCACTGCGTCTGAAGATGGTGGTGATTGCACCTGATTAATGGATCTCAAGCTCAGCAGAAAGTGATGCGCAGGCACGCTTGCAACGCGTAGCAGGTTGGATGGATGAGGCTCAAATGGAGCCTGCACCAGACTTTCCAGGGACCAATAGGCGGCTGCCTTACCTAATCCCGCAGCCACGAGCAATGACACTGGCTTGCACCTGCCTGCGCCCATCCCACCTGTTCGCCGCCTGCTTCTCCGCGTTTGAATATCAAACCAATGTTGCACGACCCGTAACGATAATCACTTCTAGACTGTTCCATTCAGCTCGTTCTCATTGGCGATATAGACTTCTTTCTTTTCCCCTGTCCCAATTTTCATCATCTAACAGCGAAGAAGCGCCAGCCTCCACCCCACCATTAAGACCCTCGCTCCTGAGGAACCAGGGAATATGGCATCTCATGTCGTGGTCATTGATGCCACCGCTCGACGAGCCCAGATCCGAACAACTCCTGGCAAACATTTGAGCGAGATACTAGAGGAGGCTTGTGCTAAGCTCGGTGTCAATGCCGCTCAATACGGCTTAAAACACAACAACAAGCAAGTCGATCTCTCCAAACCCATGCGCTTGTCAGGCCTGTCTTCAGGTGCAAAGCTCGATCTTGTCCAACTCTCTAAGTCCGCCGGAGTCGTCTCGATAGCCCTCCAACTACCAGAATCGGAAGCAAGAGGCATTCCCAATGCCAGACTCACAGACAAGTTCCCGAGCTCAACAACACTATGGCAATTGCTCCGAAAGTTCGAAGCTGGGGTGGCAGGCAGTACAGACCCCCGGAACTTTACTGCCAGAGGTGTACCTGCAGGTACCGCCGGCAATTCAGGCGCAGGCAGACTGTACTATGAGCAGCCTGTGATACAGATCATGAACCGAGAGCTCGCATCATTCACAGACTTACAAAAGTCTTTAGCGCAGTTAGGGTTCAATACCGGTTCCGCCTTGTTGAGGTTGACCTTCCGGGCTTCTGAGACTCCCCTTGAAGAGGCTATGGCGCAGATACAAGAATACTTCGCCTCCATTGACGCCGAAGGACCAGCCGCTCCACCACCTCAACCGCAGCAAAGTGTCCCTTCCACTGAATCGACCCCAGCAATAACGACAGTCCGACCTGAGTGGACGGAAGACGGTCCTTCGCAGCCAGTCCCTCAAACAGAAACAGCAAGCGCCCCTACTCCTGCATCATCAGAAACGCCGACAGCGACATCAGCCACAGGTCGTCCGATCTCGGTATACCGCCCTCCTACCGCTTCCACACCTTCAGCTGCGCTCATGTCCCATAACGAGTCCGACTACGCCCCAACCGTCGAGCACGCCCAAGCCCATCAAAAACTGCTGCAGCAGAGTTCGAGAAACGTGCGATTAAAGACAGAAGCCGAGCTTGCAGCACAAGCAGATGAAGAGGCGGCAAAGTGGTCGGCGGTAACGAATGTTGAGATCAAGATCCGGTTCCCAGATCAGAGTCAGATAGTCACAACCTTCGGCCAATCAGATACTGCAGCAGATTTATACGTGACTGTCCGTGACTGTCTGGAGACCCAGTGGCGTTCCAAGGTATTCTTGCTCCGCATACCGGGCATAAGGGGGAAGAACGATGTCATTTCGGATGATAAAGGCAAGAGACTGATCAAAGATCTCCAGCTGAAAGGCAGAGTTCTCCTGACCTTTGAATGGGACGATCGAAAAGCAAGTATACAAGCTCGAAGCACGAAGTCGGTGCTGAAGCCGGAGTTGAGGGAGAAGGCGAAAGACATCAAACTCCCAGCTCTTCCTGATGTCAATGTTGATGAAGACAAAGACCCTGGTGTCAAGATCAACGTTGGCAAAAAAGACACTGGTGCTTCCGAAGAGAGTGGACAGGGCAAATCGAAGATGCCAAAGTGGATGAAGGGTTTGAGCAAGAAATAGTGTTCACCCACGAGAAGAGTGAACTTGGCGTCGGTGCGATGCATTTCAGATGGAATGGTTGTCCTGCACGAAGATCTACTGGCAGACAGTCACAGTACACTCTCGACGACATCGATCAATGAAGATACCCTTGTTAGCGTTGTGCCTGTTGCGTTATCTTGACGCGCTTGAAGTTTGCCAGTGCCACTGTGTTGCTCCTGATAAGCTGTGACATCCAAAATCATCCAGAGCTTTCCGCTCTGTCTTTCGCGTGTACTAGTTATGTAGATAGAAGCAGCTTTGCCGTGAACCTCCCCCTAGTCGGATATCATCTCCGATCCCGATCCGGCGGCGCTAGTAAATCACCCGAAGAAACCCCGCCCACAATGGGCAATTTCGACATGCGCTTGGAACATTTCGCTGCGACTGAGAGACAATAATTCAACCGCACGATCCTCCAATAGCTCCTTCTTGACAATCGAGTGATCAGCCGTCAAGATGCCGTCCGAAGTCACCGACATCAAACAATTCCTCGAAATCGCGCGCCGAAAGGATGCGAAGGGTACGTTTCGCGCAGCTCAACAACTCCGCACCCAGCACTTACCCATACCATTCGCTTTTTGAGCGCACTTGAAGCCGCTCGTTCATGTCCTTGTATGCTAACTGTATGCGTTCTGCGTGTTCCAGGTGCCCGCCTCAAGAAATCGACCAAGTCCAAGGACATCAAGCTGAAGCTGCGGGGCAAGCGGTTCTTGTACACGCTCATCCTGAAGGACTCGGACAAGGCGGATAAGATTAAGCAGAGTTTGCCGCCCAGTGAGTTCCCACCCTGTGCTTGGGTCTGCACCTATACCATGCCCTTCAGCTTTCTTCGCGGGCTTGGAGTGAAAATGAGGAACGAGGGGATTTGTAGAGACAGCGAGGGAAAGATGTGGGATGAGCAGAACAAGGAGCAGTGAGGACGGAGATTTATAACATAAGAGAGTGAACGAGATTGGAACGAACGCAGGGGTATATGCAAGGGACTCGAGGAATCAACCCTCCACACCGAACTCACTACGAAGTGATCACTGTGCAGAACACAAGCTAACCATCCTCTCCTACAGCAATGGACTTCAAAGAAATCGGCAAGAAGAACAAGAAACCCAAGAAGAACTAGATTTCTCTCTCCACTTTGCGCTCGAGCGAACGAAAACTAGCAATGGACTACGACGAACGACTATGACAACCAGGCTTATCTGTTCGGAAAGGTTCTAATAGATGGAACAACATCACACTATCATGACCATGACAGGGGAAGGGGGGTCGTCCTATTTTTAAGGTTACGCGTGCTTGTGGTGAGGATAGCAGTGGACATGGATCAATGTCAGATATGAAGTGCGTCGACAAGCAAAAGTGATCATGTACGAGACAAGACAGATGGAGTTGCACGCAGCCAAGGTGGCAGAGCATCGTTAGATCCAACCTGTTAAAGGCCACGCGTGTTATGGGCACAGCACAGTCCAGCAGAGCAAAAACCCCATCTTCAAAAGAAACAGGGAGTTCTCGGAAAGCCGTCCTAGCTCTATTGTCCATCTTTCATTGCTTGCCCTGCATCTCTTGACCCGCCATCTGAATCGCACGCACAGCGATACGTCTGCACTTGATACGCCCCTTCCTTGCCCCCACTCCCAACCAAAGCCATGAGTCTCTCCCTGTCTAAGCGCAGCTCAAACTCGCCAAAGTAACTCGGCGTCTCACTCTCCTTCCGGAAGCCCAATCCCTCAAAAAGTCGTAGACTGCGCTGGTTCGCACTCCCGATCTTGGCTGAGAAATGGTCGAATTGGAGGGGAAACTGTGTCAAGCTCGGCTCCGCCGCGCTCTTGAATTGCCCTTGCGGCGCCGCATCGTGCGTCGTGTATCGATGAAACTCCTCTAGGATAGCGCGCTCGTTGCGTACGATGTAGTCGAGGAAGAGTAACAGCGCGGCTCGGCCATATCCTCGTCCTTGATGAGCGGGTTCTGCGATCATGAGTTCGAGCTCGCCGATCACGACTACGTACTTCGCGGTGTCTTCCTCCGGAGAGGGACCGTTTGCGTCGTCTGGGTCGGATTCATCGTCCGCCGAGTCTGAAACGAATAGGTTGACGTCTCCGATCATTGCGTCGATCTCGTCTTTGCCATAAACCTCGCTGTTGTCGATGGAGATGGAATGAGCGGCAACATCGTTGCGGTCCGAGTTCTCTTTTCCGTGAGCAGGGATTTCGAGCTCAAATGGTCGACAGATAACGAATGTCAATTTATTCCCATGCTTGCGCCAACTCCGTTGCATGGCATACTCTTCTTCGAGCGTGAGTGGTTCCGAAGCTGTTGCTTCCTGGATGTCCTGGTCTCCGAGTGTTAGATTTGTGCAGGACGCCGTCCGTGGAGCACGAATACCATACAGGATCTTTCATCCATTCATGGTACTTTGGTACATGGTGTGCTGCATATGGCACCAACGCCACTTTCTGCGTAGACACGCCTGGCAACAATGGTCAGCACAGGAGCTGCGAAGAGGGAGAAAGATCCGAAACCTACAGGTTTGATAATTTATGAGCATATTTGAGTTTACCCATCATGGTAGCATTTGAACATCTTGGTCGTTGGGATCGTGGAAGCAATAAAATAATTCGAGGCTGCAAGCAACTGGAAGGGCGGAATTTTCCGTGAGCGCCCAGCCTCGTCACGATCCATCCATTTGATCCGGGTCATGAACGTCGAATTTCACGATTTCGACCTCCAAGGTCTCCGAGTCCAACAGCACGAGCTCACCAGTCTCATGGAATCGGGGAATGGTGATCAATCGAACCTTTTGACCACTTGGTCCGTCGATGGTGGTGGTATCAAATCTTGGCTGGTTGCCCACGAAGAAGACGTGAGGACATTCTTCGATGACGAACTGATCTCGGTCCTGGAATGGATAGCACCAGAGTGTGTCTGGCGCAGTAGGTGCTCCGCATCGCCAACGCAACATACTTGCCATGACTTCTAGTCTTCCCTCTGCACCTTTCCCATCCGGCCCACCTAAGTCGATGTACTTGAGAATGTCGTCGACCGGCTGACCGCTGTTGCCCATGAATCGCCATCCGTCGACGTCGCCTTCCCAAGGGTTTGTGACGCTATCAAACCACCCTGGCTCCTCTTCTTCGGGTTCAGCTATATTTGCTGACGAGTATGCTCTCGCGTGAGGAAACATTGCCGGATGAATCGGTTGTTGTGGTAAGCTGGAGTTCGCGGGATCCTGCTCGCCTGACATGATTGTGATAGGTATACTTGGCAGCAGTTCAGCCAGGAACTGGTCCAGATGGGCGGTCGGTGTGGGGTTGTAAGCTGCTGCATCGTAGCCATATTTGCGATTACTAGGCTTCTTGCCGTCCTCGATTGCGGGAGGATCTCCAAGGTCTGAGGCGATCGAGTTTCCGGCAATGATCAAACGGGAGATGTTGCTCGCTTGTTCTCGGTCATCATCCTCCAGAGACTCTCCGAGCAGGAATTCAGAAAGAAGTGAGAGGGTCAATGTGTCGGCTTCTGTCCCCGAGATGCCCAGACCACTGACCAAAGCAATCTTCTTGCGTGGCTGATCAACGTCCATCTTTGTCTCTGTCTCCTCCTCTCGTTCCCACCTACTCGGTTGCTTGGCCAGATCTGGGATGTGGACGTCCAAAACTTCGAAGTCTCCGTTTGAGTTCTCTGTGCCCAATACTGCCACGATGACACCGGTGACTAGTAGATTGTTCTTCAGCATAGCACCCGTCAGTCGTAGCCGACCAGATTCGTCCTCTAGCATGACTTGTGCTTCGCCATCGACTGAGAAGTAAGAGTGTCGCGGCGGCGGCCCAGCAACCCAGTGCTCTTTAGATATATCCTCCAAGATATTCGGCTTCAGCGGCATGTCCATGTAAATTGTCCCCACAACCCAGCACAATTGACCTTGTCGCACATCCAGCACTCTTTCGACTCTCTGCGCCTTCTCGCCTGCGATCTCAAAGTCTTCCCAGTCGGCCTCGGCGACCTCCTCAACTACCGGCTTGAGCTTCGCCAGGCGCAAAAAGTACATGTCTGCGAATTGTTGGAGGTATTGTTTGGCTTGGCCGCGGGCGGTGCGGTATGAGTAGAGCGGATTGTAGCTGGAGGAGACCCTTCGATGCTCGGCAAATTTGTCTTCCTTCTGCCATGGCCGTAGGAGGCCGTTGACGGGCGCCATCTTCGCCTGGGTGGTCGGTTTAAGGGGGAATGATTCTTAGGCTGGGCGTGCTCTCACGACTTATCGTGGTCATAGAAAGTCAGTCAACGTCCGACGCGTGAAAGCGCGTCTCAATTTAGGCAGCGCGAAGGAGATTACAGATTCACCGTAGTACGGCGGACTCCCGGATCACCCAGACGTCACTTTGCTATCTTTTGGCACCTAGGTCCTCATCCAGTCACAACGAAGAGCAGATAGCACTTGTCCTCCGGGAGGCCAGTTTTTTGCACCGCACGAGCCATCGTGACGCTACTAGGCTCCATGTCTGGCGGTGGTTTCTTTCAGCGGACAACCATGCGTGCTGGCTTGCAGGTCCGGTTCAACCAGACTGGGGTGCAACAAGTTGCGTTGTGACTGGTGACCAGAATAACGACAACAAGGTATCTAGATATGTACCGATTTTGCGAAAATGGAGTTGCTGGTTCCTGCTTTCCACGGGACTGCGCCATTCGCTACCACTTTATGTAGGAGGACCTTTCAACCCATTCTGTTTCTGCTGCCTGAACTTTGAGATGAGGAGGGAGGACCTTCAAGCATCTGAAAATGTACTTAAGGCTCCAGTATATCGCTCTTTGTACTGCGTGTTCTCCTGCTCCATCACACTGCACACACACGTCCTCCTGTTGCTTCTGACGCCCTTTCCAACTATCTATCAAGAGCACCTTTACCACCCAAAATCAACATGTATATCAAGCCACTTCTCCTCTTGTCTGCGGCATTGAGCAAGGCCGCCGCGCTGCCTGTCCAGGCCGAGGTGGCCGAGCTGCCTCTTGAAGATGCGGTTGCCAACAGCACCCTCGCACTCAACAAGCGGCTCAACCTCCAAGAAGTTGAGATTGTGTGTCCCCCAGGTGTCTGGTACTGTAGCAAAAGATTCCCGTTTACGGGTCTTTACGACGCCGACAACAAGGTGGCGCAAACCTGTCCGCGAAGAGCCCTCGCGGCAAAAGCCGCCTTCACCGCCAGCTGCAGGGAGGGAGTGGGGTGCACGCTGAATCTTGATCCGTACCGCGGCCAACCTCCTTCCATCCAACTGTGCTGCGGCATCTGGATCCATGACGACGTCTATTCCAAGTCGTGGCCCACGGTTCGAGACTACAACACTGGCCTGGTGTTGCCCACTATGACCGGCGCGGAGTTGGCAGCACCCTGGACCTGGAAAGATTCAACGAGAATAGAAATGAGAAACCAAGGAGACTTCGACTTCATCGAGGACCCCGAACTCCTGAAGACGCATAAGGACTGGGTCTTTCGGAAGGTCCTCCAGCCAGACGCCTGGCAATTCAATAACAAGATCAAGGAGTGCTCGTTGTGGGGCCCACAAACCGAGCCGGAATTCCAGTACTGGTACCAAATGCTTCTAGAGATACAAATTGATGAGGAATACGAAACCAAGGAGTCGAACGAGCCGAGGGAAATGTGGCCGAAGATCGCATAGTTTGTGGGGAGTGGTCTTTTTGTGGTTTGGCTCGGCCATTGTACGAAGCCGGAGATGCTCCCAGAAAGAAAACAGGAGGAGGTCGTCGGTGGAGGTGAGAGCGTACGTCCTTGATTCGCGCTTAGTCCGGAAAAGGGGACACTAGAGTGCCAATGTGAGACAGCGTTCCAACAGGCACAGCATGTACCATAGCCAGAAAAATGAGATGATCCATCTCAAAGCTTCGCCTTCGCTCTTAACCACAACCCTTCTGCCCTGGCATAAACATTCCCCTTTCCATCTTCAACAACCCCTTCCACCCACACCTTACGTCCCTCGATCTTGACAATCCAAGCTCTTGCCATCACCGTTCCCGGCGTCGTCACCGGCTTCTTATACTCCACAGTCAACTTCACTGTGAACGTCGCGCCGTAATCGGCCCTCGCCTGCCCAATCGCATTCCCCATCGTGCTGTCCAATATTGAGGCGATGACCCCGCCATGCAGGAGGTTAGGATGTGCGTTGAGGCCGTCGCCGAAGGTGTAGAAGCGGCGAATCTGGCCTGTCTGACCACTCGCTTCGTCATGAGCTCGATATATGGATAGAATGTGCTGGATCGTTTTTGGTGTATTCCATGTTGATGCCATGAGCGTGTGGCCGGTTCCGGAATGGGTGAGTGTGCGGGAGAGGTGGACGGGCCGAAATGCTGGGTCTGAGAGATGCGCCAGCACCCATGATATTTTGCGGAAATGATCCAGCGTCTCTGGAGGGACTGGCGGCCCTCTTGGAAGTGCCATGTTCGTCGGCTGTCGAGTATGGACGTCCTTGAAAGCAGTCGTTACTCCCTATTTTACGTGGAGTTGGCAACTATGTGACTCAGCCGCGCTCAGAAAATCAAGGGTGAACGAATGATGGTTTCCATGGCCTCTGCAAAAAAGTGTCTCCATCAGATCCTGATCCCGAAAAGAAGTTTATTGAACATGGGTAAGTAGATGTGTTGTTTCTAGATGTTGAGAGTGACCCAAGAAGACTTTCAGCTGGACCTCGGTTGTAAAGAAGGTACTGCGTAGTAGCTTAGGGCCCGAGGGCGTGTTCGGGATAACGTTTTGGGGGGCCTTTTGGAATTCCGGTTGACGAATGTGCACATTTGTTTTAGTCTACTGTATAAGTCTACTCTATAAGTCTATCAAGAATCGAAGATTGGCGCGAATGTCGGTACCCCGCGACTCTCCAGCCCGTACACAACCTTCTTGGTCACCGCCGCGTTGGAAATGATCCACACCGACTCGGCACCAGAGCTCCTGTACAAGCGATACGCCTCTTCGACCAGTCGAGGCCGGCCCAACTTGTGGGTGTCCCAGATGATTGCGTTCGGATCAGTGTCTTTGAGCACGTCGGTGATGTGCGGGAAAACATTCTCTGGGTCGGGAGTCGACCACAAAATCCGATACTCGATGTTCTTGATGCTGATCAGGCCCAGGATCGGGGCAATTCCAGATCCGGTCGCGACCAGCAGCACGCGGCGGAAGATCTGTGCCATGTACAGCGCTCCACGAGTCGGAGTGCCTTTGGTCCACAGCTCGGTGGGCGGGTTTTTGATGAGCCTCCTCGTCCAGTCGCCGGCGTTGGACACGACGATGCTATAGCCGATTCCCTTGGTCGCGGGGGCAGCCGCAAACGCATGCCATTCCTTCATCGGGTGATCGGTGAATCTCGGACTGGTGCAGACATCGAGATTTTGGTGCGTGAAATGCAATCGGATGGCGTGGTCCGACAGCGGCTCTGCCCGGACCGGGACTTTGCGGAGGCTCAACCAGGGCACCAGCAGCGCGACCGTGATGATGATCAGGCAGTAGAGTGTCGGATTTTGAACCACGACCCTGGCCAGACTTTTGGCGGGGTCTTGCCGCGCCGTAATGGCGCTGAAGAGAAACATATGGATCCAGAAGAGCGCAACCACTAACCAGCCTCCGAACCGATGGACTTGTTCCCAGATGTTGTGGTACTGTGCTCGGAAGTTGGGCAAGGACAAGATCAAGATGTTCGCCAGCAGGATGTCGATGATGACGGTCACAACGAAGACACCTATTTTGATGGAGTCGTACTCGCCGTGACGGATCAATCTCTCAACGGCCACGTTGAACAAGATGAACCACAGCATGGCCGAGACTGCACAGCCGCTGTGGATTCCGCCGAGATGGTAGAGCTTTGCGATAATGCGTCGCAGCCTCAGGGGGAACCATTTCGGCGTCCTTCCGAGGGACCAGTACAGGAAATTAAGTAGATGCTCCTGGCGTATCAGCACAGCGATCATGAGGTTCACCGATACCGGGGTGGACAGGGTGGCAGGCCTGTCAAAGATGCCCGGTTGGCGGGTTCGACAGATCATGGCCACGAGGTTGGCCAGGAACACCAGCACGTACAGCCGTCCGTAGATGTTGAAAATGGACCACCTGGCGTGTCGACACCATCTCGCATACTTCTTGAGCGGCAGACGGACGCGCGGTTGTGCGACCTTCTCCAGCGATAACGGCTCATGGCCTCCTCTCTCGAGGTCCGTCAGCGATCGGAAGGGGACCGGACGTCGCGGTGGGCAGCTCAATTCTTCTGGCACGAGGTCGATATCCTCTGGCGCGGCGTGAGCGTAGTGACAATGATACTGGAAGGCGGTCCTGCTGTCGTGGTTCTTTACGACGAAGTCACTGGGAGGTTCGAGCCGAAAGCTCTCTCTGAAGAGCGTTTCTCTAGCATACACCGATCGCGGCGGAACGGGAGGCTGCGGTCCTTCCCACTCCTGGTCCGCGGGAGTTTTGCTTGTGTGGTACATGGGCCTCGTGGATTGGATTCTGGCATGTGGCAACAGGGGGAGAAGGAGGAAGAAGAAGAAGGAAGGGGATTATATGATGATGAGATAGAAATGGTGCTAGAGACGCTGGCAGGCCAGAACTGAAACTCTGCTGTCTTATATACGATATGCTAAGGTGATGGCGACCGCACTCATCTAGATCGTCCGTAGCTTTGACCTAGTGTGATTAAAGTTACATTAAGGGCTAGAGAAATCCTGAAGGGACACTCTTGTGGTATATGTTGAGGGGGATGGAACGGTGGGAGGTCGTCAATTCGACCCAGACCTACATCTCCAATGCATGTTGTTAATTTAGCTCACGGAAAGGCATGTGTTTGGCGCCAAATACTAGGCGGAGTAGTATGATGGGCAGAACGAACCCGAAGACTTAGATTAGTTGACAGATACTATGCTGACATCCCTGCACAGATAGGCCAATAAAATTGGCAGTAAGTAGTGGAGTGTAGGGTATGCAGCTAGGGTAATAGGGACTTGTTAATGGAATGTCGAGGTCGTTGGATGTATTATCGAGACTCTGCC
Organism: Cladophialophora chaetospira; assembly: GCA_030247875.1. NCBI lineage: Eukaryota > Fungi > Ascomycota > Eurotiomycetes > Chaetothyriales > Herpotrichiellaceae > Cladophialophora > Cladophialophora chaetospira. The sequence goes on from JAPDRK010000014.1 coordinate 960,580, forward strand.
CAACGTACTGGATGTCATGGACTGAGGCATTGACCCTGCCAGCCTCGCGCAGCCTCGGCACGTGACTGCAATTGCGCCGCATTCGATGTACTAGTATCTCACGCGCGCAGTTCGCCCACCTTTATTTATAGACCTTCGTCTGGTCTTTCAAACAATTCATTGCCTCATTGGATCGTGATACTGGACCTGTGCTGCCCTATCGAAGTGACGGGGCCAGAGCTTTAATAGTCTCATGACGGCTAGGACGAAACAGGAAATCATTCGGCTAAGGTTCGGGTCCGGGACACCGAGACTCAGCTCTACTGCTATCGCTGGGTGGGAAGAAGAAAGAATTCTCTGGCGGGCTTGAACGAGGCCCCAAGGTGGCACTCGGAGCGTAGATCCTGTCCTTCCTCTAACATATCCACTGGTTACCTGCAGTGAGTCTTGCGGTGTCGCCAGGTCCGTGCCTCCATGAATTCTGGAAATGTTTGAGGCTCGACGATTGTAAATTTTCCTTCTGCGTTGTGCTTTTTCCGACGAATGCGGCTGCTTTCCAATGGTGATGGTCTGAGGAGCAGATATTTATGCTCATTTTGGTGATTTTCAAGGCTGGTGTAATAGAAGTCGCAGTCACCAGAGGAAGATTTTCTGCCTCGATCATGCTATCGTTACTGGTTTGGTGGGTCAATGGAAGTGTAAATCTGGAAAATCCATGCTTGAGGCATTGAATTCGCTTCGGCAGGGGTGCAATGTGATTGCTCGGATACCAGCATGGTCGTACACACCAACTTTCAGAGTCTTTGGCTCAGACGCCTTCGGAATCGAGTCCTGATTGATCTCGTGCTCGGTCCCGGCGATGCTTCTTGGGCTCCTTCAGTGCGCAGTGTCAACCCCATTCAATCAGGGCCCGTCGCAAACCTACCGGCCCGGAGTTCTTCTTCAGTCCTTCTTCGCCACGAATCTGACACTCTGGACCAATCAACGTCGCCTAGCCTCCCGAGAGCGCGGCATCCATCGCAGTCGACGAAATCGCTCAGGGTGCACGAAGCGTGGCATGCCGGGCAGATGTCGTGGACCTGCTTGTGCCAACTAGCGTTTCTGAATTCCCAACCTGTCTTGGTGATCCAGAAGTTGCTCACCTCGCAGCCAAGAATGGTGTTCCAGTATTCGTCGTGTCGAGGTCTATTGGTGAGGCAGTGATTGCATAAGCGTAGATCAGCCGGCATCCACGGTTTTAGCTGAACCATAAGCTCTGGCACGTCAAAGACGGCCTTAGGCAGAAAGCCCGCATATTTGGCCGACGTGGGTGAGAGGCAGAGTTGAATGTCCCTTGCGGCTCGTGCCATACCTTTGCAAGTTAATGCGAGTGCAACCTGGGATGGCGCGTGAGCCACGCTGTCGTAAAGGACCAGGAGAATCTCATAAGGCAGACTCAGGAGAATACAATGAGCTTCGTTGTCCTCAGAAGCATTTTTCAGAATCTGGTGCCGTTAGATGATGCGTCAAAAGTGATGTTTCAAGGACCATACCTCATCTGGGAGCACAAATCGACCCGAGAGCTTCCGACCAAAGTGGTCGCTCTTCGCCCTGCAATTGAGAGGTCTTCGCGGCAGCAGTGATGACTCGTCTTTCACCTTCAGTCCTATGCCGGCGGGAAACCCAGTCCAGAGGGCCATGATCTGAAGACTTGACTCTGGTGGTGTGACTTTGAATGATGGCACCGGCGGTTCGGACGAGCGCACCCAGCCCGGGGTAATGGAAAGTTGGACAGGTCGCAGTCAAGTCGTCGGTCTGCCGCCTATCAACAAGCCAAAGGGCTGCTTCAAGCAGCAAAGGCTCAAGAACGAAGAGGTCAACGGATGACAACGAGATGAACAGAACAAGGAGTGACTAACAGTTGCGCGATAAGCAATTCCGTTCGGTCATCGACTCCCTAGCTCGATATCGCGAAGACTAAGCCTCTTCTGGCATAAGCGAAACTTTAGTTCCGGAAGTACCCGCAGCTACACATTCCCCGCCATGCCTGGATGGTATGAACCAGCAGCTTCGTGACCGAGTGACAATCAAATAGTGATGACGATTTTCCCATTTGTTGTACCTTCCCATATATCCTTTAGTCCTTCCACTGTCCGCTCCAGAGGAAGCACCTTGCCGATGTACGGCTTGATGCCTTTAGCAGCAACGAAGCTCAGCAGATCGATGAACTCATCCCGGGTTCCCGTGTATACACCAGTCAAGGTGATCTGATTCGCGAAGAGGTGCATTAGGTTGATAGAAACATCTGTCGAACCGCCGTCCGAATGTATACCACAAGACACGACGGTGCCGCCCGGCTTCACTGACGTCAGAGAATGGGATATTGTCGCAGCTCCCGATGTGTCGAAAACGGCATCGACAACATGGGGCAACTCCGCAAGTGGTTCAAAGGTACGTTCCGCACCTAGCGAAATCGCCAGGTTGCGTTTCGCCTCAGTGCGACCCGTTGTCCACACCCGGTATCCAGCTGCGGAGCCCAGTTGGATAAGTGCAGTCGTCACACCTGTAGAGAAATTTAGCAGCAGACCTTCGCCAAGAGAGTTCGTATTTCATGAGAGCTTACCACCCGAAGAACCTTGCACCAGAACTGTCTGCGCAGCTCGCAGTTGAGCCCGAGTAAACATCATGCGATATGCAGTCAGCCAAGCAATCCCCAGCACACTCGCCGACTTCGCATCTAAGCCCTTGGGCCTAGGAACGGCGTTCCGCTTTGGAATCACAGCATACTCGGCCAAATTCCCCTGCACTAGTTCCCCGAAGACGTGCCGATGAGGATCAACAGTCTCGTCGCCCTTGAAGTCAGCATCGGTACTAAGATTTGGGTAAATTGCAACTTCAGTGCCGTCCTCGAGCACGCCAGCTCCTTCATTCCCAAGAATCATCGGAAAGCGAATTTCATGCATTCCAATACCTCTCAAAGTGAAGATATCATGGAAATTGAGTGAAACTGCTTGCATCTTCACACGGACATGTCCTTCCTTCAGTACAGGAAAATTTCTCCGACTGATTCTGATCGATGACAACGGGTCATTGGGGTTGCCGACTGAGGCATAGACTGCTCGCATGGTTGCTTTCTTAGGATCCACGTCACCCATGTCGAGGTGCCACATCTTGTCGTTCTCGACTCTAGCGATGAGGAACAAGTCGAATGGTTTGTGAATGCCGAACTCTTTCCCGAAGTCTCCCTCCATGATGATATGGGTATATGATCTGCCGTCATCCTGGGCTTCTTGGTGAAGAACCTTGACTCGCCCCTGGTGGCCGATGATTCCATGCTCGCAGAGGGCTCGGATGGCACCCCCACTGAAGCTTTTGCCATCATCTACGACCTCGGCATCGGATGCAAAGGCGTCTAACATGAGCTGCAGGTCGGCAGTGTTGACACCCTCAAGGAACCGGTTGACTGGCGCGTGATTTGCATCGATTTTGTGATGCTTTGCAATGCGTGAAGTGTGTCGACTCATCTTGCGGGCACAAGCAGTTCTTATAGTGCAAAGGGGTGGCCATTGCTCCTGTTTTGGTGGCAAAGGATTCGAAGGTGGAGACACGTGCTCAATCACGATGGTGCCGGCCGCGCGACTTGTAAATAAGAGGAAGGGCGGCTTATATAAGCCCTTGAAGTGGTCTTGTAGTATAAAAATTTGATCTTGCCTGGCATGAATACGTCGGCTGAGCTCACGTGACCATAAGCAGTCTCGTCCGGTCTCCGGATGAATCTTCTGTGGATGATGATGTCGGAATGGACTGGATCTCGAATCGGTGGAATGTCAATATCGGCGGGGCTTGTCGAAGCTTTGTCGGAGGCTTTCCTGTAGATGCCCAAATCAGGCGTAATGCAACGGGCTCCTCTCACAGACTTTCAGCCACTGCGCTTTGAGAGTGACTACTTCACAAGCACATCATTGCCCCAAGTCTCAGAACTTGTTCCTCTCCTGTGTCAGTCACCCAAATCGATGTGGGAAGTCGAACCTGTGCTGGAGGTTGTCGGCTTCTAGCCACGAAAGCAGTTCGTTGTATGCACGGCGATCATAGGGTGAGCCCGCTGATCCGTTTGAACGTGCCGCGTCCATCTCGGCCTGTACAGAGCCAGGGCTGACTTGAGAATGACGATATGACTCTGCATAAGTGGCCGACGGAGTGCCGTCGCTGGGTGAAAGGACAATGGCGGAATGAGACGGGAGGCCTTGTCCATTGGCACGGAGAGTATCTCCCCTAGTTGCGGTTTTCGAAAGGTCGACGCTTCTTAGTCGGTTCATCAAGGAGCTGAAATCGGCCAGTACTTGCGAACAATCCTTGGCGTAGGCTTTGTTGCTTCCCTCATCCAAATCTAATACAGAAATCACGAAGCTGATAGCCTCAAAGTCTTCCTGCGCCTGGCTGTCCACCAGAATTTGATAGAGCTGTAGGGACAGGGCGGCATTGAAAAGGTAATGCACGCTGGACACCGAGAGTCTTGCCGGATTTTGCTGGCTCAGGAGCCTGTGCCAAACGTGGACATTGCGTCTGGCGGCATCTGCGCAGAGATCCAACTCAGTCTGATGTGACGGCTGATGCCCGCCTGTGCGGGCGTTCAGAAGCATGTCCGCGGTGACTGTCTTGACGTTGATGAACAGCAAAGGGCGCACAGCCAGTACAACGAGCTGAAAGATCAGTCAAGCAATATGTTGAGCAGTTTGGACGCGCTCTTACCTGATTATGAGCCATATGTAGCTCGATTACCGACCGATCGCTGCTCAAATTCTCCTCCGTTGCTTGAACAGACGCGGGAAGATTCTCAGACCAAGACGTGAGCAGTCTCAGACACTTCTGAATGCACAGAGTCGTCATAAGAGGTTCGTCGCGCGCAACATCATAGACGTTGGAAACGATATAGTCCGAGATTCGAGCCAGTTCGACGTGGGCACGGAGGCCAGCGGCCGGTGGTAATCCACTAAAACACGTTAGCTGATGGTGAGAAGGATAGGACAGAAACAGCTACTTTGTGTCTCGAGGCAAATCGAGCTTGATCGCATCGTCTGGCACAAGAGCTGGTCTTCCCATCAGACAGCTCAACCATCTGAAATCGGTCAGTTAGCGTTCTTGCCCCCTGGAAGTGCACACACACCGGTCGAGGACATACACCGTCCAGAAGAGTCGTTTACCCTGTTCATCGACCATCCATGCTCGATGCACTCCATGGACTATTAGAATGTGCATAGACACGCTGATGTAAATATACGCAGCGTCGCGACGGTTACTGTTCAACAGGTAAAATCCGAGAAGAGCGAGGACAGTTGCGTCATTGATGATGGAGACGTCAAGAGGGTTCCCGATCAGGTTCTTCGCCCTTGCGAAAAAGGTCTGTCCGAAGCCGGATTCCCACTCGGGAGCATGATTCGGATCCAGCTGGCACGCGACCGCGAAGGCTGCATTTGCGGTGACCATACTTTGACTGGCCTCCAGAGTTCTGGCGCCATTGAGGTAGGACTGGTACTCATCCATGACAGTGTCGCAATCTATCCAATAGTAAATCCCGCCGGACCCGAATGTCCCCTGACCATCCTGAGCTGAGTCTCGAAATCCTGCAAGCATGATGGAAGCTTGTTCTGCAGTTGCCAGGATAAGAGGATCCACAGCGGAGCTCAGAAGAGGCCGACTGTCGTGAGTCTGGTACCTTCCGAGTGCAGAGATGAAAGCCGTGGTGTCCGGATTGGACGATCCCGGCCAAGCCGACTCAAAGGCTAATGGAAAGACTGTTGCCATGTACTCGCGCAGATGGTTTAGGAAGGTCGCGCCTGAAGATTCCCCGAGATAGCGGATGGTACCATCAGGGTCAGTCAGAATCCGACCTTCTCGAAGGTGCTGACTGTCTTCAGCAATGTCGTTGTCAAGGTCTGCCGATGGCTGTTCTGGCGCACTGATCTTCGCTTGAGCATGCTGAAGCAGCTTCTCCCTTTCTCGCTCAGAAGGAACAAGCTCTGCGAGAGCCTGTTCAAGGAGGGCGCATTTTGACTTGATCGCGTCGTGCTCGGAGCGAGGAATGGACACGGTCTGTTCAATCTGGGGATAAAGACATTCCCGGGATGACTTGCGACATCTTTCACAAGGCTGGCCACCAGAACATTTCGCTCTTCTAATGTTACAGCTGTTGCAACTTCAGATACAGAAAGGACGTCAGTATGTGGAAAGTAGCGTTCGGGCAGTGCTGTTCTCTTACGCTTGGGCAACTCTCTTTCTTGACTCTGGGGCAATCTTGTGCCGCCGAGGATTGACAGGCAGACGCTCCATTCGTCTTCGACATAGTAGCCGGATTGGGAGAACTGAATGATATCAACACGCCTTTTTGTAAGCTCACAAACTGAGTTAGCTTGCACTTCTCTTGCCACCTCCGCCGCTATCAGCGTGTCAGTTTATACTCTAATTGAGGGCAAGAAGTGAAGCTGGGGTGAACGGAAGCTGAAGGGTGGAGTGCCACGTGCACCTGGAGAATTGGGAAACTGTACCGAACCCCTTAATTTGCCGTATGCACAGCTCACTCATGTTTCCTTTCTGTCACCATCTCCCATCACATTTCCCATTGATTTCCCTCTCAACAGAACATGACGCGCACGATGGGAAGATCTATATTCTGTGTATATATCGAGACAACCTCAAAGGTATCTGGCTCTATTTCCAGGTTGGAGCAGTCCGCTTGCAATCATCGACCCAGGCCAGCTGAACCATGCTTTGCTGGTGACTTCACCTGTATGACCATCGACCGCTTCTGAAAACATGCCATCCCAGAGCATCACCCCACAAATCTTCCGCCATGCCACGTCCTCGGCTTGTGCATCACCGGTTATCTGAGCATACCTCCATTGCTGGAAAAATCCTAGCGTCCATGGATTTCGTGTGTGAACGCTGCCCAGACCTTCGAAGGCTCCTCCAGCGTAATATCCGCCCTGATTGGCTGGAGTGAACGCAAAGTTCATTGTGTTGTGCCACGCTTGCTTCTCGACATCATTTATGGTGAACCCCCATAAAGGGGCTAAAAGTGTTGGGAGGTCGTTGGCGTCGTGGTAGAACGTCCGCTGACCTGAACCATCTACCAGGTATGCAAAGGATGGCTTTCTCGTTGCCGACCCCGTCCAGAGGAAATGCTCCAGCGTGACTGTACGCACAGCCTCGGTCAGAGCAGTCAGTCGTCTTTCCAAGGCAGAATCAGCCATAAGACTTGCGGTGAGCTTGACAAGCCGAGACAGCGAGTGCCAAAGTAAAACATGGCTTGAGAAGTGGAACGGAAACTCAACAGCATCGTCCCCCGGTGTCTCGTCTGTCGGGTAGAGGCCGGAGCGAGGATCCCGCCTGGACTCAATGAGATCGATTATTTGGGACAAGGTATCTGAGCACAGGATCTCTTCGACGAGTGTACCCTCTTCTGGAAAACTTTTCCAGAAGTCAGACAATTCTAAGAGTGGGTAACATTGCTGGTCAAGCTGGAATACAGGTCCATCCTTCGGCCGACCGGTGGTGAGGTACGATCTGTGCCAAAATCGATGTGGCCTCTGTGCATATCGGAAAATCCATATGAGATGGCCTTTCACTACTGCTTTGATTACCTGGGCATATTCTCGTGCATTTCTCGGGTCGGTCAAATGCTCTAGGTTGGAGTAGGCATCTATAAGGAAGCGCACTTGCCAACTTGCATACATTAGCGACATCTGGTGAGGTACCACGACACATACTAATTATCTCTCATCCATCCCAAAGGCAAAGCGACATGATCCGTCAACAGACACACAGCTTGCCTGGACGGCGGTACTGGAATTGCGCAGTTTCCCAGGATATATTCGAGATTTCTCCGGACGATGAACCTTCCGACTCCTTCAGGGTTCTTCCACAGCTTTGGCAATCCGACTTTTTGTGATATGCCTTTGTCTCCATGTACATTGGGCGCTACTCCTGATCGCAGAATAAAGTTGGCTGTCAGTGTTCGGGTTCCTCGAGGCGGAATGTCTAGCGAGTCAGAGCAACTGCCCACGACCAGCGTACTCGAGAAAGTTTTAGCTTGGACGGCGCGCTGCAGGTCGATTGATTGACCGTCGCTTTCCAGGTAGCTTGCCAGATACGCACCCAAGAAGGTATTCGTGATCAACAAGCCCTGCTGGTCACTGGTGTTGCTGATTTTGTTCTCCGATCTGGGGATTGGAATTGGTCCGCCTTCGGTAAGCTGGCCATAAGAGGCTCTGTTGACGCTGATTCCAAAGTCTAGCGTAAAGTTGATGCGGGATACAGCGTTTGTGAAGGATGTGATCTCTGCGGATTGTGTCACCTCTCCATTCTCGCTGACACGCAAGGATATTGTTATCGCAAGGCCTTGTTCCGTCCGGTAGGAAATCGACGCTCGTCCTAAACCGTTATGGATCACTTCAGGTGCTTCGACACCCCCGTCGAAACGCAGACCGAATCCTCGGACGCCATTTCTCATTGATCTTAGCATTCGAGCGCGATACTCTCGAACATATGGAGTGTCTCTGAATCTGGCGCCATCAAACTGCTCATATGGTTCCGCGAGAACGATGCCATGCTTTGGGTGAAAGGCACTGATTTGCAGTATCTGCACCTTCGGTTAGCTTGTTCCTACCGGATGAAATTGTGGTATCAATACCGTCCCGTAGAAGTCGGTCGAGACTGATACGCCATTGAAACCTATGTCAAGAGTCTTCAATCGCGTCCCAGAGGCCGTCAGATTTGATGTCGTCATTGTTGACCCCATCGTGCACGAGAGCTTCTGGTTGTCAACAGCTCGCTGGCGCCCTCATTCGGACAGGGAAAACAATTCGACTTTTATGAGGAAGAACTCACACAGGTTAGGGTACCCTGCAAAATGTTCCGGTCGAGGATATTAGCATTTCTCCGTGTAACGTTGTCGGGGTACCCTACCCGGTTTGTTCGAGAAGGTTTCTCCTTCTAGAGGCGAGGGAGATACCTAGCAACCTAGTCTGCCAAGTCAATGCCATCGCCTGACACCCCGCACCCGAGCTCAACATCAGGCACTCCAGCTTGCCCGAGGAACGCCGACTTATCCGACTCTACACAGTACTCCACATCCTAAAGGCCCCTAAAGGCGCGTGGTGCCCTTCTGCCAACCATTCTGAATCAACCTCCACACCCCAGACATACCCACTTCTTGGGAAAGTCGCTACCGAGATATTGGTCGATGGCGGTTACGGTACCCGTCACCTGAAATTCTGCCATCATGCGAACCTTAGCGGTATAAAGTGAGGTGCTTCTGCTCCAGACAAAGACGACGACTCACTTCCCGCAGCTCGATCTCGCTGGACTCTGTTGGACTTTCAGAAGGACTACAAAGCTCTACACCGCGATATGGCAGAGAAGCACGGCTTAGACCATCTCGAGACTGGCATGTCAGCCATCGCTACCGACCCTCAAGGCAAAGACAATGTACCAGCCGGCCACATCCCGGTGACTCAAGAGGAAAGAGCCTTGAGCAGAGCTCTGAATCGCAAGCTGGACATCTTTCTCCTACCATTCCTGTCTTTGTTATACCTCTTCAATGGCTTGGACCGTGGCAATGTAGGAAACGCCGAAACACAGGGTGAGTTACGCTTCCGTTTGAGCATAACAAAAGAATAGGAACTGACTATGACATGAAGGTTTCACCAAGGACATCGGGGCTCACTCAGATGATCTCAACCTGGCAGTCAGCTTGTTCTTCATCACGTTCGTGCTGTTTCAACCTCCTTCCGCGGCGGTAGGAAGATGGATCGGTGCCAAGTACTGGGTGCCCGCTATCATGTTCTGTTGGGGGATCCTCACCATATGTCAAGCATGGATCAAAGGACGAAGTTTGTAGCAGAGTTCGGCATATCATCTGGACGACTGCTCACTAATTTATAGGCGCACTCATTGCCACGCGGTTGCTGATCGGGCTTTTCGAAGCAGGCTTCTATCCTTGTTGTGAGTCAACCGTACCCTCTTGATACCTTGCCATGGCCTAGTGGCGCTTGAGGTTACACAAGCATCAAGAGACACTACTTATTCCTTTTGTTCTTCAGGTGTCTTCTACCTCTCGACCTTCTACACCCGCTTCGACCTCGCCGTCCGAATTGGCCTTTTCTACGGCCAGTATGCCGTCGCTGGTGCCTTCTCTGGCTGCATTGGTGCGGAAGTGTCCTTCAGTCCCTCAAAGCATCTCACTGACTAATACGAAGCATACGGTGTCTTCCACATTAAAAGTGGCAGTCTCGAAACCTGGCAATACTTATTCATCATCGAGGGCGCCGCCACTTGCTTGATTGCCACGGTCGCCGTTTTCTGGATGCCTCTCGGGCCCGGCAGCGCATGGTTCCTCGACAAACAGGATCGTGCGTATGCGGCAGAACGAATGCGCCTCGACCATGCGATGTATACACAACATACGTATGGAGAAAGCGGCTTGGAGAATAACCGACTGAACCGCCGGGATGTTATCGAGACTGCAAAAGACTGGAAGCTGTGGTATGTGCTCTTCTTCAACATTCTGGCGAGTGTCCCGGGCCAGGCGTTTTCGGTCTTTTTGCCGCTTGTTGTTAAGGGGTTGGGGTATTCCTCGATCAATGCCAACCTGGTAAGTTTCCCCAGCCGGAGATCTGGGCCAGAGCTGACTCCGATTAGATGTCTGTACCTCCTTACATCTGCGGCGCGGTCGGTCTCTACTTGTTCGCCCTCAGCTCAGACCGAAGGTAAGCAGAGCTTAGCAATCTTCCCACCTTCTCCTTGGTGCTAAGTTTCACGGCAGGAAGGAGCGAGGCTATCACATATTTGTTGGCCTCCTGATCACCCTCATCGGACTTATCATCACCGTGACCACAAAGAGACATGGTGCAAAGTACGCCGGCCTGTGCATTCTCCTCTTCGGCAGCTATGTTTCTGCCCCATTGACCGTAGCATGGCTAAGTGGAAACACTCCTGAACCTGGAAAGAGAGCCCTGGTGCTAGGTGTCAACGGCTTTGGAAACCTGTCTGGAGTCATCGGCTCGCAGCTGTTCCGCCCATCATACGCGCCAGACTATCTGATGTATGTCCCATTAGCGTTCCCCTTGAAATCGCCTTGTCTTCGGAAGCTGACGATTCTGGACAGACCGTTCTATGTAACTCTCGCGTTCATCGCCGTCGCCTTAGCCGGATACCTGGCATACCGCTTCACACTAGCGGCTGTCAACAAGCGACGGCAGGCTAAGCTGGCGCGGATGACGCCTGAAGAGGTCGAGGACGAGAAGCTCAATCCTCAACGGTACGGTGACAGGAAGTATACCTTCATGTATGGCTTGTAAGGCTATCTGGTCCACATCTTGTGTGAGTCGAAAGCAGTTTCAAGCAATGCCTTGAGGACTTCTGCTATTTCCTGATTCAAGAGACCGTTTTTTGAGTTCTTGCATTTCTATCTCAAGCTGCTCTCATCGCCCTGCTCCAAAGAATCTACGACGTCACATCTGGGGCCGTCTTCGTGGACGGCGATGATGTCTCGACGTATCATGTTCAAAACCATCGTAGCCACTTGGCTTTGTGAGCCAGGAAGCCACGCTGTACATGAGCAGCATACAAGAAAATATCCTTTCGGACAAGGAAGACGCGTCGGAGGGAGCGATTGTCCAGGCATGCAAGGACGCCATATCTACGACTACATTATAAGTCCGTTCGAGCAGGTCAGCTTGGATGCCAAACTACTAAACCCGTGGCGAACTAGATTTCGCTCCCGGATGGACTCAACACTCATTGGCACGGAAGGGAGCCTTCTTTCAGGTGGACAACGGCGACGCATCGCCATCGCGAAAGCCCTGCTTCGTAATCTCAAAGTCCTGTATGTCGAGGTCCCTTTCGAACCATCCGTGCCTCTGCTAACTCCAGCTCCAAGCCTCCTGGATGAAGCCACATCTGCGCTTGGCTCAACCAGCGAAGCCTTCGTGCAGGCGGCTGTTGACCGTGCGAGCAAAAGCCGCACCACGATCGCCGTCGCCCATCGACTCAGCACGATACAGCACGCAGATATTATCTACGCCCTTGAGCGAGGAGGCGTAGTACAGCGTGGAAGCGATGGCGAATTGATGAGAAGAGGTGGGAGGTACGCTGAGTCAGTACATCTACAGGTAATGGGAGTTAAGTCGATAACAGACTAGGATGGATATTAAAATGATCGTTCAGAACTGGTAGGCAAGGGGCGGATGAAGCGCCTTTTCGCTTATCTTTAGGGTCGGAGGTCGCCGGACGCAGCTGAATTGACGAGGGCCAGGTGTAAACGAGACTCTTCGGATGTCAAGCCAGCGATTCCTCGTGCATGACATGCTGCATGGATTCGCTGAGGGCCGACTCCCAGTCCCGTACGTTGGCAGAGGAATTGTCCACACTTACCGGTGATTCTCTGGGCTCCAAGACTGGGGCGATAGAGCCAATGGACATGGTTGCGTTGCTCCTGGGACCTTAAATTGCAAGCGTCCCCCGATTCGCCTCTCTCGCAGACCCTGGCGCCAGTGCAGGGTAGCATGAGCTGTGGGATGCTTACCGTTCATCCCTGGCGACGTAGACTCTGCATCCGGTGTGATTGGGCAGTCCTGGTGAAAATGTAAACGTCAACAGTCCGGCATACTGAATGAATTCCCAATTTAAGCTCGTGACGACCAAGAGCATATGCGTACTGTTCGTGCACTGACTGATGGACCCCGGACAGTTCAAGGCTATCAAAATGTTGATGGTTCGATCAGCCACCGAACTGCAAGGTTATCCCATTTCGCTCTGTGATGACATCAACACAATCCAAGGCTGCAAGCCCTTTGGTGGATTGGCCGGATTCTGGCATCTGGCGGTTAACAGTTCACGTGGCATGGAAGGGTAGAAGTTTGCAGTGACAGGTCACAATGCCGGAAACATTCTCCTGCGTGGCTTCTGTGGCGTAGTTGTGATCGAGTACCTGGCGTGACCGTTGCGGCGCGCCTCTCTTCAGATATTCTGCGTGTGCAATCACACTAGGATATTCCAGGGAGCCAGAGTTTATGAGCTTCCTCTAATAACTGAGCCAGGTTGACGATCCTCAGAGCTAAGAACATGAAGGAGGCTGGCCAACAACGTTGCAGTATTGCAGACCTTACTTTGCAATGGCGGAACTTTCCGTGCCAACTTTGATGCGGATGGCTTGTGCACGATGGATTATTTGCTCGCACTCGTCGCGGCGAAGACCAGAAACTCCTGGGTTCTCAAGTTACGTGCATTGCCTCAAAGGCCGGTCAAGGCCTGTCAGATGCAACAAAATCATATTGGCTACTAGTACACATGTGAGCATGGCCCGCCATAAGTGTCGTGGATCAGGAGGAGTCCTTTGTGCACTGCGGGTATGCACTCCAGTCCCCCCGTGCCGTGCCGTGACCGGTAGCCTGGGTTTGAGTTTCAGGCCTTGATGGACACGAGACCAAGTGGCTACCTGGAATAGAGGCGTGCAATCCTGTGTGAAACGTTGCACTTCTCGACCTCGTAAATAAGGGCGACTGGAGGTGAATATAAGTCAAGGATGCCTTGCGAATTTTCCCTCGCCAAATGCTTGGTCGGAAGCCGGTGAGTCTGTTTCCGGGCAAGTCCGATGCATGGCTCGACAGAAGCAGAGAGGCCAGCCAAAACCGCCGAGCACTATATTGGCAAAGCGAGGCCTGGGCGGAGTTGGCATTCAGCTAGGTGGTATGATCATGCAGTTCGAAGATAATGTACCTGTAATAACGGTAAGCTGGAAACATCAGGTGAGAACTTGCAAATGCTAGGGTGCATCAAGACATGCCCAAAATTGCGAGGATAGATTTGGAGATCCAGATCAGAGGTTCGCAGAGAATCTCGGAGGTTGCGAGGGTTGGCAAGATAGGCACGTTCGGCACAAAGGAGTGGATTCGCACACCACCTCCATTAATTCAGCTGCAAAACGGCTCCTTGCAGAGAACGAGCTGAGCCCTGATCCATTCCAGCCCCACGCAGGAAGCATGAGAGCTGCATCCGTCTGGAGTCACCGTTCTTGTAAGCGATGAGGGGGCAGCGAATCCAGTTGCGATCGGCACCCAGACCGTTGCCCCTACTACTCCCTAACGGGGGCTCTTGCCAACTTCAGCCCTAGCAGCTTCCCCGAATAGATGCGGGCATATATTTCCGCAGTTCCCCTGGCGCCAGGCATGGTGATTGCGTGCCCATCATTTGCCCCAAAGAGTCGTCATCCCCCATGCCCATCTCCTCGTGTGTGAGATTTGAGGGTGCGGTTGGACGACACACAGTCTGGCTGTTCTCGCGTAAAGAGATGGAGGGTGGCCCGGGTACAGTAGACTGTTCACTGCGGCGTCGCCTCTTGCGCGGTGGCTTCTCACCAAAGATGACCTGTTCGAAACTCGGCATCATGATTCATGATGAGATACACGTAATCTTTACGAAGACCGCTCGAGGCAGCTTGATGGAGGAGGTGATCTTTTTGCCTTTCCAGGCATGAGCATGCGTTCCACTTTGGGCCGCAATACAACGGTCGATCGTAAGAGCAGTTCAATTTCTGCAAAGCGCTCAACTTGTTCAGACCTGTGTTCATTTTGGAACTAATTCACGCGCATCGTCGGAGCTGGAGTGGCCGGTACGTCTTCAACAACTACCCAGGAAGGATGGTACAGAGTGAGAACCTCCATCAAGTGGACCTCAACCTTTCGTTTGTTGAGAGCAACTTGTCGGCAGCACCCGCCCGGAAAAGGGCCGTTCAGTCTGCACGTCCACCGTTGACGGTCCGTTCCATCAAGTGAACTAGCATATTTTCAATCCCAAATAATGGTTTGTACACTTCGCCATGTACATAAATCGGTCTGGGAAGATTCGACTTTGAGCTGATGCAACAATGGTAGGGCGATTGCTCAGCGACATCGCGAATCGCAACGAGTTAATAATAATCGAAACTCGCTAAATCGGAGAGCCACCGTCCGAAGGCCGCGCAGCTTCGATGTCGAGCGTACAGTTGACACGTCAACTTCAATAATAGTACTTGGGAAATTGAAGTCTTGAACTCTATGCTAGCGAAAGTTGCCAGAGACAGTCCACTATATTGACTCCTCATCTGTCTTGTTGCGGTAACTGCCCTAATATTGCCTTAGGTGGTTGGTCGCCTTGTTTGCGTTCACCTTTCCGTCTTGTGTATTTCAGGCCTGCGTGGTGCTCCAGCCAGACGCTGACACCATGCTTCTTGGTGTCAGCAAAAGGACCGTCACTTGTTTCGTTGGCGTATCCGGGGAAGCTCGTCCGACGCTGAAGGAATCCACCTTACCTGACAGAGTATTGACCTCGCTTCGAATCGCCTTCTGAGACGTGTAAGTTACTTGTGAGTGTCAACTTGCTCTTGGATCTTGGTGGCCTGATGCGCGCAACTTTCTGCCAAGCTGTTGTTGGAGAGGCATGTTGATCTGCTGACCTTGCGGAGCTCTCTAAGACACAGCTAGAGAAGTATGTTGAATTCCCGGCGGTTGACGTCTCGTCCCGACCACGAAGGACAGAAGTAACAGAGAACTCTAGAACTTGTCAGCGGTGCTGCAAACCGATCAGGCAATCGGGTCATCGAAATCCGACTGGATCGTTCCTGGGTACCGCTAGACGTCACCCTCTCCGCACAACATCAGCCTTGCATAGTCCAGGCCCACGTTTTGTTTCCATGCAGTGTGCCGGCAGACGGCCGTATCTTCATAATCACATTAACAATTCCATAGACGAGTGCAACATGGACGAAAAAGATGCGCAACTCCGTGTTCGGTGGAGCATTCTCTGGTCGCCTGGCGTGTCTGATGTTGCTGCGTATGAGTAATAGCCTCGCCGCTTAACTGTTGTTCCTGCTTAAAGCGTCAAGCGAGGCTGCGGGGCCTCGGGAACAATTATCTCCTTGAGGCTTATGGTCTTCTTCTTCGAGCCGGATGCGCGACTTTATGGGAAAGTTGTAACAAGTACTCACTGCCCGACAAAGATAATCTCCGCACGCTTTTCGGCGGGAGTCGGCCATGCCGTCACCCCTAGGTCCAGAGTAATGCACTGAGAAGATCTGTAAGCCGGGACATGGCCGTCACGGATGGACGCAACGCTGAGCAAGAAGTCTTGCCTCCAGCCTTGCTAGCCCTCCGCAACCTCTACTGTACCCTAAGTAGCAACCACAATGGTAATCACTACTAGCTCCAGGGGAGAGAGCGTGCACGTTCGCAATGTTTTTCAAAGAGAATAGGGACATGGTCTGATCTACGGACTTTCCATAGAAGTTGCTATGTGCTCGTGGAGCATGTGTGCACCCAGCCCTATCAGAACTCCTGGGGATGAACCGAACCCATTTTGGGTTGTTTCCCAATTTGCCTTTGCTCCGTATGAGCCTGCATCCGCTTCAATCTAATAACCACAAGAGGAGAGACCTGTCGAGGTTGCTGCAGATGGCGAAAAAACGAGACCAGAGCGAAGCTGAAACCATCCAGCGCCATCGCTCAAATAACGAAACAAAGGAGACAAAAATAGTGCTCGGTAGCCCACAATTCTCCGAACGCTATACCAGGTCTATGTATGTACCCATATTCACATAGAATGGTAGAGAGTTGAGTGAAAAGACTTCGCAAGGAGACTGAAGCATTCTCTAATGCTCAAATTTGTGGTGCTGTTGTTCCCACAAAGAAAATGACTGTGCGTGTGCTGAGTGCGGATCCGCTCGGTAGCAGCCGAGGACATGGGTAGAGAGGGGGGGACGTCTCCGCTGACGTGGTAGGTGAAGTGGCCGGATGACAAGTACGTAGTTTCAATCAGATAAATCCTGCTCCGACTTGGGGACACCCGCGTGGAGAGTCAAGTCTTCATGCCTCCTAAAGTCCGCGACTTCGTGATAGGTTAAGCAGAAGTTGACCATCCTTCTCCAGTTGATCTGCATCGTAAACCTCTTCCAGATAGGCGTTCCTCGCAGTTGACCGCGACTTTCGCATTCTTACACCTCTATGAGTCCGAGTAGTCGTAGTCTTGCCAAACACTTGCTTGGCGCGGTGATATTCGATGGGAGGTGTGGTCTCGATTGTGAGATCTCTGTCGGTGTCAGACACATTTTCGAGCTCATCGTCAGCCAGTATTGACGGCATGAAATCTTGTGATGCCTTTCTTTTCAAGGTGGAGGATGGCGGTAAGACGGGGTTCATGAGTTCTTGTAGCGCTAGTGGCGACCGCGTGGGTTTTCGTAGCGGGACTGTCGGCGACAGCGTCGTAGACTTTGGTCCAGGGTGCTCGAGCAGGTCTAACGGTGGTAACGGTGTGAAAGACTGAGCTCGTCTCCGCAAGCCCATAAGAGCTTCAATATGAGGAGATTTTGGCGGGCATCGTTCTTCTGTGGAATGAGTGATGAAACGATCGTCCAACAGCTGAAGAGCACTTTGCACACGAATACTGTGATCGGCTTCAAACCCAATACTTCGAGTTCCAAGTTGAGAGATAGCAAATTGACGTTCATGTGCAAGTTCCAGCATTGGGGAGTCCAAGCCTCGTTTTAGCTGACTCGGGCCAGTCGTGATGTAGTAAAACAGATTGTGCTCATTCAAGTCTGCCCGCCAGTCAGGATGATGTTCACTAAGAGGGAGTCAGTGATAGGTTGATCAATGATAGATGTTGAGGCTTACTTCGGCCTCAAGGCATTCCATGGGATCATGGTTTCGTTATGTCCCAGGCAAACGCATGAGACTTGACTGTAGTCCCTCGCTCGTAGGGGAAGATAACGGTGGAAGGTTGGCGCTAATATACTGGTATCACGCTGACATTGGTAGAGTTGAGCACAATGACAGGAGATGCCAAAGCATTGTTGAGTTCCTCGGACAAACCAGGGGCAAGTGGTAGAACACGGTGATCCGCCTGTCAGCCCTATCGCGACTTAAGGAGGACCAGTGTTTTAGTTGATTTTGTCGCGTGCAGGTCGAGCGGACCGCTTAGGATTGGCTGACACGACACACGGATTGTCGACTTTCACAATCGTCGGCTTTGGAGACAAGTATTTCAGTCTCTGTTGGAGAGGTCGCCCGACTGTGGAGCTGGAATGACAGGAAACGGATGGGTCGGGGGGATGAGAATCCGGTGTCGACTTTTGTGGAACCAGTCAAGAGCTTACGACCCGACCTCTGAATAAACGAGATCTTGGTGATTTAGAGGTAGAGAACTGCTCTGCATGAAAGTCGGGGAGGATGGCGAGCTCAATATAAGCGAGACAGCGATGGCAGCTTTGGAGAGGATTGGGTTGGTGAGAGGTTGTTGGAAAGCGTAAGGGAGTTGCTAGGCCCAGGTTCGTCGAGAGAACGTCGGTGGAGTCCTGACCATGAATGAGATTCGGGAAGCTCCAGGACGACTAGAGGGCAGGACACTGAACGAATATTGAAGGTGGAAGACGGGGTAAGCCAGACGCAAAGACTTGTGTAGTGTTTTGCAGCTGGGGACACCCCGATCGTGATGTGGAAAGCGAAGAGCGACAGTGTCTGCAGCGGGAGCAGGTGCAGGGAGAATTAGAGTTAGTTTCGTCTCTGTAAGATGGGCAAAACAAGAGCAGACGCAAGAGCACAGTCCTGCAGGTGAGCTGCTTTCAAGACTTGGGGATTATTGGGTTGATACCAGCTGCTGGCGGACTGGTAAGGTGAGTTGGGTTGTTCTGGTTGAAAACGGCGAGTTGCAGCGTGAAGATCAAGCTGGGACACTTGGATGGATCCAGTTCATGAACTGGGGGTATCTTTGGGTTAGGCCCTTGCCATGCATGCCCATGCATCTTGAGCGGGTTTCGGTGCCAAAAGGTGCTAGGGTGGCCCAGGACAGTGGATGATGATTCATGCAAGCTACCGCTGTGATTGGGAGATTGGGGCTCTGCAAGCACAGACAGAGTTGGTGCTAGGCTGGCGACCGAAGCGCCGTCCTTCTGGATCGCCGTGGGGAACGCTGGACGAGTGCATGTCTGCTAGAGAAAGTCGGGTTGGGCGGAAAGCTTAAGCTGCACTCGTTGCCGAAGGCTCGTTTTAGCTTGAGGACTGCTGCCACCAGAATCCGTCTCCACAGGCTAGGGGTCGCCCAAGTCCTCCCTAAGACTGCAGGGCTGCCCTTCAAACTTGCGCTTTTGGGGCCCTTGCGACAGTTTTGAGCCGGTTGACAGCAGCCTGGCTTCCTTCTTTGCCATCCTAATTTATCTCAACCAGGGCTGCTCGTCGTGCACCGAAGAATCTTGGCGGCACGACGCCTGCCGCGCCGAGAAGCGTCCAGGTAAGGAAGGAGGATTGATTCTACTGGGTATGACCGCAGCCTCCCGACGTCAGCACCAAACTTTAATGTTTGGATCATCCTTTCGATGATACTCACGAGTCACAACAAGACAGCAATGCTCACTGCTTGACTGCGAAGGCGAGGGAGAAGCATAGTACCCATCTGACCACCAATTCTCGAAGATTGGTGACTGCAAAATCTGCTCAAGGGTCTTCGCGTGGCCTGTACATGAAGGGTGCTTTGGCGAGTCGGCCATGGGGACCGTCATCGCTGCAGGAAATCTCAGCCGGTAGGTTTGCGGGAAGTGTATTCATCAGCAACAATGACAGATACAAGTAAAAAGGATACACGGCAAGTGCCGCTTTGACATTGACAAGCGAGAGCAAAAGGTTTATTGGCGATGGTTCGTGAGTCCCCTGAAAGGCGCGGGCCTTCCTTAGCCAACTTTTGTTGCGAATCATCAATCGTTATTGGTACGGGGAAGCATGGAAACCAAGCGCAGACATCATGGGCATGTGAGCATCCCTTGCTGACCAGTGACCACCAACTTTCAATGAATGAGAAGACTGGCTCGTGCCGAGCTGAAAGCTACCCCACGATGTACTAATTTCAGCTTTTCATCTTACACCAGCTCTGCTCTATAGTCAGGACATCTCCTTAGTATGGAAGGCTTGTCGTATCCGTCGTATGCAGGTAAATGCCCCAGAAGAATCAGAGCAGAGAGCAAAGGGAAACACCCGCCGTGGTTGACGTGAAACCCAGGCGGCAGATCCGAGATCCTCGTCGTGCGGTTTTGTTGCTTTTGCGTCTGGTGGAGCCTTGCGCCAACGCACAACCAAGCAAATGTCAATTCACCGCGTGGAAGGCGGGAAGGTGAGTTTCAACCCACTGCCTCCACTTGAGACATGTTACTCCGTATGCACGAAGCGA
Organism: Cladophialophora chaetospira; assembly: GCA_030247875.1. Classification (NCBI taxonomy): domain Eukaryota; kingdom Fungi; phylum Ascomycota; class Eurotiomycetes; order Chaetothyriales; family Herpotrichiellaceae; genus Cladophialophora; species Cladophialophora chaetospira. The sequence continues at coordinate 980,779 of JAPDRK010000014.1, forward strand.
GTGAGCAACAAGTGAATTGCGCACAGGCATCAGCGTGGAGCGCATCCCATTTCTGATGATCTGAGTGTTCTGAAACCCGAGTACTACCACGTCGCCAAAAACAAGATGGAATTGATTGCCCTTCGGACTCTGCATTATTCGGGGCTTCCAAGTTGTGCCCCGCAATTTCTCGTATAACTTGCTAGCCGAGGCCGCAGAGGTTGCAGAACAACCACTCCCAACAGCCTTGACCCTGCATGTGCCGGAACACAATAACCGTCGCGCCATCGGCAGCCCTCATAGGCCCACGACGTCGCACTTCAAGATGACACGTCCGATTTGCTTCTTCAATGCTCTACAGACGAGGAAGGCTTGACACCTGCGCTCAGAAAGGAAGCTGAAGGCCATTGCCAATCTTCGTTGGGGTCGGAAATAATAGACCCAGCAAGCCTCAGGGCGCGGCTGACTGGGACTTTGTTCTGTGCCCAATTTGAATACCATCAGCAGCGTGGCATCAGCGGCGTATTCCTCGCAGTCCTCTTCGTTGCCGGCTAGATGTCGGACTCGAAGTCAAAATTCTTGGCCCGATACGAGGTATATCGAACTCTAGATTCTGCAGTCCTCAAATAAATATTTCCTAACAAGTGATACTGGGGAAAGTGCGTGTAAACGCCTTACCCTGTCCTCCGGTCGTGTTCTCAACACTGCACACACATCGGACATCCCTCGGATTGCTGTCGACGTCAGTGAGCAGATGGCGAAAAAGACGCTAGTTGGCGCCTGCCAATGGTTCGGGCTCCTTCCGTGGTAAGAAGGCGACGCAGTCGCTGCGGCTGTCGGGGTGTAGTTTGTAGAACCTGGTTACGATTATGCGCTGCTCATTGATGGACAACCGCATCATCGGAGCGACACGTGTAGCCTTCTGGCTGGGATCTTCGAAGAGGGTTGCATATTATGTAACAAATCCGTCGAGGACACTGGAGTTTGGTATGTTCGCTGTCGAGACACGGCTGGCATTCCGATTGGGCTCAGGTATAGGGATGGATCCTTTGCACCATGAGGCAACCTCACTTGAGAATACCATCAAGCAAAAGGAGTACGTACATACTATCAAGGTGAGTAAAGTCCAAATTGTTAACTCATTATTGACTACGCAGGTATCATCACGCAGTGGTCTACGGAAATGTGAACCCCCGACTTCGCCAAGTTCAAGTTTCAAGGCTGGATACTCTTGGCTTGGCGCTGCCAGTGGTCCGCAATTGGAGCCGCTAAACTTAAGGTTAGGCGCTGCTTGTTGCCAGCAAGACTCCCTTAAAAAGTCCAAAGGACTCAAACACGGCCTGCGGTCAACCCCGATGTTTCAATATTGTACGCAAGACTTTGTCAAGCAGTCAGATGGCGCGCCTGCTCCCATGAGCTTACGCCCATCAGCATTCCTTGCCAGCCCAGGGGTCCTGGTATGAGGCGCGGAGGCCAGGGCTGCTTCCGAAAAGTCAACCTTGATTCCGTGCCTGGTTTGACGACCTTTCTCGCTTGGCCCTGTCAGGCTGTCTCTACCAAGTGGATCGATTTTCTGCTTACGACAACTGCCGGTCGATCCATCATTGCTTCTTCCATCACTGATCCCTGCACAAGTGTTAGATTTCGCTTCTAGAAGCGAAGCCAAGGACTTCCCGTGCTTCATCAACGGGAAAGGCCTGGTGGCCGTCCGTCGACCTCCGCGAAGCCTCGTTGGCAGCAAGGCTAGTGACATCGCCCGGTACCACCAAGTTACACTGCATTGCAGCTCTGGAGCAGAAACTTCCAAAGTCGCCCCGGTTCATGGCTGACGAGGCTTTGCAATCCCTTCAGCGCCGTGTGTGGCAAGCTCGACTGCCTTTGGAAATAAGACTAGCTGCTTCAGAATGTCGTACCTTTGACGGCGCAGCACCCTATTTGGTAAGACAACATCCATCTGCTCCAAGCCTTCCAGCTGCAATTAACGTATGTTCCTGCCAGATCGCCCTTCCTCGCCTGTCTTACCTGCCGCTTCTCCTCCCACGGCTGCACGCCTTCTTCTCGGATGCACTCATTGCCGACTCTGAAACAATCAACCCATATTCCGGCTATTTCACTTTTGACAACGTACCCTTGAAATGGCATCTGCCGCTGGGGCTTCTCTACGACATCTACGTGGCCTCTACCCAAGATACTCGACAGGACCACTTGACGGTGGTCCCTCTGCCATTCAAGCTAACCATGCATTTCACGCCTGATCCTGAAAAGCCATCCATGCCGAATGCCAGTCCCGTGGTGCTGCATGACTCCTTCATTAATTCGGTCAAGGAAGCTGATTTCCTCAGGTCCGGGACAGCAAAACCTATCATGACGTTGTCCGCACAGGAGAGCAAGGCTTTGTGGACCTCGACTCAAGACTGCGACCTGCAAACTTTTTCGAAGATACACAACTCCTTGGTCCCCTCGCCCGGGCAGATGAGACATATCCCCTTGCGAGTCTATCTGCCGTCCGCCCCGGATGAGGACCCAAGCAAGGCTCAGATTAGGGTCTTACAATCACATATCTTGCCAAACATTACGGGGGCAAACCAGAACGCCTCGCCGGCAGTATTGCGAGGTGGTGCAATGGGACAGCCTCAGACACTTGGGACTGCTTTGCACCAATTGATACCCAGCTTGTTCCCGTCCAGGAGGACCCCAATTCTTGCCACACCTCTCCTGCATGGTGCGCCAGTGCCAATGAGTGCTCAACTGGAGGAACTCGTCAGATGGGGCTCTTATGCTGATGGCTGGCTGTCCGTAGTCATCTCTATGCGCGGATGATCTCTGCGGTGCTGTTGTCAGGCGTAGTGGGCACGTGAAGCTGTAAAACAATCTTAGCTTTGTCGTAGTACATCCAGTGTTTGCTGTTCAGCCCCTCTCTACCTGGGTGCTCGATGCTTGCCATACGGTGCGGCAACTCGACGTCATGACGTGGCGCTTCTCGTGTGGCTTCGGAAGCTGCTCAGCCACAATCTTGTGATCAGCCTTGGATCAGCATGCGACAGCCGCCCGTACGCAAACTGACTTGTCAACCAGCACTATTCTCTGTAACTTCTGAGCTGCTGGTACTCCTGCTTGAGATGATGCGTGTCACGACTTTCCTATAACGCTTGGTTGACGACAACCTGTATTGAGGCCGAGGCGCGCAGGTTGCGCGGCCGTTCACATTGTCAGAATGCCTCCGTTTCCTGGAGAAGAGACGCTGGCTACGACGTAAGGCACAGAACCATGACCCTCTCTCATATAATCAAGCAGACTCTGATGATGACACTGTCATTTCTAGGTACGCCGATATCCATTCGTACTTTACAGCCCCAAGTCCTCGACCTGCTCTCCATCGCTTCGACAAAGCCTCCTACTTCTACATCTACTCTAACTCCACGAGACAGACGACTCGTATTGAAGCCGCCATCAATGCCGGAACACCTGATCAGACTGCCTTCAACGGGTTTCTCGACAATGTCAAGGTCACTCACTCCCACAGATTTCCGACCAGACTGACACTGGCTGTTGATGGTGACCCATCGCAAAACACTTCTCCCGCATCCGCACGCTCAGCGAGGGACCCAGACGAGTGGCGATTGGCCAGCTCGGATCCGCGAGACCCAGGCACGTCAAAGTACCGCATACACACGCTTGATCTTTATCTTTGGAACCAGGACGACTCGAAGCTGGTTGTGGACATTTTCAAGAGACTGCTACAACCTCATCAGCTGGATCTCGATGAGGTACAAGAAGAGCCACATCACGAGGACATGGTGAGCCCAGTGGTTCAGAATCTGGAGAACGTGGCTGTATCCGACCCAGCATACAAGGGTCGGTCGAATGATCCCGCCTCCATGTCCCAATATCATCGCGGTCAGGTCCCTCCGCCGCCGTCCCATACCGCCGCCAATCAATCGAGTCTCTATGGTCAAGCGACTTCACCTCCGCCTCTCAAAGCCGCCACCAGTGTCGGCGGGCAGCCGTCGCCCCATTCAGTACCAGCGAGTGACTACACTCCACTGGCGTACAATCCAGCGGCACCCCCAGCGCCAGAGCCGATCGCTCACAGAGAGGATACACCTCCTCCAGTCGATGCTACTGACGGCACAGGACTTTCCGCTGCAGCAAAGCATGACCACTATGTCCCTCAGCAGCATCCTCAGACTTTTGGAGGCCCGTCTTTGTCTCAGGCAGCTGCGTACGGAATACATTATGGCTCTCCGCCACCACCTTCATTTGGGCCTGCTGCCACCACTTCGCCAGTACCATCTTTTGGGCCCCAAGCTGCAGCGGCAGTACCACAGTCGTTTGGGCCTCACGCGGTCTCGGCACCATTGCAGACATCTCCTCGCACATCCGTGTCAACCGGCTTCGCTCCTCCACCGACAAGTGTAAGCTCCGATAGCAGCCATCATCCATCAGTTGCTGCCCAGACGTATGTGCCACACGGCGGCCAGGATCCGAACTCTCACATCTTTGGCCAGCAAACAGTTCAGACACCAGGGACACAATTCTATCAAACCATCAATGGTCAACCACACAAGGCACTACAACATGTGCAACCTCAGTACCCCGACTATCTGGCCGCGGGACAACCTCCTCCACCAGCAGCGGCCCCTGTGGGAGGCTACTCTGGGTACAACTATGGCCAGGCGCAACCAGCTCAACCCGTAGCAGGTGGTTATGATGTTCACAATCAAGTATACCGACCAACTGAGACGGAGCATCAAACGCACCACCACAGCAAGCCGTCGAAGAGTTCTGGCTCGCAACACAAGCCATCTCGTTCGGAGAAGATCGAGAAAGGTGTTGGGAAATGGATCAAGAAGGTTGAGAAGAATTTTGGGTGAAATAAGGTCTGCACGGCGCTGTTGGGCGGTATATCTTGTCGACTTTCGTCCATCTCAGGAACCATTTGATGTTAGCAAGCGTGATGAAATTATGCGATGCTCTTTCCCCAGTCGTCCACAATTGTCCCGTCATCCTTCAGTCTTTCTATTCGCTCGCCTGGATAGCGATGTGGAAGGGCATCTGCAGCTTTTGGAGGCGTATCTCTTTCTCTTGTGGAAAGCATTGGAGATGGGACATCCTTTGTGGTCGTCCCAGCACCATACCGCATCCTCCCGGACACCTTCGTCGGTGTTTGCGTCCATGAATGCTTCGAGTGCTGTAATGCGGTTTGCCTCATCTGTTTCTTCCTTTTCAGGCTTGGCTGACGTTGTGTTGGCTCTCGAGACGCTCGAAACCAGTCGGTCGATGACTGAGCCGAGAAATGGCTTTATGGTCTTCGCTCCAGGTTGACATTCGTCACGTGGGATGGCCTCTCTCTCGTTCCTACCGACGCCGTCAGTGCAAAGATTTAAGCGTCCGATCAGGTTTTGCTCACCTCACTTTCACAGGCTCGTCATCGCGCACTTTCACCTCGCGGTTCAGCTGTACCCGCTGACCGACTTCCGAGGATGTTCTAATAACGCTATTCTCCATGGTAAAGTAGCAGGAAGACGTAACACAGGTCCTTCTAGTCCGCCGCAAGTGCTGGAACTCGATTGCTTGCAATTCAACTTTCAGCAACTCACGAGATACAACGCGGTCCACCACTTTACATTTTTGCGGGTGCCTACGAGGTTCGGCATCACGGTCCAACTCAAGCCAGCGCAGCCATCCTCGTGCTTACCGTGACCTGATTGCGCTACAGGCATTTCCAGCTTCATTTCCCTCCTTACTCACAATGACCAGGAGCGGAGCGGCGTCAAGATAACGGACGGGCCCGAAGCCCGATGTTTCGATTGTCACTTCCGGAGAAACCAGCTGGGAGCGCGTCCTCAGCGGAATATTCATGGCCGTTGAGACGTCTCTTGGTTATGCATGGAACACGAAACTCATGGTCCAGTTATCGGCGTATTGTGGCGTTCGGCGCATCTAAAATAATTTGACCGCAAAGAACCTTTGATGGCAAAAGCCATCGGGCAGTTGCAATTGTGATATCAATGAGAGGTTGTCAGGGGTAAGGCTGAAAGGGTGACATAGAAGAATCCTTGTCTGCCTCTAATAACCGGCCACTCACACAAGTAATTCCGACACCACGTTATTGCCGGTATACAGTGGTATAGTGCAGTTGCCGCAGAGGGCGGAGGAAAGTGCATTGGCCGCTTTGTACAACCGAGACGGTCTTCTGATGATTCGCCTGAAAGATCGTATTTCAGGCTGGCATCTACGGCAGCTACTGTTATTGGCAGGAAGCTGCCTAGGGAAACAACCCCTTAGTCCAGTATTCTTGGCAAGGGGAACTTTCGTCCCAAGTGCCAAAGGACTGCTGCGCCACTGCCACTTGGTCGATTTCGTCACTCCTCGATCTGCGACTGTATTGACTTACCTTAGATCTACTTTCGACGCGATCGATGCGCGCGCTGCGGCAGCACTGGCAAGCATCTCCTCAAGGCCAATATTCTTTCCACTCCAGTGACCTATGCGGCTCAAGTCAGTCAGACTCGTGCGACTTGTGCCAGATACTGGATCGAACGATGGGCTTCTGATACAATCAGCCTACCCCATAAAGCCCTCACTCCAGGTGCCAGGCGGCACACCATGGGTAAAACTCCTCACAAAGCGCGCCAGGCTCAGCGAAAGCAAGTAGGCAAGAAGCGTCAGCAAGAAAGAGCATTCACAGAAGCAGAGGAAGCATGTTCCAGAATCGTGTCAGAAAGTTGGCACCGTGCTGACCACAACACAGAAAGCATCATACATATCTCTGCGTGCCAATTTGCAACGAGACTTTGAAACGATTCGAAAGTGGTGGCATGAATGCAATGTTGCACATTATCGTTGTTGCACAAGGCGCGACTTCAGTATCATGCCCCGAAGGCTGATCGACGTCCAGCCTGCGGATGGGTCCGTCGATGCTCGACTTGTATTGACAGACGATCTTCGTAGCAACGGTGCAAGACTGTCTTACACCACCTTAAGTCATTGTTGGGGTCAGCCTGATACTGCCACACGCCATGCCATGATCACTACACCAGGCTCGTTGCCATTAAGACTCGCAGGAATATCTCTACAGTCGCTGCCAAGAACCTTTCAGGATGCAATAACCATCACACGCGAGCTTCGGATCCGGTACCTCTGGATTGATTCGTTGTGCATCTTACAACAAAGCCCGACGGAAGCCGCTGACCACGAAACTCTAAAAGATTGGGATGAAGAATCCGAGAATATGAATAGCATCTACGAGGAAGCTGAAATATGTATTATCGCCGCTGCGTCCGACAACCCGGCCGGAGGTTGTTTCGTGCAGACTATCGGGATGCCACCTCGGGTAACTGGTGGCAACTGGAAATCTTGCTTCGAACACGAATCACTGGAATGCAGGAGGACTCTTGCAGAATTCGCTCAATCTGGGCCGTTAGCTCGACGTGCGTGGTGCTTACAAGAGCGATTTTTATCACGTCGCATCCTCCATTATACTGAGTACGGCATGTTATGGGAATGTCTCTCGGCGATCAAACTTGATGACAGTATCGCAAGCACACCTTTGTACAAGTCAGCTTCCTTTGGATGGCAACTGTTGCCAGAAAAGAGCAACTGGCTCGCAGGTGCGTACAAAGACTGGCACAAGGTTATTCAGGAGTACACGCCGCGTTCGCTAACTAAGGATACCGACCGACTCTCGGCCATTTCCGGTCTGGCGAAAGGGATCGCGAACCTCACTGAAGACACTTACGTTGCAGGTCTGTGGCTCAGCAAGATCCTGGACGACCTCCTGTGGCACTGTGATGTGCAAAATTGTGGCACTGGCATTTGTGCGAGGCAGCAGAGCTACATCGCTCCGTCCTGGTCCTGGGGGGCTTTGAAGGGTCCGGTATTGTACTCTGGGTGGGGAGATGGTCATCGATACCCGGCCAGACTGCTATCTCATGCGGTAATTCCATCAGGCAGAAACACTCTTGGATCGCAGAGAAGTGGCCATATCTGGATCGCAGCGCCTATGAAGAAGATCTGTATTGTTTTCTGGAAATACAAAACAGAAAAAGGCGAGACACTTTATCTTTGCAATGTCGCAGAAATCGACGCCCCTAAAAGAAAGACGAATCTCAAAGCTTTTATGGACGATCGCAGAGATGGACCTTCGAATTGGGAAGGATGTCACACAATGTGGTGTATTTGGCTCCGGGAAACCCCTGAAGCTAACCGTAAGGATGGGCTCCTGCTTCTACCTGTCTCCTTGAAAACGTACACCTTTCGAAGAGTAGGCTATTTCAACTGGTGGCACAACGGAGAATTCTGCATGGAAAATAGTAAGGTCCAGAAGGTCAGGATCATCTAAAAATGCAGAGGTGGCATCCGTGTTGCTGCCGAGTGTCCAATTCGGTGGCACCAGTTTTGGCTTTTGCGAGACTTGAGATCACTCGTTCAAAGTTTTCAGGGGCCATGGACTCAGTCTGATCTGATCAGAAGAATAGGCTCGATTCCTTGTGAGTTTCCCAAAATGGGAGTTTTGATATGATCTGCGAGTCCTGACAGATGTGACGCGGCAATGTACAGTCGTCACCCGGACATGAAGTTCAGTTATACTAAGGTCAAAACAACATATGGCGGCATCGAGAACATCATCGTGTCGAGAACGCATGAACCGATGCGCTGGGATAAGAATCAAAGACCATGGAGCACCACAGGATTGCATAATGTGGAGAGTATTGCCCCGGCGTGGAACCACCAGCCAAAATACAGTAAGGCCTGGGGATCGCCATACGACTTTTTTGTAGTCTGACGGGACTAAGGCGACGCCAGACAAGTAAATGACTTTGTGTTGCTTACTACGCTTGAAGATGTTGTCAGATAGATTTTCACCGAAATAAAATTGATAATACATTAACAATATAGTTGCCATAATTCCGTATACAATAACCTAAAACCTCGAGAAGAAGAAGAAGAGTCCTCTATCACCAGATTCCGGTAGGAAGGAGTTCTTGCAAACTCCTCTGATGCTATGTGCCTTCCAGATCATCCGGATGAGGCTTCTCTCACTTGATACGGCTGAGGCGAGCGTCGTACTCGTAAAAACGTAGTCGTCTTTCTTCACTGTCAGCTTCCGCGTTTGCAGAGGAGAAGAATGTTCAAGTCATGCTTACCACTAGGGGGCTCGTCGTCGTGCTCGGGAAGTTTGAGGTTGTCGTCTCGCTTGGGAAGTTTGAGGTTGTCGTCTCGCTCGGATAGTTTGAGGTTGTGGTCTCGCTCGGGATGTTTGAGGTTATCCACGTGCTCGGAAAGTTCGTGTTTGAAGTCACTGTTGTGCTTGAGAGGTCTGGTGTTACCGTCGTGGTCAAGCGCGGCATCGCTGGGGTCACCGTTGTGCTCAAGCGCGGGAATAATGTTGTCTTCGGGAGGTTCGTCGCTGCGACCGCTGCAGCTAGGCCTGAGACAAGAAGGAGGTAGAAATGCATGGTAGATCTAGGGATCAACGTCAACTGTCTTGAGGATGTTTTGTGGCGTTCACAGAGCTGGGGCGACAGAAGAGTCAAAGATCGTGGGCGTGCAGCAGTCTTTTAAGCCTGTTCGTTTCATACCCAGTGGAACATATGTCCGCGGAGGACCTTGAGTTGTCTTAACCCGGTGCCAGCATTAAGTTCTGGCATAGTGTTGACCTCGACCTCACCAAGTGAGAGGTTAGTTTCGTGCTAAGAGTAGTATTGGCGTCAAAAGCTGAGCTTTATGCAAGCCCATGATTGCTACCGAGGCCAACGGTTTTATTGGCTGCCAGTGACTAAATTCAGCCGTTGGACTTTCCAAGGCTGTAAGGTCAAACAGTATGCAAGTCCGAGCCAGCTCTGTTGTCTCGAATAGGCAGTTTGAGGCATCAATTCTTGGCTGCATGGGACGATGAGGATGCGACTCTCGGTCAGAATATCATGACTTTTTGCGCTAGCGTTCCAGCTGCGGCCAGCAACCTCGTTCAATTCCGCGGCCAACCTTGGCTGAAATGCTCCCTCTCCGAGGTGAGCCACGGTAAAGTGCAGACGCCCTGGCAGTTTGCGGTAGTGAAAGCCTTGAGAGAGACAGAAGATCTCTGTATGTGATAGGCGAAATGCATGTGGGAGAAGCATCGACGAAACTCCTACCCGTTCCTTCACCTCTGCATGATGCAGTCTGATTCGAGGGCAGATCTGTTCGAAAGCGCCACAGCGGCTGATGGCCATCCCGCTTGCACAAAGCAGGAAGTCGTGTCAAGGATCAAGACAGCGCGCTTGGGGCTCGTGAAAGCTTAGTCGAAGTCGAAGATTTCGGAGACCGTTGTAAGCGATGATCTCGACCGGAGCCTTGGCAAGTCTTGGGTCCTTGGCAGAAATCGTCCAGTCCAGTTTGGTGGCTGGCCATAGCATGTTATTATTAGTTGTATCCTGCATCTACCAAAATGCGATGAAATCGAAAGATCCATGGAGAAATGGTCGGAGCCTCTGCTCCAAGCTAACACGAGCGGACGTGTTTCCCAACTTCTCGATAGTGGTTGCACACTCTGCAACATGTATACCAATGTGCGGATCCACGACATGAAGCACTGTGAAATCAGAGCGTCAGTGGGGCCTTTCGAGACAACTCACACCACATATCCAATGTTCAACTAGCAATGTCCAGCCAATATCTAGTCGTCTCCTTATCAGGAATATCAACGTCGGGCAGAAAAGCTTGGTGAGTCTTGGTCAAATCTTAGCATGAGAGCTTATCTTTCGTGCGGGGGATGGCCAATAAAAGCCGAGTTTCTGGCGGGTCACCAGTCTGCTCTTCTCGGTTGTGGAATCCGGGGTAAATAACAGGTATTCTGGGTCATTTCGAAAAGTGAGGGGCTTGTGACGATTTGCTTTATCGCGCGGCTTGGTCAATGTTCATGAGACTCAAGAAATGCCCAGCTTTAAGGCGCGAATTGAGCCATGCTTAGTAAATGCCTCAGACGCCTGAGTGAGATGAAATGCGCCCAGAGATACCAAGACATCAGGCCCAGGTGAGCCTCACTCGGCCGCAACTGCGAGTCTTGGTTCCTGACCCTAGAAAGGTATTCGATTTCGTCAGATCGTTTAAGTGACCCTCTCTGCCCGTCCCATGCCGTCATTTCACGATTTTGGATACTCGTTCCTGTCTGCCTGACTGTATGATCGATAGCCCGTTCCGTCCAAGCGGTGTAAATGAGGTGGTTATTGGTTATGAAGCCGGATGTGCCTCGTGTCTTCTTATCTCTGGCCAGTAGATTCGGGACGTATGGTAGCTGCCCTGCATTGCGGCTACCTTCCTTGGCTGTAATCCTTAGGTCGAGGCCATGGGCATTCGAGAGTGTTTGCATATGTGGCGTTGGTTTCGGCATTCTGATTTCCTGGATGGATCAGCACTTATAAGGGTTCTTCAATAATCCGAGAATCGGTCAATGCCAGCCGTCCACCTTTTCCTACTTTACAGCGCATCGCACTCGTAGCCATTTCCAAATCTTCTTCGGAGTAAAACAAAAAATACAGGCTCGGGCTGTATCCCTGCGATCGTTCTTGGAAAAGCATCCTAATACGAAAGCACTCAGGCTTGAGTTGCACCAAATTGTCCCTTCTTTATCCGCAACACATTTCTGTGGGCGAGAACGACAATGCACACCAAGGACAAGCCAACCTACATCCATTTCGGAGTTGGGGGCGCAGGTATGCTGATAGCTCTTCCAAGCGCACTCTCCTTCTTCCTAAAGGTGATGATAGCCTAATAGTTCCTGCATAGGCAACTGCATGAACGCAGCTTCCCACGAATTACGCCGTCCGTCTTGGGAAGGCGACTCACAATCACCCACTCCAGTCGAAGCCGCAAACACCAACACAGCAGGCCGACGCTACTCGACAGGAATAGGTGGGACAGGCAACATCTCCTTTGCGAAAAAGGTTGAAGCGAGGCAAGGCGAAGGACAGGACGACGATTTGGCAAGATTACTGCACGATCGGTCCGCGCACGGGATCGTGCTTGCCGAAGGCGGACATCACGTCGGCATAGGTAAGGCTTTCCACTCCCAGCAACCGCGGCAGGGGCATTGCCGATCGCTTTCCTGTAGAAGCTGACATGATTGCAACAGGCGGCTTCGCAAACCGCTACCATCCCACCAATGAGGAAGACCAAGAGGCGCGCCATAACAACGAGACCATGCGGAGACAGAGTCTTGCTGGCGTCGCGGCGCGGAAAGCCAGTATGGCTAATGTCGTGCCATCGAGTAAAAGTGGAGAGGCAGGTCGACAAGGGAGTATTGCTTCGATGCGGGATTTCGTATTGGGGATGGGGAGGAGAGGAAGTAAACCTTAGTTGGTTTGGATGATGCGCGATTGATCAAAGGTATGGAGGGTGGTATCAAAGAGTCGCGGTTGAGCATCGCCGCGTAATGAGGCTCTGGAAATCCAGAGATAATGATGGCCAAGATCCCAGCACCGTATCGCGGCGTTCTGGTCGTTGAAGGCTGGATCGAGACTCAAAACCGTGAAGGCAATGTCAACCCAGCTGAGGCGTCTTGTTCAGAGAAGCCAGTGTCCACCAAATTAGCAGCCGAGTCCGGCCACGTCGTCTTGCCTTGGCACAACCCACGCTGCTTGTGTTGGACAAGCAGGCTTCCCAGTGTTCTGGTCCAATCCCAACCCGTTGAGAGAATTCGAAGTGTTGGGCGGGGCTCGTCGAATGCTAGATCGACCCTGGATTGTGTTGAGCTGCCATCGAGAATCGTCTTACACTGAGCTGTGTCCCAACCAACTACTCTAGTCGCACAGTCGACAACCACCCTCTTCGGCCTTATGTGAGGACCAGGTAAATGTGTTCTGACACCGAATCGATCCATCTTTTCTCGCCGAGCTTGGTGTTGTCGAGATAGTATCGAAATCGCTGGACGCTATCGGGGGCATGCCAATCGTCTGAGTCAGACTGAACCCGACGACAGCTAATGCACCTTCCCGGTTCGACCAAAGGAGTCCAGAATAGGCATGATTCTCGTATCTGGTGTCACTGCGTGAAGCAACGTCCATCCTCGAGCTTGCGATGCGACCTATAAGGGAAATGCACTCATAGGCGCATGCGCCTTGCGCCATCTCAGCCATCACGATAATTCTTTTCCAAAGTCTCAAATTTTCGTTGTCTCGTAGGCGCAATATCGCCATTGCGCATGCCTGATTGAGACGGAAGTGTGTCGACATGTTCCAGTCTTGCAATTTCCAGGTCGAGGTCGAGATCCCGTGAATCGGCTCTGTTTCGTGTACTCGATCGTTTCGGCTGTGAAGTCCTTGTCACATCGCTTTTGACCTTCGTCAAGTCCACAAACTCAGATATGTCTGCGTCGCCGTTCATGGCGGAGGAACCTCTTTTCTCCTCATCGGCGAACGGCACAGATGATTTCTTCCCGCCCACGAAATGGACCAATTTTCCTAAAATGGCGAATTCTAATTTGAGCTTGATCGAATAGAAGGTTGGTTTCGTGATCGTCTCGAAGATGTATAGGGAAGCGCATTCCAGTCCCAGTAGACCCAAGTCCATGGCGATGATCAAAACGTTGATTGCCATCAATTGGTACATGAGTCTCTTGGTGCTATCCTGGATCGAGGTGCGCAGGATGCGAATGGTCTCTGCAATGTAGATTGACGATAGGATGATCTCCTGTAGGAAGAAACCACACATTTGAACCTTCTCCATGACGTTATACCCGTTCACAAAAGCTGGCGGGTGGGTGTCGGCATTCGATCCAAGCGTCAGTACCGTTGTCGGGATGTGTAGGACGATAGCATTAACGATGATCATCCACTTCGTATACTTCAAGATTTTATCGCCTTTCTCTCCGGTGACGATGAGATGCAAGCGAGACCATAGGACGACGGCCTGACCAGTAACCATAGGATACCATCCGATGGAGAGTAAGAAGATAGAGAACCATCGTGCGCCGCCAGTAAGGACCGAGAAATATTTGAAGAGAAATCCGAGCGCGTAGGGAATGATGCCCCAGCCAGAGATAACGAGCGACCAGAAGTACAATCTGCGGATCTGCGTTAGCCTGTACCATTGTTGACAGAACGAAAAAAGCAAGTCTGGTAAGAAAGGAACAGCCTTCGCAGAGAAGGAAACTTACCCTTTAAACTTGTTGAACGTGCCGAAGATGAGTATTTGCAGTTCCACCACATTATACATAGACAGGCCGAGAAAGAATGCAATCAGGACCTTGATGGTCAAGCTGTCTCCTTCATAACCGCCGGTTATGCCCTCGCCTGCCGAAGAGACCGAGCTTGACGATGATGTGGAGTTGGAAGACATCCTTGGTAAGAGTGGATGATTGACTTATCCCAGGCAGCTCCCCCTAAAGTTCTCGAAGTATCCCATCTGGCATAGGAGCACTGCTCAGGTTGCAATGCGAGTCACAACGTTGGGACCGTTGTGAATTCGCGGGCACGGTTTCGGTATGAGGACGTTTGTTTCGTCGATTTCCAACACACATTGGTGAGGGAGACAGATGGCAGGAACTACTTGTGGAGAACTTAACCATCGCGACGATCATCTGCAACCCCGCGAAAGCCTTTCTTGAGTTTCTTCTTCCTGCTTGCAACGGCGATTGTGCGCTCATACGACAATCAATCCCTGCTTAGGTGGTAGTGCTTCCGCGTCCAAGCCTGACGAACCGCTGGCTGGCCAATACGCTCTACCCCACGGGCCAATTTGTATGGGGATGCAATTGCCCCTAAGCCCCGGATTCCCTAATTAGTTCAGCCGGAGGAGGCCTCACACGTCATGAACGCCCGTAGCGGCTCGTCGGCTATCGGGCTCATCGGGCTGGGCTTCCCCAGACTTTGGACGGCCTGGCGGTTCAGGCTCCGGTCAACGGGCTAAACGAATCTTAGGCTGTTTCTTCTACTCGTAGCAGATGTAAAGTAAGAAGTTGCGTCTCGCACAATTCAGAAACATGAAAGATAATATGTGTGCTCTGTCATTGAGCTCAAGAATCCAGTCTGTAAGAACAGACCGCGGTGCGCAGGAAGCTTATTGGCCTCGACATGAGTTCCATCCCCAGCACTGACAGTCGTAGGCGTTTTGTGTGCTCTGCGCCATGCGGTCTAGATCAATGTTGTTGACACAAAAAGGCACACCAAATCTATGTGATGCAATCAGCATTGGCAACAATGTAGCGATCTGAGTTCGTTGATACTGGAGTCTCCGGGCCTTTGCAATGTCAGCATGCTAAAGGGGATGATGTTGATCGTGGACCCAGTAATTGCGTGTAGTCTCAGAGAAGGAATAGGCTGCGCCCAGACGCCTTTGACGTCGCCCTGATCGTGCAACTGGCTTTTTTTTTTGATCTGGGTACGATGCGGTCACCGTTCGGGTTCGAAGTTGAAGGCTCGATGCCTTCAGCCTAGGGGAGTGTAAACATGCTTGTTGGCGAGAAGATTGGCCGAAGCCAAGCGGAGCTAGCTGCTTCCAGGGCCCTTCTCACGGCGGGTGCATGCGTGTCTGCGCGGAGGGACTCAGCCATGGTGGAAACAACACAGCTCATCTGGTTGAGCCATTGTCGTTGATGACCACGAGGTAACCGAGAGGATCGGAAAGCTGCAGCTGGCTGTTGAGCGAAGCTGGGACAGTTCATTCTTGTCGTCTTCTTGAGATGTGAGATCCAGTTGTCGACGCCTTCGTTTGAGCCGCTCACGAGGAGTCGTTCACATCTAGCTTGTCGTATCTGGAGACTTGGAGCAGAAGCCATAGGGCCATTCGAGCAGAAGCGGGCCTGGGAGACGATACCTGCAGTAGCCTTGTGCCATCGGCAATCTGCTCACGGTCGTCTTGGAGTCGCGGCGTGTTGTGTAGATACATCTTGCCTGAGCAACTCGAGCCAGTTATTCGCCATGACCGGATGTCTCCAGACAGGATCTCTTTCATCTTCAGTCGTTGCTCCAGCCGACGATGCCGGACTCGGACTCCTTCTCGAATAATATGACGGTGGTAGGCTCGCTCTCGTTGAAACCCTTTCAATGGCTAGACTGTTTCCCTGGCTTGTTCTCATGGTTTCCCCAGTCTGTGCGGCTGTGAGATCTGTCAATCGGGTTGAGGGTATGGAAACGATGGAGGATCGTGGTGAGTGTGAGAGCGGGGCATCTTCCTCGGGTTGAACGGTCAATTGAAAGTCTATGGGTTGCTTTTCGTCTATGCTGAGAAGAGGCTGGCTAGCTGTATCTTCATATGCTGGAGGGCTGTCTTCGAGTGGATAGTCCCATCGCTGTGGGAGATGACGAGTGCTAGGGACGCGCGGATCGTTCGTTACTGCAACAAGGCGGGCATGCCAGGTCTCTGCTTGGAGTTTGCTTGGCCGATCGCTTGAGGAGCAGCAGAGGGACGAGAAGACACCCATTTCGCTATGTTAGTGATTCATGCGTTGATCTGTGCACACAACGCAGAGCTCTGAGTCCCAAGGTAGAGCAGTCAGTGACACGCAAGTGAGCGGGCGATGACGGACGAAAGAAGGTCGCCGAATCCACGTCAGGCTGCCTGCCAAGCCATAAATCTGCCTGCCTGGCGGCGTGTCGCCGACCTGAGACCGCCTCAGCCTCAACTCCTATCAATCCTCATTCGGGGTTGAATGCTCAGATGGTCGTCAGCACTTCAGCCTACGATTCAATTCTTTATCATTTTGAACTCGAGTAGCCAGAGCCGAGGGACTCTGAGCACACATCATGGCTTCTGAAAGATATTGTCACGAGCTTTCATACCACACTCCCTAAATCAGTCATCCGGACCTCCTTACACTGCTCAACGCTGCCTTGTGCACCTACTTTTGTTCTCCGCTTGGCCTGAAAAATCTTGCCCGCTCCGCAGACCCGCAGCGTATGTTATTGCAGGACGTTCAAGCTTGGCTCCATGCTAAATCTCAATCGAGACTGCTCCTTCGCTCCAGCCACGGTACACCGTTCCTACAACCATAGTACGTGTTCCCTGCAGCTCTGCTCCAATTCAAGAATCCAGTGTCCATGATGATTGCCCAATGAACTTCGTTCCCGCAGCGGAGACTCGTGAGAAAGTCCAGGCTGTTCTGTGTCTAAGCAGGCACAAAGTGGCTTCCAAGGCGAGCAGAAAGTTCTTGACGTGCGAATGGCACGCTGACTTGGCCGAAGGTTCCGACATACCAAAGAATCATTTGCGGGCCATCTCTTGTATCGATGCGTGACATAGTACCCAGCTTGTCTCGGCCATAAAATAAGTCAACATTATGGGTGAGGGCCGTACTAATGTTGACGGTGTTATTGTCTCGAATTCTTGTCATCGAAAACGAGGAGCAAAGCTTCGGTGGAGAGGGTGGGTCCGGTTTTGAAGGAGGGTTAGTCGTACAGACCAGGCTGGGTTTCCAGAAAGTTTCGGGCAGCCGATCCAGATGGACATGCTCAACACGTGCGATATCTTTGAATGCGTTGAGTCCTTTTGCATACGCAAGCTCGAAACTCAACTCGGAACTGAGCTCGAAGGTGATGCAAGATACCCTCTCCACCAACGCAAGATGACATTTCGTGGCAATCCGGAGGAATATTAGCATGCAGTGGGCCGTGCCGAAGCTGAATTCTTTGACCGCCCGAAGAGTGGGGAGACATTCAACGTAGATCTGGTGACTGACTGTTAGGATGCTCGGGCAACGTGTTTTCTGGCAGTTTTGAGGGTCGCATGCGCAGTGTTGGTCACAGCAGGTGTATTTGGCCTTGGCCAGGGTGGGGTCTAGGAGCAGGTGACATTTGTGAGGTTTGCAGACTTCGAATGTGCGTCCGAGATTTGTAAGAGCGTAATAGAGGATCCTCAGGCGCAGTTCGGCAGGCAAGGAGAGTAGAGGGAAGGGCTGTGGCTCACTCGTCACCGTTGACAAGGCACCAGGAGGCTCGTAGGCATCGTGGTGGGGGGGTGGTTCCGCCGCCATTTTGTCGTTGCTCGACGGATTGACAGTTAGGTGAGTTTGTAAAGAAGATGAAGTAGACTTAGAAGGGCGGCAGTCGAAACTCGCGGTAGAATGACCGTCACATGGAGATAGTGAAGCGCATCAGTCTCAGACTTTTGGCGGGATTTCTGACAGTGAAGTGAAGACGGTGGAAGGGTCGGGCCAAGGTGAGATTCAGGTGAGGGCGAAAAAGTCGCAGTGAATATGATCTGGCACATGGATTTGTTGATTTAGTAGACCTTCCAAGCGTTGGATCCGACGGCCAAGATTTGTTTGATTCCCTCCTTAAGTGAAGATATTCACCATTTTCAGCATAGTACGGTGATCCTTATTGCCTCGCCACCGTCATGATCCTTTCTACTTTCATTTCCGCCTCCGTTCGCAACCTCTGGTCCAGTCTCCAATATGGACCTCAGGTAGCCTCACCATGACTTCACCAAATCATCTCCATTCCACAACTTTGCGATGGATCGCCATGTCGCCGGTCCCTAGTCAAGTCAAGACGGTGGTTTGCTTATTAAAACAGTGTCGTTGGTTTGGCTTTAGGTAGGCTTGAGGTTCTGGCCCATCAAATCAAACTTCGGGTTCATGGTGATCAAACGAGATTGCTGCCCATTTGCAATCCAACTCAAAGCTATCCAAGTCATCCTCCAAGAATCCATGAACAATCAACTCTCCAAAGCCAATCTTGCAGTCGTCTTCGGTCAGATCATCTTCGACGTTCTTGCGTTTTTCTTCTTCCGAAGTTTTCGTAGTCGACAAAGTAAAAACTATGTCGTCGTGCTCGTAGTCTAAGAACTTGTTGGCTGCCAAGACCCGTGACCAACCTCTTCTTGAGAAGTACCCACAGCTAACCCGTGTTTTCCAGACGAACTCGGAGATTGGACCGATGTCTTCTTTGTAGTCGTAATGATCATAGATACTGACGGCCGTAATGGAAGTCTGGACGCTGAGTTTTGTGATTAAGGCTCGATGATTGTCGGTGAGGTTTTCGAGGAAAGTATGAAGGCAAGGAAGGGTACCAAATCGAAATTGGGTGATCTTCTGGAGGATTGAAACACACTCTTTATGGATCTGGCGGTTGACACTGACGATTCCCGGGCATTGCCTAGAATCATGCCCTCCGCTTCCTGTGCATGTTGATCCACGATATCCATCATAAGTCCCCAACTGCAGCAAGGAGACTCGGAGCCAATCGTAAACTTCGCTGTGCTCTTCTGACGCACACATTCTGATTTCTTGCTTCGCTGGTGGAAGAACATATTCGAAGATTTTGAGGCGCAATTCTACCGGCAGATCGAGAAGAGGGGAGGACGACGCTTGCGTGGCGAGAAGTGTTTCATGATCGCGGTTGAGGCCGTGCCCTGGACCATCAGTCATTAAGACATCCATGGTCTTGTCAAAGGGATGGTTTTTGGAGGAAGGGTTCCTGGGTTGAATAAACGCTTGTTGATGCAAAAGCAAAAGTTGCGCTGGTGCGGCCGGAAAATTGCCTAAGTGACGTTTTGGCAGTTTCGATAGCCGATCTCTTCAGCGGACTATTCGATGTGATCTCCAAGTGAAGCAGAAGTGAGGTGACGGATCCAAGTTGGCCCGCAGATCCCAAGTTCGATATCTCGACCTTTTACAGCCCTTGCCATACAGGCTTCTCAACGATCGGCTCTGTTTTGCGCTCATCGAGGCAGATAACGCTTCGGGAACCATTTGTTTCAAAGGTCCTTCTGCAGTGCCTCTTCCAACGGCTTGAAACCATCAATCATAACTTCAAGCTTTTCATCCATCTTCTTCAACTCGTCTTTTCTCCTGGTGTTTTCTTTCATTAGTGCCTCTTTCGTATTGACTAACTCCAGTCTCTCCTGTTCCATTTTTTCTCGCTCCTGCTTCTCATGTTCGATCCTCAGCGGCATCAACTCCTGTTCTGACAGCTCCGCTTGATCAGGGAATATCGCAAGATACTCGTCTAGCGATCGTAGTGGCAAATGTGTGTATGCATGATCGTATCCCTCACAAGCGCCGATCTCGCCCATCAAATGTCTCTGCTCGTAGTACAGATTCTGGAGCTGTAGCAGTAATCGGTCAACCTCCTGCCGTGCTTCCGCTGTCTCTTGCTTTGTCGCTCTGGCTCCAAAGGCAGCTTGCCGTTGCTGACCTCGTAGCTTAGCCAGGTATGCATTGAGCATCTTCTGGTGCTGCGCGAGCTCGAGTTTCAGCTCCAAGGTAGGGTTTGCGGTTGTCGCATGTTCTTCGAGCCATGAAAGCACGGATAGTGTTTGCGCCAGTGTGGCCTGTGAGGTGAGTAGTAATGGACGCAGTGCTGGATCTGTAATGAGTTCCCCAGCTGCCATATTGACGCTGCTTGACTGCGTGGCAGTGTTCGGGTTTGGTGGCACAGGGTTGGGAGAAATGAAGTTTAGTTGATGTTGTTCGTTTCGAAAGATCGGGCAGTGATGGTTCAGCCAATCGGAGTGAGCAATGCTCCGCATTCTGGGGATGAAATATTTCGAGATTCAAGCCAGAACTTCTCTCTTCCAAGGCATACAATTATGGCGCCAGATCGGGGACTGGAAGAAGCAGTCGCGTCACTGGACCTAGACTCACAAAATGGCAGCAAGAGCGCCAACACTGTCGGGAATACTGTCAACCTGACCGATGCTCAATCTGAGGTAGAGACGATTCCAGCGCATCTCTCTCATGACCCGGCGACAAATGGGAAGCGAGCAGATCCTTTTCAATTCGGGCAGCGCTTTCTTTCAGAGCAAGACGATGTCTTCGAATACAACGCCTGGGATCACGTCGTTCCCGACGATGCCCACTACGAATACTGCGAGGCCCAATATGCTGCACAGCGTGCTGCTCCTGTCTCCGATTTTGACCGAGCGCGTTTCAATGACACCCCAGAAAAATGGTGGGACTTGTTCTACAAGCAAAAAGCGAGTACATTTTTCAAGGACAGGAAGTGGCTGGTTCAAGAGTTTCCGGTGCTGAAAGAGGTGACTAGGCAAGATGCGGGTGAGAAGATTGTGCTCGAGGTGGGTGCAGGAGCAGGGAACACTGCATTTCCGCTCCTGCGGATAAATGAGAATCCGGCTTTGAAACTGTTCGCGGTGGACTTCAGTAAAAGGGCTGTTGAAACGATGAGAAACGCGGAAGACTACTCAGAATCCGAAGGCGTGATAGTTGCTGAGGTTTGGGATGCTGCTGGGGAGACCATGCCAAAAGGTATCGATGAAGGCAGCGTCGACGTTGTGATCATGATCTTTGTCTTCTCTGCGCTGAACCCCAAGCAGTGGCAACAAGCACTGAACAATATCCAGCGTGTCCTGAAACCTGGTGGGGAGGTGCTCTTCAGAGACTATGGGCGAGGAGATCTGGCGCAGGTTCGATTCAAGGCTGGAAGGTGGATGGAGGACAATTTCTACGTTCGAGGGGATGGCACCAGGGTGTATTTCTTCGAGAAGGAACAACTCGAGGAGATGTGGGGACACGGCTTTGATATCGAGAATCTGGACGTGGACCGTCGGTTGATTGTCAATCGACAGCGGCGAATCAAGATGTATCGTTGCTGGATACAAGGACGTTTTCGAAAGAAGCAACAAGGTCGCGATTAGAGATATTCTAGAACCCAGTCTAGATGTTGCTGAGAAGAGCACACCAGAAGAACAGTATTCCTTGAACCTTACACATGAGCCAATCCGAGACACCGCCGACAGCATGCGCACTGGAAGAGCAAGCCGGAAGGGAAGGTAACGGC
The DNA here is from genome assembly GCA_030247875.1 of Cladophialophora chaetospira. Taxonomy (NCBI): domain Eukaryota; kingdom Fungi; phylum Ascomycota; class Eurotiomycetes; order Chaetothyriales; family Herpotrichiellaceae; genus Cladophialophora; species Cladophialophora chaetospira. The sequence goes on from JAPDRK010000014.1 coordinate 1,002,474, forward strand.
CTCCAGGACGATCTCCTGCAACAAAATCGAACACATGCCATTAAAGCAAGAGTCGTTGGCGTTCCTGAACTGAACCACTGTGCTTTCAGAGTGACACCAAATGCTGTCAATTGACTGCCAATTGGACTTGAGAAGCGGTGCATGTGAAGATTTCCACGCGTAATCAGCGAACAGAAGTAACCAGGAATGCTGACACCTGCCATTTGAAATATATCTCACCTTACTATCCGCAGCAGGCCTGACCAAGCCAGCCAAGCGGCGGATTCGTCATGGATTAAAATGACGATGCGGTCATGTTGCACCCCTGTTTGAATCTCTACCTGCACGGCTTCCATCGCCACTTCTGTCCCAACCTCGATCTCCCCGCTAATTAGATACTTTTACACATTGTATAATAGTAGTGTAATTCTTGTTCTTCAAGTCAGTCCCTACCGAGTTGAACCCTTCCACTTCACGAAATTGCGGCGCGTCGCTCAACCATTGAACAGCCTATTTTAGAGTCCGGAACGCGACACGCTCCTGCGCCACCGACCTCGACAAGCTTCCGCCAGACGCCGAGAAACGCCTCAGTAGACTATTGATCCTTGTGATTTCGCATTGTCCTCTCTCTCGTCGACTTCACTTCTTCCGCCTCACGAGCTGCCGCATGTTCTGCTGTATCAGCTGAGAGAATGTCGTGCGCGACACAAACAGTCACCTTCAATGCCACCTCTACAAGTCGCGAAATCAGTCCTTCCGGTGTCGACGAGCGAACGAGTCTTTTACACCGGGGCAGAAGACACTCATATAATACCACTCCCAGACGGCGGCAGTCGAGCATTTGCAGCGCCGATGCGGTCTTTGTCCGAGTCGACCTATTTCTCACCGAGCTGAGGAGCAGGTTAGACCGGCTAGAAAAGTACCGGCAGGAGAGTTTCACACACTTCGACGCTCAGCTGGAACGAGCTTACCAAGCCTTGAGAGATGTTCGCGACTCTTGTGCACCCTCGTTTTCTGGGGAGCTGCTATGGGGCGCCGCAAGGCAACGCGCCCTTATCTTAGTCGAGACCCTCGAGACCGGCTACAACGACATCATGCCATCACGGGAAGGTTTGGAACATAAGGCGCAGGAAGGAATTCGGCTGATGGAATCATACCTCACCGAGTTAGAGTCGCGAGTACATGAAAGGAAGAACCACATAATTGAGACGGGTTGGAAAACGGTTGACCACTCATTCAATGCTGCCCGGGAGATATTTGAGGATGGCTTAGACAAAGCTCTACGCGCAAAAGACATACTCTCGGAGTCTATTTCTCATGCTCTAACACGCGCCGCCGAGACGAGGCTCATTCGCTACGAAGATCTTCCTATTCCTTGGAGAAACAATCCTCATATCCTCAAGGGTTATCGCTTCCACAGAACACCACTCGAGTGCCTCCGATCAATATTTCATGCTCACAATGAGATGTTCAACATCTGGTCTCACGGTATCGGCCTCATCGTGGTACTTGCTGTGGCATTCTACTTCTATCCTATGTCAGCGGCGTTTCCTCTGTCGAGCAAGATGGATGTCTTGGTCGCTGCCTGTTTCTTTGCTGCGGCAATAAAGTGCTTGATCTGCTCGATCATGTGGCATACTATGAACAGCATTTCGGATAAATGCCTGTACGACCGTTTCGCTTGTGTCGACTATACCGGTATTTCTCTTCTGGTAGCAACAAGTATTCTCAGCACTGAATGGACGGCTTTCTACTGCGAACCGGTATCGAGGTCGATCTACATGACTCTGACAACTGTGCTTGGCTTTGCTGGCGCCATTTTACCCTGGCGGGAGAGCTTTAATCGAGCTGACATGGCTTGGTTTCGAGTCACCTTTTTTGTGACCATGGCTGCGGCCGGGTTTGCTCCTGTGCTCCAGCTGAACTATACACGAGGGCCAGAATGGACCTTCTACTTCTACGCGCCGATCGCGAAAAGTATGATGGTGTATTTTACCGGCGCGCTCATTTATGCTTGTCAAGTGCCCGAGAAGTGGTGGCCGGGCTCATTCGACTATTTTGGGTGCAGCCACAACATCTGGCACGTCGCTGTCGTCCTCGGCATCATTTTCCACTATACCGCGATGCAGGAATTCTTCCAAGGGGCATTCAAGAGGGCAAGTGAAGGTTGCTGTATGGTTTGATGCATTGTTTCTGGTTGGATTGAGGTGGTGCGTAGCGACGGTCTACGAACGCATTGGATAGGGTAGCATTGCCACCTCAAGGTGTCAGCAAGAGAACGGTAATGGATGTATATATAAATTTTCAGCTGCGCTTAGGTGCTGCAATCATCGGATTCTTCAAACTCCCCCGTCAATCGTCACAATATGTTCGCGTAGAAAGGTGCAACACTAAAGTTGACCCCGCGAATCAGCACACTTCGTAACCGAATACGAAGGTTTCCTTTTCCAGCAGCCGCCGGCTTGAACACCAACGTTACTGATCTCTTCCAAGCTCGAGATTGAACGCACATCGACTCTTCCGAAAATGTGGCAGCCTGAAGCCCAAGATGGTAGATATCGTATTGATTCTCCTTGCCTCCTTTCGTCCCTTCCCACCTGGAGAACGCCAATGTACCACTATTGGCACCAACCCGCAATAGGATTGACCTAGGCCATGATCTGGACTTCATTTGCAAGCCCTGGGCGCCAGTCCAATGCGAAACAGCAAAAGACCATGCAGACGGTATTCAAGGTCCCACTTCGTCAACGACCCACGCATCAAAAGGCATTGTGACACCAGAAAAGTCTAGCTTTTACACAAGAAGGTCGCATAAGAAAAGCCGCATGGGGTGCAAATCATGCAAGCAGCGACGAATCAAGGTTTGTGTTTCGCATGGTTCATGCAAAGGCTATGCTAGACTAATCTCATGCGCAGTGTGACGAAAACAGAGAAGGGGGTTGTTTTAAGTGCCAGCAGCACGGGATTGATTGTGACTACAACAGGGAAAAGCGGCCACAGGGTACAGGCTGTCTCATTCTACGGAAGCAGCAGCAGCAGCAAAATTCGAATCACACCGTACTTGACGATGTCGAAATCACCCACTCGGCCAGGAGCGACAGTTCGAAGTCGAGTTCAAGGTCGTCTACTCCACTCAGTCTCGCATCCAGCCTATCTGCTCTATTCCCTTTCGAGGGTCCAGGCGAGATCACGCCAATCGTCCAAACCTTGAATCACTTCGGCACAGTCACATACTGCACAATGGGATCCGGAATGGGACAGGAGATCTCCAAAGGACCCGCGTTCCGTCTCGCTCTCGAAAAGCCCTACTTGATGCACGCAATCAATGGTGTGGCCGCAGACCATCTCTGTCACCTACTTCCTCAGGCTCAACATCCCGTCCAACATTGTCAAAGTCAGCTTGCTAGTGTATATCATTGGCAAAGAGCGTTTGAGCTGGTTCGTGAGGAGCTGTCTACTCGAGTCACAAGAGACAATATGGATGCTTTGATGTCCAGCATCATGTTGATCGGGGTGCACCAATTTATGCTTGCAGGAACCACACCAGATCCGAGCAAAAGTTTCATTTATGCACCTGTCCACCAGAGAGAGGACGGTCTGAACTGGTTACAGATCAATCGCGGCTTCACGGCCATGCAAGCAGCACTTGGCACATCTATGAGAGAATCGGTCTGGTTTCCTGTGCTCGTCGACTCGGATATCAAGGAGCAGTCTGCGAAAATCATGAACCCAGAGGCTGGCGACGACACTCATGCCTTGTTTATTGATTTCTGCGAGGTCACACCAGCGTCTTCACCAAAGAACAATGCGTACTACGATGCGCTGCAATGCCTCCTCTTCCTCCGAATGCTGAAACCCAGCATCAACAATTTCAACAAATTGATCACGTTTATTGGGGTCATTGAAAACGAGTTTCTTCGCCTCTTGATTGAGAGAGAAAGGCGAGCACTGCTGATTCTGGCGCATTGGCTTGGTTTGATGAGTGAGCTGAAGCAATGGTGGCATAGTTCGAGGTGCAAGAGCGAGTGCTTAGCTATCACAACATTTCTGATGCATGATCCTGACGAAAGAGTTAGGATGCTCTTGCGATATCCGGCGAGGACTGTAGGGATTGTGTTGACACACGCCGAGGAGTAGTAATAGTAATGATAAAGGTGTGAGTACTCTGTAATGAGATTTGTGAAACTCGGATATAGTCCCATATCTCCAGGCGGGCTCCGGAGACGCGTGAATCTACTCCCGCCCGGTGGCAGGGCGCCAATCGTGTCATTTGGGCGGCGTCTCAATGCCAGCCGGCCGCCTGGCGTATCACATGACCTATCTAACTGCGCCTTTCTACAGAGTAGTCAACGCCCGATTTCAACGAACTCACTTCATCTGGCTGTTCTAACTTCACTCTACCGGACACTTACCTATACATTTATCAATGCACATGGTTGGCAAGGCTGTCACTCTCTTACCGCCCCTTCCACTTTGTCGACCTTCCCATTAGAATCGAAAGTGAAAGATGTGTTCGGAGCCATTGACTTCCTCAACGTGCGGCCAGTCGATACCTTTACAAATCCACTCAGTATGGCCGCTACATCAGATGTGCCGCCGGTCTCAATGCCAGAAACAGTGCCAGCGAGACCTGGTCTTTCCCCCTTCGAACTCTTGATAACCTGCAACCCTCCGATTCTCCAATCCCTACTCGCTCAGGTCCCGACCGAGACCATCTTCCGGCTCTACCAAACATCGCCATACCTACGAGACTTCTTCGCACGATCACCCACATCCTGGCGGTATATTTCATGGCGCCTCTATCAACCCACAACCACGGCAGTGACCGCGGCCGCCAATGCAGCAAACGGACAGAGACAGGCCAGTAACTATGCGCTTGACCAAATCATTCTAACAGTCATCAACCCGTTCAGTACGAGGCTGGCCAGTTTGGAATTGGACAACACCGCAGTGAGTGGGACGACACTCACGTCAACAGTGCTCATACTAAGGAGAGAAACACTTCTACACGTCTCGGTCCGCGGGTGCAAGAATGTTTCACTAAAATATCATATCAACCCGTGGCTACAAATGCATGCTTTGGCTCGGGACAAGCCAGACTCCATAGGTCCGTTGGGTTTCGAAAAACTGGCTTTGAAGAGTCTATACACGTATCGATGCCGCCATCATCGGCGGAGGCCATATCTGCCTAGCAGCCTGGCACGAAAAGAAAGCGACAGCGAGCCTACACATGAGCTGGTTTCAACATGTCATAAGCTCGGAATCTGGACAGATACTGCCTGGTGCACCACACCTGGAGCACGGTGTTATCGTCGGCGAGGTTATGTCAAGTTGCGCATGCCACAGGACCCCAGAGAAGTCTGGGTGGTGTACGACCGGTTATGGAGGAGTCGAAATTGGCTCGGGCCGGTCGAACAGCCCAAACACTTAGCCAGCTCTCACAAGAAGCGAAAGCGAGATTGCAGAAGTTGGGAGTACGACGAAGAAGGCATGAATGGGGAAGCCACTGGAACGGGTCCAGAAGCGAAGTTCACACCAGCCCATCTTCGAGAATCACACCGAAAGTTTATCGAGAATGTCACTTGCCAAAACTGTGACGTAGAGATCTTGGAGAGATGTGAGCAGTGCTCCGTTATGATGCACTGTTCAGGATGCCGAAAGACTCTCTGTGCCAGCTGCGCCTTCGATCGCCCTTATCTACGAAACAAGAACGCCCCGGAGGAAGAGAAAAACAAATTTTGGTGGGCCCCTGGTTGTGCCGTGTCGCCTTGCTCCATGCAAGACCAAGATCTGCCTCCTCAGGGAGCAGCCAATGGGAACCAAGCCACCAACACCAATAGTCTTCCAAACATCAAGTTCAAATGGTGCTGCACGGAGCCGCTATTTTCTGGAGGCGGTGGCATCACTTTTAGCAGCAATGCTACACGAGACACTGATCGTATACGCGCGGCGCCGCTTCCACCCGGACAAGGTTGGGAAGATCCCGAGTTCAGTCCTGAGAGAGCAGAGGAACATCGCGACACTGTCACGCAGATGAGCCTTGGTGGTCGGTGGCAGTCCATCGATGGCCTGTTTCAGACTGCTGCATCTTTAAGTACAGGAGAGCACCCTTCTGTGTCCGTGCCCAGGGTCCTCTGCGACGATTGTTATAGTGCGAATCACTGGAAGATGAAGTGCAAGGCCTGTGCTACGGCTATCTGCCTAAAGCATGACATTGGGGATCGCGTCAAGGCGAGGCTATGTGGCTCTAAAGATCTGGCGGTCGAGAAACAGGAGTACAAGTCGAAACAGAAGGCTTTGAAGTTGCTCGCGACGTTAATGAAGCAGCGGAAAGGGAAGCAACCTGCAGCGGACCAAGACAATAATAACGATGGGGAGAGCATCGTCAGCACGCCCAGAGCTGCCAGAGCGGCCACGATGCCTGCATCGATCCTTTCTCCCGCGGCTGCTTCCGATGTGGCAACAGAAAGTCCTGAGCCGCTTCGTCTCGCTGAGGCCAGAATCGCGGCGAGGGCGATACGGGCTCATCTGGCTGAGATGGATCGACCTCAGCGTCCGCTGTCACCGGCTTCAAACAGCACTGGTCCTCTTTCCAGGTCAACATCCCCAACGCCTTCAACCCATTCAATACCAGCAACACCAGAATCTCACTCGGTACCTCGGCGAACGTCACGACCTGATATTCCCTCAGGACCCAAATGGCAAGGATGCCAAGCATTCTTCTGTCCCGCCAGCAGGACAACCCCAGGTGACCACAGACGTCGATGCACAGCAGCCATGAAACAGTGTGTGGACTGCAAGATCCACGTCTGCAGTGACTGTACAAGTACTCTGGAGCCGCTATGCCCTTGCAAAGGATGCCAAGCACCACCGTCAGACGACGTCAATGGCATGAACACGACTATTCCTGCAATAAACACTCCTGCTCCTGGTACCCCCCTCTTCTTTTGCCCCAACTGTCGCTGGGATCGGATGAGATCGGGCAAATGCAAACGCAAATCCGAAGCGTTTCTGAAAGCACAGTCATTGTCAATGAAGAGGTTCAAGAAGAGGAAGGAGAAGATGCGCAAACCAGTTGCGGAGAGGAGAACGAGTCAGGGGAATGCAGGGAATCAATCAAGCACGGAGCAGGCGATCGATGGCTTGGTCGAGTTCTTCACGAGTCTGAATATGCAATATCCCGCGACAGCGGTGGTCCAACAAGGAGAAGCAAGCACTTCGTCAACCTCGGACGGCAGGTCACCGAGTGAGGTAGTGAGCAGCAACCCCGACGAGATCAGAGAGCTGGAAGATATGGGCGCTCTGGCACGAGATCTGATCCGACGCATTCAGCGCTTGAGAGATCAATTTCGTCCTGGATCCCTGGCAGCTCTTGCCTTGCCGAACATACGCGTTGAGGACGAAATGCAAGCCGCTGCACAGATGCTGGCAGGCAACGTTGCGCAGAGTATGGCACACGAAGCCTTGGCTATGCAGATGGCCGCAGAGATTGTTGGTCCTCAACATGCCATTCATCTACCAGCTTTGCCTGGTGCTAATGGCACAGGCAACGTGAATGCGCCGGTGTTCGTTCCGGGACAGGGCTTTGGTCCCAACACGATCGCCCAGCACCATGAGCCGGACTTGATGGCTGACATGGAAGAATTTGATGACGAGGATGACGGTCAATTCGAAGATGGAGGAACGAGTACGGAATGAATAAGCTGATAATTAAGATCCAAGGCTTCTCGGGGTATGTGCGATGGGTGGGAAGGCATCTTTTGAGAGCTCTGGCATGATTAGACACATGGCTTCTGTGATGCAAGTAATGGTGTCTACTCAGAATGAAAGATGAGCGATGTATTTTCTGCGCTGACATATCGTTCGGTTTCTGGCTCGGAGCACTCACGAGGCTGGAAGCCAATAGGGGCACTCCTCTGAAGACCTTGCCAAAAACTTAATCGAACGGAGAGGAACATGAAATGTTTGCCTGTTTCCCTTCTGCATTGTCCCTGTTCCACTGTCTCGCTGTCAAAATTGTAACAAGAGGCACATTATCTGGATCGCAGGTTCCCACAAAATCTGATTTCCTATTCTACCACCTCCATTCCATTGTCCGGATCTATCGACTTCTCGGCATCACATCGGACTTCAGCATCGACCAACCAAGATGGACCGACCGATACCAGTACACTATTTCGCCTTGTCATGTGTCCTGATTTTCCTGATAGTGCTACTGCTCACACACTATCTGCTTCATCAATTGTCTCTGCAGGTGGCAGAGGCGGGATAATTCGATGTCGATCACCTCTCCGACATGGAACGCAACTCCGAGCATTTCGGATGAACTATTCCTCCACTACCGACCTTGTGAACCTGGAACGTCAACGAACGAGAAAGACTCAGCGGTCACGATTTTATATAAGTATGCACGCCAGCCCTCAAGCACAAGTAATGAACTCCTTGGATCCAAATCATCTGAGCACTCACCATATCCACGATGCCGAAAGTTATTGCGGTCGTCGGCGCGACGGGCGCGCAGGTTCGTCAGCTCCTTGTCTTATCCTTTCCTGTCCCTTCCTCCCAAGACACTGACCCTTGTACCAGGGCGGCGCCGTAGCCCGCACGTTCCTCGCCCTCCCAGACTGGACAGTCCGGGCTATCACGCGCAACACTTCCTCCTCTGCAGCTCTCGAACTCCAAACCCTAGGCGCAGCCCTCGTCGCAGCGAACCTCGACGACGTGTCTTCTCTGATCACCGCCTTCACCGGCGCAGACGCCATCTTCGGCGTCACCGACTTCTGGCAATTCCCCAAAGATCCCAAGACGCATGAGATGGCAAAGCAGAAAGGCATTACCTGGAACGAAGCATCTTATCTGCTCGAACTCCAGCACGGGAAGAATATCATCGACGCTGCCGCCACTGTCTTGTCGACTCCGGAATCGAAGCTGGAGAGGTTGGTCTTGTCCTCGCTTGCGGACGTGAGGAAAGCTAGTCAGGATAAGTATACCTGGGCGTATCACTTTGACAGTAAAGCGCATTTTGTGAAGTATCTCAAGGACAAAGCCGACACTGTGCCTGACTATCGGGCACTGTTTAAGAAGACGAGTTACCTGCAGATGGGATATTACCTGGACAATTGGCGCATTCCAAACAATCCGATCTTGACGCCAAGAAAGGTATGTTGCAAGAGGTCCCTGCTCAGTGCTTGTAGATTCGGGAGATTGTCTGGCTGACACGAACAAAAGCAAACGGATGGCTCATTCGTCTGGAAAACCATCGTAGCGAACGATCCGCGCCTCGACAAAAAAGAGCATCTCGCGCCCTTCGTACATCCACCTACCGACACGGGCCCTTTTGTCTCAGCGCTCGTGCTCAAAGCGCCCCCTCAGACAACAATGCTAGGAACCTGTGCGCAAATGTCGTTCTCCGAGTACGTGAGACTGTGGGGAGAAACACTGCACGTCCGGGCCAAGACTGAGGATTATCCGGTCGACGACGTCATCAGAGATTTGCCGGATGGATTTGGACTTGAAGTTGCGGAGACGAGCTTGTTCGTGAAGGAGTACGGGTGGGATGGTGGTGAGGGGGCGAAGTTACCTTGGGAGTGTGGCGTGAACAGAGAGGATTTGATGGATGTTAAGAGGTACATCGAGGAAACAGATTGGTCGGCAGTTCTAGGGTGAGATGTTGACTGCACGGGCTGCCTGTGTTGTGTTTCATGGACTGAAGATCGATATGCAGGCGGTACAGTAAGCATTGCCAGCATCATAACGCCGAAGGAACAAAAGCCATGCTTCCCTCTCGACTGGGTTCGTCTTGTTCGAGACTCGTTGTGAGGAAAACTGAACACTGCAACTGTGAAGCCGCGCATCGTAGTGCATATCTGTCATGTGCGCAGAAGATCATTGCCTCCTGTTGTGGTGGCTTTTGAGGATTCGACGGGATTTTCAGTTGCGCGATCTCCGCGGCTCGGTCTATTTGCGCGAAGTTCAATCTGACATGGCGTCACGAACGGCGTCGATGTCGTCCACAGAGCCATATAGCCTATAGCGGTCTCATCGGGCAATTTGGACATCGGCAGAGCCATGAGGGGCAACGCCATGAATCTGGTGAGTTTAAGGTGAGGTGAGCGTGACATCAAATCATGATAGACTCGAAAAGTCTGAGAAATCGGACTACGACGCCACGCCGCTTTTGAGCCCACTCACTTCCCCTCAATTGAGCCTCACCTTGCTAATCGTACCTTCCTTGCCTTGTCGCGCGATCGTGTTTTGAAAACACACATTCTTACTTCATCCAAGCACGAGATCGAGTCCTCAGGGCGCTGTTTGTCTTTCTCCCCAAATCATCTGACCGGTCGAAACATGTCTGAACCAGCTTTGAAGCTCCCTCTGGTAGGAAAGCATGCTGCGAAAAGCTGTTGGCGACATCGGAATTCAAAGCCAAGCGTGCCGCTTGCCTCGAAGAGCGCGGAGAAGGTCATCCGAAAAAATTGCTGAGGCTGGCACCAAGCCATTGGTGCTGCACTAAAGTCATCAACAATGATGGATGCCCTGTCTTCACCATCGATTATGCGTCGAATTGCTGAGTGCTCAAGCTCAAAAGTTCGCCTAGCACAGGCTCGAACCACGCATCTCAACGCTGACTGACGCTCTCGGCGTCGTTCAATGATTGTTGCTGTCCCCAAGACTTAGCAACCATGTGTGTGCTTATATATTTTCTCTTGCTTCTTATTCTCTCCATCTTATTGACTATTTGGCTCTTGTGGGCATTATTTTGTTCGAACAGCACGTTATGGCGCTGCGCAGCAATGCCAATATTCGCAGGCCGTCCTTGCCGCCAATCACCCGGAAGCTCCTGTCGGACTATACTGCATCGAGCATCTCTACTGCCATCTCAGTCAAACCTTCTTGGTTCGCTTCGAGCCGTCGCTGCCAGACAAGCACCCTAATGCACACCGAGCTCTTGGATGCCTCGGCTCCCACGTTTTCAAGTCAGTAGTGCACCTCGAAGAGCCGCACGATCTCCTAGGTACCAGTGCGATGCGCCTCTGTCATACGGCAGAGATCTCAGATCGGCACATCGTCTCCTGGATCGGGATGTTGGCAACGCTTATAGGAATGGCTGGAGCCGAGCCACTATCAGCGAATCGTACTCTAGATTGTTACGCTAGGGACTGGTGCGAAAGCTACATTTCGAGACCCCTCCTTTCACTAACTAACAGGGCGCTCTTCTGCAAGCCAAGGCGGGCTGTTAGGTGGCAATCGTAGTCGTCGTGGAATGCAAAAGTGCGTTCAAATGTCTTAAAGCTTTGGGGCCAGAACCTGATCGCGCCTCACAAGCTTCTCAACCTGTTCCTCTCGATGATGGCGGTATCCAAGCTGACCATTATCGTAGGGATCTTTGCGACGCTTTGTTCGTATGTTCTGGCATATGCTCCAGGCCGGCATGCAAGGCTGCGAGAGCAGGTTGACATCTACAATGCTACAGCACTTCACGAGTACAGGCTTGCATTGAGGCAGAAGCACTTCAGCCAGAGAAGCTCCTGCGCACCCGGCTTGCTGTCCAACAATTTTGCTGGGAGATTCGAAGACCCCTTTGGAGGAATCTCGCTCAAATCACGTCAGTCATGTATTGGTAACCAGAAAAACTACTGTTTCGGGACTTCCAGTACTCAGTATTGTGATGATTGTGGAATCTGCTGCACACAATCAGCTGGACCTTGGTGCTGCATTACCAATGGCGGATCAGTGGTAAAGACATGCTGCCCAGCGGATACCGGTCTCGCGAATGGTCAACAAGGTTGCTGCTTTACATGGCAGACCTGTGATTCTACCACTGGCTGTACGGATCCATCGTAAGCATAGAACGATCTGCTCTCTCGCATACGTGTCTAACGATTTCCAAGTACCACAATAACCACTACTATCACAAGCTGGTCTACCGTCTACACCACATCAACGAGCACAGACACCCAATATACCACCTCGGTCATTATTTCCTCACTCTGGTCGACTGCTTGGACGACGGTGTCGAATGCTCAAACCGCGACCGAGGTGATACGTACTACACTTTCAAGTGCTAAACAGCGTCGGACGGTCGCGGCTGAGTATGACGGAGAAACAAGAACCATACAACCTACAAGCAGTGAACAAGATCAGCACCCTAGACCTCACACAATTGCGACGGACAGCGTTCAAGTCCCGGTTGTTACGCTCCTGACCTACGCAGAATATGACTCTGTCGCGCGGGACTTGCAGAATTTGGGAGTCATTGTGAAGCGTCAGACAACGATTACATCAACGAGCACAGCCTACACTTCCGCGACCACGACTGTGCAGAGCGTCGAAGTATCATCGGAGCTGCTAACCGTATGGGTCACCTCAACCACGCACCTCATAACGACGAAAACCACCTACGTAGATGCGCAGGTGACCGTCAGCGTGACCTCAACAATCACGCCGCCTGAGCCCACCAGCACTTCAAGTTCGCCGACCACAAGTCCTTCTTCGAGCCAGCCCATCACAAGTTCTCCTTCAACCGGCAACGGCCCACCGTCTTCAGCCGGCGCCGCCCCGGTGTCTGCGACAAGCACTACCCCTGCTGTTGGCGCTGGCGGCGGCGGTGGCGGCCTCTCCAAGGGTGCAGAAGTTGGCATCGGCGTGGGAACAGCGGCGGGCTCTCTGATAATCTGTACCATCATCCTCTTCTGGTGGCGTCGTCGCCGTCGTCACCCTGACAAACAAGGCAACGACCCTTCCTCCCCCATGGCTCCCGCCGGTGGTTTCCATTCTCAATCCGAGCAAAAATCCGAGCTGCCGGGGAACCACGCGATGCAAGAAAACTATCCTCAGATGTATCCGTACAGTCCGAATAGCGCGGGTACCGGCTACGGAGCTCCTTTGCCGGCATATCATGATGGTTATGCGCCGAATGGGCCCGTACCCGCAGAAGCCCCAGCGCATGAACAGTACACACCGCAGCACCAAAATCAAGGACAGCGGCCACAATCATTCCAGTACGCGCCGTACGAGTTATATGACGAGCGGCCGCAGGAGCTGTACAATCACAGGTATGAGCGCGGATTGCGGTTGTCAGAGGCTGAATAAAAAGATGGATTGGCATACCCAAGCAAGGTTCCTACCTGGCAGAAGATTATATGGAAATGTCCCACCTGTCGTTGGACCAAGATTCGTGTCCCTCGATACTGGTGGATGCTGCGATGTCATCTGTGTCTGTCGGTCCTGATCTCCACCGTCTTTGCGAGGACATTGCGCCGGTCCGTTCCTACTGGCGGACTCCTGGAAGCCACTTCACAATCTATATATGTGTGTGTACTGCGCCGGGTTACACCAGCGATCTCTGCGAACTCATTCGTGGCAAATCGTGCTGGCCTTCGCAGCCTGTCTTTCCAAATCTGCAAAACCAGTGGCAACCACCTCCCAAATCCAATGTCGATTCCAAACAACTATTTCCTCCTCATGAGCATCGACATGCCCATCGACACTAAAACATGCCACGTTGCAGTAATATGGAGATGCCAACATATTTCTATTTTGTGGAAGCCGGAGCCTGTGCTACCAAGACAATCACTGCTTGCGAATTATGGCAGAAAATCCACAGATGAAGCAGGATCGGAAGTCGCCGGTGTGTCACTAAGTATGGCGCGCGAGGCTAAGGATGAATAAGGATCTACGGCTGTCGGAACTGCTGCTGATAGGTCAGACTGCTCAGTGTTCGGATCGGACAGACCCACTAAGAGGGATATAATTCTGAGGTCATTGAGACAGGCTTCACGGTGTATCTTTTACGCGAAAACATCAGCCCAGCCGCCACGCTGCCTTACGCAAGGTGTCATGACAAGAAGGCTTCTTATATAGGCGTTTGGCAGGTCCGAGCCTTCTTCTGCCACGCACGACTTCCGAAGCTACACCAGGGCCATGGATCCATCAGCAGCATTCACAAGCTGTGAACAACACAACGGCTCCAACCAAGGACTTGATTGGGACTGTGCAGTCAATCAGACTGCCGTCCAGGATCTTGCTGCAACCCTCCATGAGCGCAACAGCCGTGGCTGGCGACGCATCGTACTCAACTTCACGCCATCATGGTTCGCAGTTACAATGGGCACCGGAATTGTGTCGATCCTTATCCATAACCTCCCGTACAACGGCAGGTGGCTCTACTGGATCTCCGTCGCAATCTTTTGTTTGAACATCTTACTTTTCATAACATTCCTAGCAATCTCAATCCTACGATACACCATGTTTCGGGGCTTGTTTCGATTCATGATCAGTCACCCTGTCCAATCATTGTTCACAGGAACATTTCCCATGGGTTTAGCCACGATCGTGAACATGGTGGTGTTCGTCTGCGTGCCTGCATGGGGCTACCGGGCCACGGTCCTGGCTTGGACGTTGTGGTGGATCGACGTGGCGATAGCGGTGTCGACCTGCTTCTACCTGCCCTTTGTCATTATGTACAAGCACGACGGCCAGCTGTCAAAAATGACAGCGGTCTGGCTCCTGCCTATTGTCTCGACTATTGTCGCCTCTGCCTCAGGTGGCATAGTTGCAGAGGTCCTCCCGAACCCACGACACCAGCTGTGGACTCTGATAACGTCTTATGTCCTTTGGGGCACTGGCTTTCCACTCGCCATGGTCGTGCTGGTCATGTACTTCCACCGACTTACCGTGCATAGCCTCCCACCGAGGGAAGTCATCGTCTCCGTCTTCCTCCCGCTTGGTCCGCTCGGCCAAGGAAGCTTCGCGCTTATGCAGATGGGTAAAGTGGCGAAGGAGGTGTTCCCAAAAACGGGGACGCTCGACATGACGGCCGGAAACACGTTCTACAATCTTGGCGTTGCCTTGGGACTTATCATCTGGGGCTACGGCCTCGTCTGGCTCTTCTTCGCTCTAGGGAGCATTACCCGAAGCAAGAAATTTCCTTTCAACATGGGATGGTGGGGCTTCACTTTTCCTCTCGGCGTTTACAGTGTAGCCACGACGACTCTGGCGAAAGACCTACCCAGTGCGTTCTTCAGGATTCTTGGGACCATTTCCTCGTTGATTGTCGTCTTCTTGTGGTTGTTGGTATCCATTATGACGTTAATGGCAGCTGCAAAGGGCAAAATCTTCTACGCTCCATGTGTCGAAGCGTATGAAAAGAGGCAGATGTCTATGAACATGCAGTGGAGGGGCTCAAAGACGTCAAGATCGCAAGACGTATGATCTCTGCACACGAGAATGAAGCATGGAGTGGATGAGTCTGTAGTGCTAGGTGCACGACTAGCAGTTGTGGCCAGCTCGTTGGCGGACAATTCCATGACGATCAGTCGGAGGCCGCAGCCACCAGCGTATAGTTCACAGCATCTACCACCGGCGACCTTTACAGCACCTCGCCAACACCCTCAAATGACATTTACAATTATCTTTCCAGTATGCTCGCCAGTCTCAAGAAGTCGATTGGCCTCCACCACCTCGGATAGGCTGAAACGGTGGCTGATCAACGGATCGATCCTCCCTGCGGCTGCTAGCTGCAGAATCTTTTCTTGATCCCGCCTAGTTGAGGCCCGTGCTCCCAGTATGGTAAGATTCTTCACGAACAACTGCAGAATGTTCAACTCGATAGAAGTCCCACCCACAGTGGCTGCAAGGACGACGCGACCTCCCATCCGAGTACTGTCGATGCAAAGGCCCGCCATGCGGCCACCGACGCTGTCGAGTGAGACATCCACTCCAAATCCGTCGTGGGTGTGGCGCTTGATTTGTGCCTCAATGTCTTTGTCTTTGTAGTTTAGCACTACATCCGCACCTATCGCCAAAAGACTGTCTTCTTGGATGGGTTCGACGACAATGCAATGATCGGACTCGCTCCGGACAGCTTCGCCAATTGTATTGCTGCAGTTCCCATTCCACCACTTGCCCCAGTGACAAGGATAGACTCCCCTGGACGGAGGTGTGCGCGTTCATCGAGCATGTGTATCACAGTCCAATAGGACCACAGAAGGCACACCGACTTCTCATAGCTCAGATTTGAGGGTGCCTTGAGTTCTCCGTGCTCTGGTCGGACGAGTGATTGTTGCTGGGAAGTGAGTCGCTTTGATGGGTTCGTGCTCTCGGAGTTTGAGGGGACCGAAGAAAGTTGGGACTTTGAAGAGAAGTTCTTCGTTTCGCTGGACCTCGAATACATCGTCCTCCAAGGGGTAGGATGTGATAATTTCGCTGACTGTGGCCATTTCACGTGCTGCTTGAAGCTCGAGAAACCCGCGCGAGAGTAAGTGTGTACGAGATCAGAGTAGGACCACTGCTGGTAGGATATGGAATATAGTGCCCCTATCAAGCGAATGCGGCCGTGCAGGAATATCTGTCGAACCAGGTTCAGTCGGCTCCGGAACCAGACTCGGCCGAGCACACAAGCAGAAGATTTCTTACCACGGGTTGGTATCTTTCTGATCCCCTCTCTGAGACGGTGAACGTACGTGTTCCACCACCATTTTGCTTCCCACATTCCTTGGACGATCCGTTATCTTTGTGGGCCTGACCGTCCGGCGACTGTGGCGTTTCTGTGCTCTGCTATTGTGCTTTCCTAATTGTCTTAGGAACAAGTCTCATCATCAACCCTCTCTGATGGGCAAACCAGTAGCCTGAAATGGTCCAGTCGCCCTGCTCCATCGCCCACTCAAAATCGAAGACTCGCAGAATTTGAGGAACGAATTTCGTCATTTCGAGCATCGAGATGTTTTTCCCTGGACGGCTGTCAGTGCATTGTATTGACGCAGAAACTGCAAGGTAGCGTCGAAAGTGGCTCACCTAGACATGTTCTGTTCCCACCACCAAACTAAGTTGACAGTTGTTAGCCACTCTTTACATCACGAGAGACGTCCATCAAGTTCATACCGTCATAAGATGCTGATCCATAGCTTTCACTTTCGTTGCATCTCCACTCAACCACCTCTCTGGCCTGAAGTCTTCTGCATCTTGCCCGAAGATAGTTTGGTTCCTGTGAATCACCCAAGCATGCATTCCCACAATCGTGCCTGCGGGAAGGTAGTGTCCGCACATTTCGGCACCTCCGGCGGGGACGACGCGTTCTAATGGGTAAGAAACGGCAGGATGAAGACGCATGGCTTCTTTGATAACCGCTTGACTATTGCTCGCATTTAGGATAAGGGCCAAATAGCATATCGAGGCGTGGATCCGGGAAACTTACAGGTATGACAGGTCCATTCCTTGTTCAAAGGTGACATACTCCGAGAACTTACCCGACGCCTCGGCCTGGTCAATCTCGTCTCGTAATCTGTCGTAGCGGTTGCGATCCTTAGCGAGATAGTAGAAGATTGCTCTGAGAGCAATGCCAGTTGTGTCACTACCTGCGAACCTGGATTGTCGTGACTTAGCATCGGACCAACTCGTTTCAAGAAAGGTACGAAAACGTACATATTGGTCATCAAAGCAGACCAGACTTCGCGGTCGGAAAGCCGTCCAGGCTTTTCGATCTGGACCCTTCGTAGAAAGTGAAGGTAGTCTTGGCCACTGCTGTTATTCATTTTGTCATCTTCAAGACTTGCTGCCTTTAGTGCATCGCGGCCCATCTAGTAGCATAGGTCAGTCTAACTCATGTCTTGGCATTGTCAATGAGATGCATACCTCGTTCAATACCGTCAGAGGGTTTCCTTCAGCTAAAGCAGGTACCTTGGCTGTGTACTCAGTAAGCCTGGCGTTCCCAAGCAAGTAGCTATGCATCCCCTCGATCTGTCCGACAGCAGTGTTGTACCCATTGCCTTTTTTGAGCCCGGCTATGACATTGCGCCGGTCAGCCCGATTCTTGAGCATACCGAACGTCCTAGAGAAGGTAATGTTGCCGATCACGTCGAACGCGTACCACTGTAGCCACTCTCCGAGATCGAGTGGCTGGCCTGCTAAGTCAAGCATACCATCGATGAACAGTCTGCAGCACTCGTCGACCAGGGGTTCGAATTGGCGTAGATAGGAGAGAGAATATGTGGACGCGACCGCGCTTTTCATATTCTTGTGCCATGCAGGATCTCTGGTTGCAAAGACGTTGTCGAGTCTTGAGCCTTGGTAGTTTGATGTGAAAGTGTCGTAGAAAGGCGACTGGGAAGTCAGTGTGTGTATAATGATTGTCACGAAATGTGTTAATCTTACTTTCGGGTAATTGGAGCTTATCCCATAGATGACGGGCAAGAGAGTTGGGTCTGCAATGCTGACTTTGTTTGGGCCAACTCTGACGATATTACCATATTTCCGGTGTAGCTGGCCGAACAAAACGTGCATATTCCCTCTGAGTGCATTTGTGAAGAGGTAGAAGTTAGATATCCGAGCAAACAACGGACCTGGGATGCGACGGAGGCTCGACCTCCACTCTCTCAGTAGTAAGGCCGTCAGACATGTCACAATGGTGATGGCGAGTAGACTGCTTAAGCCACGGGCAGTGGAGCCGAGAAACTGATCAAAAATCATCTTCGTATTGGTACGCAGCCGATACTACGCTACGTGAATCTGTGGCAGGAACAGAAGTAGTCTTGTCCGTATTCTATAGTCTTCAGCAGTTTGAGGAAACGTTCAGGAGACCAGAGTAGACCAGGTATAAGAGGGAAACTCGCAGCCCAAAGCGAAAGCAACATATGGAAGCTCACCGAGGAGGGCGGAAACTCCAACTACTAAACGACATGTCGGCACATAGGTGTGGAACCATATGCAGTAAAACATTCGACACGTAACCAAGCAGGGGTATTCCCGGGGCAGACTGTTCTTGATTGGCGGGCACGCACAGGCTTACCAACGGTTTGATTCAGATTGGCGAAGTTGGCTCCCAGCCGCACCAAACTAGGGCCAGATCTGCCAAGCTGAACTCGGTCGTTCCTCCAGTCCGAAATTTTGCCAGTCTCCAGATTTCTGCGCAAGTCAGCGGTGGCACAGCCTTCCTGCAGCAGAAAGGTCCAAAGTTGTCGGAAAACATCACTTCGAAGAAGTGAATATCAGAGCCTGGTGTGGCAGATAGATCTGGCACGAGCTGAATCGTGCCTGTTTAGACCGCGGAAAAGCTCCAGTGAAGATGCAGATTGGAAGCTCAGAGAGGTACACAGGTGGAGCTCAGGCGCTGACGTTCGACGTCGACGGAAGGTTCAGATTGAAGATACTGACAAAGCTTGTCTTTCTCCCTTGATCCATCGATCCGCCGTCCATTGCTTGTTTGGTGTTTTGATGAAATGATCCTGGCTTGAGGTCTTCGGAAGCAATTAATTCGCTGTTAGGTATGTGTGTCAGGTCTTTGGCAGCAGCGGAGCAAGTTGCTCGCACCGAAACTCAATTTCCAGGACTCGAATCATATTCAACTCAGATGAGTATTACAGGCCGTCTAGACATGAAGCTTGGACAAGGACAAACAGACAAGACTCAAGCAACAAAACCTCCTCGCCTACTCCTGCCAAGAACCACGCGATGACGTCATCGAGTGGCCTTCAGTGACGGAGCAGAAGAGCCTCAAGTCCTCCCTCAAAAATAATCTGCTAGGGTTTGTCGACATACTGAGACTCACGACAAGGTAATATACATGCGCTTGATATTCGAGCCAAGAAGTACACCTGATCATGGCTCCGAAGATTTTCATGTAGGCTCCTCAGACTCCAGAGGCACAACTGATCTACTAACATTGCTCTCTCCAGCACCGGAGTAACTGGCTACATTGCTGGTGATGCCCTATTTGTCCTTTCTCAGGCACATCCAGACTACGAATACTCGCTTCTTGTACGAAGCAAGGAGAAAGCCGACCTGGTCAAGAAAACCTACCCCTCAGCCCGCATCGTGTTAGGAGACCTTGACGCTTCGGACTTGCTCGAGGAAGAGGCTTCAAAGGCAGATGTTGTCCTCCGTAAGTCCCGCGTTTTCTACTGTACAGAGGTGGGAGAACGATGTTGACTCTGCTCTCCGTAGACGCCGCAGACGCGTCTGACCATGAAGGCGCCGCGAAGGCCATCGCAGCTGGCTTGGTCAAAGGTCATTCCAGACAAAACCCAGGTTACTGGCTTCACACAGGCGGCACAGGAATCTTGACGTACAAGGATTCAGAAAACAACTTTCGCGGGCTTGGAACCTGGTCCGAGAAGCAGTACAACGACCTGGACGGTGTCGAAGAGTTGACCACCCTCCCCAACGAGGCTTTCCACCGAAACGTCGACAAGATCGTCCTTGAAACGGGCACAAAACACCAAGAGGCGGTCAAGACCGTCCTTGTCTGCCCTCCAACCATTTACGGTTTGTTCTGCGTATAAACCGCAACTCTGAGAACAGTCTGACCATTCACAGGGAAGGGCCGCGGACCTGCCAGCACGAGAGGTCGCCAAGTGTATGAGCTCGCGAAGCTGATATTGCAGAAGGAGTACACCCCAATCGTCGGAGAAGGGAAAGCAAGGTGGAACAACATACATGTCGCAGACCTCAGCGAAGTCTTCCTCCTCCTGCTCGACAAGGCTGTTTCCAAAAACACCAGTGACGAGATCTGGGGTCCGAAGGGCTACATGTTGACGGAGAATGGTGAACACATGTGGAGCGACCTTGCAAGAGCGATCTCAAAAGAAGCTCTCCAGCGCGGCTATATCTCGGGGGCAAAGGAAGATAGCCTGAGTAAGGATGCGGCGCTGGAGCAGGCAGGCTTCGAAGCGGTGAGCTGGGGCCTTAATTCGCGAGGGAAAGCCGAACGCGCGAGGAAGTTTCTTGGTTGGAATCCGACTCGGCCTTCGGTCGAGAGTGAGATCCCGAATATCCTAAGCGAGGAGCGTGAGCGACTGGAGAGATAGGCGACGATGCTGCAATGGAGATCGGACGCAGGGGGTTGCAAGACGTGATCCAGCGAGGAAGTGTTCTTGGTACACTCTTAGCAGAGTGGTGAGGCCTTTTGGCCAGCACCTCGTGTGGTATCCAATTGAAACAAAGGCAATTTTCCGGAATTCCTCCAGCTTATCCCAGGAAAACCCGATTCGAGGATCATGCAAGTCTGATCTCAACTGTGCTCTTTGTATCTTCAGCCAATTGTTTGCGACTTTGACTGTCGAGAAGGTGAGGAAACTCGCACCTTCCGATAAGCTTGTATACATTGATACCATCCACCTTCGTCGACACAGGTCTGAGCACAAAAGTGTTGAGACCACTGGTCTCAAGAAACACTTCATCACCGACTCGAGTAGCCATGTGAACGGCGCCTAAGACATGTTTGCGGATCGTTCGCGGTCGACCGTACCCTTCTGATGCTTTTTGGCGAGGATGTGAGGTCGCATTCAACTCAAGTCGTTTTAACTCTTCATCTCTCACGGCCTTTGTGACAGAATCATCGTCCCAATCGCACTGTTCAGAAAGTCCAATCTCCGTAGATTGGCGCAAGCAGCCAAGTTGCCAGCGATAGTATGGTCCACCAAAGTCAATAAAAATCGACAGTAGAAACCCTATCTGGAGAATAGTTTGAAACAATGAATCCTCCGCATCTGATGCTTCGTAGGCGTTAGCAGATCTCACGGCCGCCATATTTCAAAGGCCTTTCGATAGATGCTGTATCAACTGCTGTATCAGAGGGACTAACAGGCTGATGTCGTTTGCGATTGAACCGATGATCGAAGCAATGAGCCAGTCAAGAAGTGGTTCAAGATTTTCCTCCAGGAGTTGCTGCTGTGCATGATGGCCCCAATCTTCGGCTTTGGAGGGGCAATCGGGGTATTTGAGGCTCGAAGTTTCTTCGATGATGCCCAATGGTATTGCTCTAAGATGAAGAAGCAGCATCTCACCAATAGTAATCAAAGAAACATTTGAAAAGCCCGTTTTCAAGATTGTGGCCGATTCATTTGCCCCTGTGCCTGCCAGTTCCGAGCTGCCAAGGGTGAAGTCGAAACACCAGCTTGGAATATCATGCCTCGACAAGATTCCATTGGCCAGTTCAAGCGTGTATCCCAGTGATTCCGGACCGGAGGTGATATATCCTGCTGAGAGTGTCTTGATGACTTTAGATATGGAACTGTTTCGTTCATAGTCCGGTTTAATGCTCAAATTCCGCATGACGTGAGGACCAGCCACGTTTAGCAAAGAATACAACTTGTCTCGCGGTTCCGTTGCTTCCATATTCCGGGTAAGAAATAGGGCGTGTATCAGGTGAAAACGTTGGGGATTCTGGCCATACTTCCAGAAATTCAAAAATTCGTACAGCTTGCCGGGTTTAATTGCATCTTTTATCATCTCGAGATGTTCATCGACGTCGTCTTCGAAAGTTTTACCACGTTCGATCTCAACGTTCAGTCTGAAGTCGAGGAAGTCATGTACGACAAACAGCTTCAAGATCTGTGATGACCGGTGGCCACACGAGACCATTCCATCTTCCGCCACAGAGACTTCTTGAAGAATCCATTTTCTGGTCCAATACGGTCTGCGTAAAAGCTCATGCAGCGCTTTGATCTTCTCCTTCAACTGGGAGATGTGTTTCAGCGCATTGAAATTGTCGCAAAGGGATAAGATGTCGACAATCGATTCCTTATCAAATGTAGTTCCAAATAAATTCTCCGAATCGTAATTTCTACCCTTGCCGAAATTGAACGAGAAGAGCAATTGTGACATAAGTCGTTTATAAGACGTGGTGGTAGGAGAATGCGCTCGAGCGAAGCGTTCAATTTCATCTCCGAAGAGATTCCAAAAGTCTTGAATAAAATCGAAAGCAAGGTCGGAGTCAGGATTGGTCGAGGCGGGACCCAACCACGAGAGCACGCAAGAAGCCTTCTCATATATGCCCTTCATCATTGCGACCTGCTCGCTTTTCTCATGAGAATCATGCTGATTGATGCATATCTGATCGAGCCAGATAAAACGAGAAGTACCTTGTGTGGATCTCAGCTGTAGGAGGGCTTGGAAGAGACTCTTGAACACGTTGAAGTCGTGGCCGTCAAGTCTCACTCTTTGGTTGTCGTAAACATCGCCGGCACAGTAAGATAATGCTTCGTAAGGAATGTGATTATCTTCTGTCAGATAACATCTGTGTACGAGGTTCAGGGAAACGGGTTCGTGTGGCTTCCCAGATTGGATCTCCACCAAGCGAATTTCCTCTTTATCAGTAGACAAATCTTTGTAGACAGTAGAAAATGGGAAGCTCGAATTCTCTGGAGTTGGGAATGGGTTGACCGCCTCGACTGCTTTCTGCAACGGTGAAGTTGACCAATTCGACGGCGAAGACATTGTCTCAAGAGTTGCAACCCTTGTTAGAAATCGATATCAGAACCTTGAACAGCCGAAGGGACAGTGCTATTCGACGGGCATTTGAGCTTAAGGTTTACAGTGCAGTCGCGCGTAAGGATGAAAGGGAAGACAAAGGATGCACTTGAGTGCAGACAACCTTAAGTCGATTCGAAGGCGTCGTATGCTTTTCTCAGAGAACACGGCACGTCGGTCAAGCAGGTGAACAGCAAGAGTTGAGTGCAGCCTAGCCTAACCTGATTTAGCCCTCTGTGTCTCTTTCGAGTCGCACAATTGATCAATCGAAAACCATCTTCATGGAATTCAGAAGAGATTCTTCTCGACGCGGAAGCAACTTTGTATACGATTATATTCTGCATTCCAATAGTATACTGCATAACAAAACTTTTGCAGCTTTTAATACCCATATCCATATACCTATGCTCCATTGCCCATGTCATGAGACAGTAAGTTTATACACAATGACCACCATATACACCCGATCGCGGGCACTGAGAGCAGATCCAATATACAGTGGCATCCACGAGGGCTTTGGTGCTGGATTCTTCACCTCGGTCTGAGCCGGTCGAAAGTGTGCGGAGCGTGTCATCCAATCGTCCTGTTTCCGATCGTGGTATCTCCAACCACGGGCAGGTGTCGCCAAGAGCAGCTGGCATCCAGTGTACTCAGTCCAGCACGTCGACTTTTGAGGCACAAGGCAACAGCTAAATCCAACAAACGTGTTCGCGCCTGGACTTCACTTCTTTTTACCCTTGGGGACCTCACCGGGCAGATACCTTGAGGATGCATCGTCCGCGAATAGCTGCATATCACCTTTCCCACCCATACCCATGAACACCTCTTGTTGCCTGTTTGCCGCGGGATGCGGCTCCCGCAAGCCCTCCTCCTTCCCAGCCTTCTGACCCTTAGCCGGATTCACGACGTTCTTCCCCGAAGGATTCTTCTCCCACACCTTCACACGCGCGGGCGATCCCGGAATATTGGTCGGTTGGCCCTGTGGTAGCTCCGCGCCGTTGAGCTCGACCACTTTGCTGACTTTGATGTCGTTGATATTGGCAAGTAAGGTACGTTCCCGTTGGATTTTGCGCTTGGAAAAGTCAAAGGCGCTCATCTGGCCGGTGAGCCCGTCCAGTGAATCTGCTGGGTTGATGTGGCCGACGTTGCGAGTCCAAGGGTGCTCCAGACAGTCATCGATCGTGATTCGCTTTTCCACGTCCACTGTTAGCATGCGATCGATCAGGTCGAGTGCTGGGTCGCCAATTGAATCCCAGTACGGCGAAGGATAATCAAATCGACCCATCTTGATCTGTTGCGCAAGTGTATAGGGATTCTCTCGTGAATATAGCTCGTCCGAGAAAGGAGGAAAGCCGCATAGACAGATGTACAAGACCACACCGAGAGACCAGACATCAACTGCTCTGGTGTACTTTCGGTGCCGTGTGTTTTCGAGGATCTCAGGAGCAACATCTGGAAAATGTCAATGGCAACCAGCCGAAGAGTGGGCAACACTTACAGCTTGGTGTCCCACAGAGCGTGGTCGTGAAGGACTCTTCCCCTATTATTTTTGCCAACCCAAAATCTGCCAACTTGACGGACAGAAACTTGTCGGTTAGTAGAATATTTTCCGGTTTGATGTCCCGATGCACGATATTGCGTTCATGCAGGTATTTCGTGCCCTGGAACAGTTGAATGAAGACCTTCCGGGTTTCGGCCTCTGTCAGCTTCTGCTTTGTCACGATCAAGTTGAACAGCTCTCCTTCGGCTGCCAACTCCAGAATCAGGTATACTCCATCGTGCTCGTCAAAGGTCTCCTTCAGGCATAAAACATTCGGATGGCTGACACTCATCAAGACAGCAATTTCCTGTTCCAGTCCTTCGGTCTGTGACTTTTGTGACTCTCCCATTCTTCGCTCGAATTTCTTCACGGCGAACTTGAATCCTGTTGATCTTTCCACACAGAGGTAGACAGTAGCAAAATGGCCCTTTCCGAGCTGCTGCAATATCCTGTATCGTGAGTGAAAGGCAGTGGAATCCCGATTTCTGGGGTAGCGGAAAACGAATCTGGCTTCGTCCAAGATGGTAATCTCGTCGCCATCTGCCAATTCTCTGCGCTTGTTCCTGCCCAGCAATGCTTCGTTGACGAAGGTGCCATTGCTTGACAAATCTTCCACAATGGCTATCGCGTCGCCATTCCGTGACTCATTGAAGAGCAAAGCATGTCGATTTGAGACCGTGGGAATATCAAGGACCATGTCGCACTCTGGGTGTCTCCCTATCAGATATCCGCCCGCGGGAAAGCCCTTGACGTTCTTCTCGTCCTCATATTCGCTCTCGGCTTCAACCAATTCTTTCTTGCCCCGCTTCTTGCTTTTGACGGTTTGTCTCCCTACCTCGAGTGTCTTGGTGGGCGCAGGACAGAAAGCCCTTCGTTTCATCTGTACCCGATGTCCAATGTCCGTCAGGGGAAATAGGTAGCCCCACGTGCCGTCATCGTCCGTCAAATCAGGCTCTATATTCCGCGGAGGGTATATAAACTGCGATAATGGCTGCGTGTCTTGAGGAGGTGAGGACTGAGGGAGCCCCGGAGAGGCTAGAGGGGTAACATGGCGGATCTGGCTGGGACGACCTTCAGGAGGAGTGGCCGTATGCTCCTTGTACTCGGTGGCAGTAGACTCATGTGCCGTCAGAGGCGAAGGCAGATAATGGTTCTTGAGGGGTGTCTGCTGAAGAGGGTCTTTCTGAGACTGGGAGGAAATGCGCTGGGACCGTCGAGGTTTCTTAATGTCCTGGTCTTCCCCAGTGCTATGCTGTTCCCGACGTGTCAGAACAGGAAGACAGTCGTGGTGGCATTCTTACTCTATTCCGCTTCAAACTGCTCTTCTCTGTCATGGGAGCCATGTCTCTCGACAAATCCTCGATTGCAGTTCAGCAAACACGTCCCAAACCGTGTCTCGGTGTTATCCTGGGATGAAACGCCAATAGATCCGAAGAGACGGCAAGTGGAATGAATTAGTATTGGCCCGCCATCGTCAGTGGAATAATGTGGGTTTCGGTCGTATATCAGACCGAAAAGATAGGATGACCGACGTGCTGGGAACGAGAAGAACCCAACCTCGAAGTCAAAACTGTGCCCGTCGCGCACTTTGCGATCGGGGGAACCCAAGAGATCGGTCAGCATCACGTGGGTTTTGCAGTGGTTTGCGCACTTGCAGGGTCTTGTTTCGCGGGATCGGAAGCTCTCTTCCGTTAGCTCGTTGCCTCGTTCTTAACGTTGAGCCTGCCGTGCTTCTTTTGGAAGCTTGAACTCGTAGAGACACTGACCAGCATCTCATCCTCGACGAGGTTGAAGTAATAACGTAGAGAAGTGCATTCAGAAAGAGCGGGCTGATCAGTGAGTCCTTGATCATTAGTCCCATTCCACCAAATCGAAATTCCCCGTTGTGAGAGGGATATCAGCATGCAATACCGCCGCTTCGACGACTTAAGCAGCGCATGCTGGTCTTGGAGGAGATACTCTCGTCTTGGACGCATTTCTGTGGACGTTGTTTCCGAGAATTCGCGGCAGTGCGACGCATCAGTAGTCCTTGCCTCTCCATGAAGGCTTCAGATACGCGACCGACACAGGCTCGACCTTGAATTGACAAGCTCAGATGGACGGCGGGCAGACTCTGGCGACTCCTCATACTTATACTGCGCATCTTTGTAAGAACTAAGCGAGTTCATTTGGGTGCGGCAGAAGACTACTAATTGTACAATATTCTATGTGTTGCGTTGGGATCAACCCGTCGATAACAATCTCGTCATATGGGCTACATAATCCGCAAGGAAGTCCTTTAGTACAACGACGTACCACTTCACTATTATATCCATATCTTTTCACTCCAAATCAAACTTCACGGTTTTCAAGCTACAGGCGGTGAGTAGCTCTACCACTGTAGGGTGTTGAAGGTGCTGTTTCGAGACTAGACTGCGCACTTATGTCATCCTCTTCTCCATCTTCGTGTTTCCACTTCTCAGTTTCTGATTTATTCTCAATGTGCAACTCAACACCTCTTCAGAGTCTCTGAGCGCGACAGCGCGCAGGACCACGGAGACATGGACGTGTAGGGACTTTCCTCCACCAGAAACAGGTTATGTGTCTGATTGCTAACGATCCGCAGCGGCCATGGAGGCTTGCGGCGGCAGGCCTTCTCCAAACTCGCCGCGCTCTCATCCGTCCGGTCCACCACCAGGGAAGCAGACTTGAAGCGGCTGACCTCGTCCATGCCCTCGCTGAAATCTTCAGGCAATGGAGGTCTGTTTGATGGAGTCCTGCGGTCCATTGCACCCACGTCACGCGTGCCAATGACCCCTCGAGAACTCGATGTCCTTCTCGCTCTCTGTGCCAGTGCTCATGATCTGCACGACCTCTCCCACGCTGACCGCCTGGCCACACAGCTGGCAGCCTACCTTCCCGAGTCTCATACGCAAGTTTTCTCTTCGTCGCCCTTCATCCAAGAACTCCGGCCTGCTCCATGGACCGCCCTCACCTTTCAACTCACAAAAGCGCTTCTCGTCCTCGGCCTCAGATTTTCCCCACTGAAAGAAGCTGTGTCGTCCAGTATCAAGGAATATGTCTACAACTGGTCGCAGTCTGCCTCGGCGCTCACGGCGAATATGTTTGGCGAGCATGAGGGGGAGGAAGAGGATGTGACACAAGAGATTGCGGCAGTTGCAGTGTCCTTGACTGGGTTCCTGGATGCTGCTGCAAGCCATGAAAACTTCTGGTCTGCTTACGAAAGGGTTGAGCTCATTCGAAGCTTGAAGGAAGCTCTGTCGGACCGCTTCTGGATAGCCATCGAGACTGCTTCTTCGGCAATTCGCAATTCGAATTCCACGGCGCCTGGTGAGCGGGATTGGAGAAAATACCTACGACGTTTCGCTTCTCAAGGCCTACCTGTAGGAGCTATGATGCTGCAGAAAGGTTTCATGAAACTGGTCCTAGCTTGCACAGCCAGAATGCTCTGCGACGAACACACCGTACAGTGCGGCGACATTCTGGACCAATACATTTCTGGCACTCATATCAATCGCGTAAGGGACGACAGCATCACCGATGACACGATCGAGTATCTGGTGGAGATCATCACTGAGCAAATACGCGTACTAGAAGATGGTTCCGACTACCTACAGCTGAGTTCGGTCTGGCAGCAGCGCCTTGCATTTTCTGTCAAAGCATATTCTCTGGAGTCATATCTACACTGCTTGGCTCTAGATGATGAGATTGCGGACGCTGAAGACCTCGCCGGATGGTTGGAAGACTCGGTCGCGAATCAAGTCCAGATGACCGATACCGACCTCGCCGATGTGGTGCTGAAAAGTCTAGCGGTAGTTGCAAAGTACATGCCTGAGGGCGCCAACAACTATGCCCGAATACTGCTGAGATTCATTGTTCGAGGCACCTCAAGACCCGATTCAGTTACGCTCGCCGCGCAAAGCTTATCACATATCTTGCGCATGCTTTCACAAGACGCCGTGATCACGACAATATATTCCCTTGGAAACGTTCTCAGCTCGCAGACAGGTGCAGAAAAGGCCCATCAACCCCATGGGCCTCTCGATGCCAACGGGCACCATGGATCACTGTCCTCTACAACCAGACTGCGGACTGGCAGCGTTATTTCCCTATCATTAAGTGGCGATGAGGAGACTTCACTAGTCTGTGGAAACGTGGCTCATGCGATTGTGGTCATAGCAACCGAATGTGATGACAGCAAAATCATTGCCCTCGCACAAATGATGATGCTGCAGAAGGTGGGCAGGATCAGCGTCGTGGTCGATGCCCATATCGTTCAGGAAGCCGCTAAGCTATCCATCAATGGCAAGGACAACGAGTTCAAGACTGTGCTAAAGCTCTACACTCGGCTACACCACGAGGCTGTCGTCCAGGACAATGTCACAATTCTCGAAGCTGTTGGCAACGCGCAAGAGTACTTGGCGCTGAACTTAGACAACCGATCGCCCTTGTTCAAGATCTATGCCATGCAGCTCCTTGAACGCATACTCAGCAAGGGAGATGTGGTCGAGGGAGAGTTCAAGCAATCCGCTGAAGTGGAACAGGCAGCGAAAGAGATAGCACCTCTCCTCAAGCCTCTCTCCATTCTCGCTTCTCGAAAGCCAGCTCTTACCGTCGAAAGCACAATTGCTGAAGACACGGATATTCTGGCCATGGCTAGAGAAGTCTGGTATAATGTGGCCGTACACGGAATCACTCTACAATCACGCATTGGCCAGCAGTACTACGAGGAGCTACGGATTTTGGCAATGAACTCCATGCCTTTGGTTGACGATGACCGGGTGGAACTTCTAGAAGCAGATGTTGAGATCAACACTGTATTGCGGAGAGGGATGAATCCTCAACACATGCATGCCCAGAAGAAGGCATTGGTTGCCGTCATCCCAGACAGGGAATCGGATATTGGCAAACTGAGCTACCAAAAGGTCGTGTTCTTGAACGCTGTGTTCCTGGTCGAAAGTCTCCGGGCTTCTTCTGGCAGTTGTGCTGAGATCCTTGATTACTTCGGAGATCCCAGCACGCAGACGAGCCACATGGGAGCATGTCTCGGCTCTATCGCCAACAAGGTCGTCGACAGATACACCCAAAAAGCTGTCGCTACAAAGGAGGTCGACTTCAGCGCTCCTTACATTTCCCGGCAGCTTGCTCGAATCTTGAGTGGTTGTTGTCACCGAAGCAGTAAAATGCAAGAGGTTGCAAGGGCAGCGGCCAACCATATCATCACATTTGCACCTTCTGCCTTGTGCCAAAAGTCGGCACTTTTCGCCCTGCTGGAGCTATTGTCATTGATGTGGTCAAGCTGCCTAGATTCAGACACGGACGAGTACGAATGGCGCTCTAGCCTCACCTCCACCAGAGGCAAGATAACAATCGAATTGTCCGACGACTATGCATTCCGGCGGCGAACATTGCAAAACCTGCATAGTGATGCCAGAAAGTGGGTGACTATGGTTATGGGAGTGGCACCTCTAGATGTAAAAGGCCTCCTCCAAACCTACCTCTCAGAGTTTGATGACACAGGAGCTTATGGTCACGTCTCTCTTGGAAGGTCTTTTGCTCTCGAGATGGGATCTATGATTCCATCGATGGACTACAGACTCAACGCTCTCGATCATAAAAACGATTCCACGAACATCAACATGGCATCTGATTTTGTGGCTCAGTACACCACGCGACAAGAGTACCGTTTCACAGGTATACCCGACTATCAACGAGTGAACGCGTACGTGGATGAGGCGACTGGACGAAGATCCTCCTTTGGACGTTCAGCGACCGACACAACCACGATACTGCACGATGCACTTACCGATCTGCACAGGAGAATAACTCACAGGGAACATCCCCGGCCATCCGAGGTTAAAGATGTCCTCCGCCGTGCGGCAGCTCTCCTCTGTCAAAGCAAGAAGTCGCAGACCGCGATCGTTCATCTGCTGGTCAATATTCCACTTGCCATCTTTACGAAAGAGTCCATTAAGCTTGGAATCTCGTTGT
The DNA here is from genome assembly GCA_030247875.1 of Cladophialophora chaetospira. Classification (NCBI taxonomy): domain Eukaryota; kingdom Fungi; phylum Ascomycota; class Eurotiomycetes; order Chaetothyriales; family Herpotrichiellaceae; genus Cladophialophora; species Cladophialophora chaetospira. The sequence goes on from JAPDRK010000014.1 coordinate 1,033,228, forward strand.
GGCTTGGGGTCATCCATGAAAACTCCAGGATGGAATCGAGAATTTTGACCGAGGTGGCACAAGCATGGGAGACAACAATCGAACGAAAACAAGGCATCTTCAACCCCAAGTTCAAGCACTTGGACTCATTTTATGTCAAGGAAGAATTCGCTCCCTCCGACAGAGCTGCTCTGCAAAAGGAAGCACAAACAATCCACAACACCATTTCACCACATTTCAGGCTGATACAATTTTTTGAAAGTCATTTCAATGCCATCAGACTTGGGAGCGCCAACACTCAACGTACCTTCGTCAGAATGATTGACCGAACTCTTCGTGGTTTCCTTGACGTCAATGGACATCCCCTCCTGCGCGATATCCAATTCCGGGTGGTCCTCTTCGGACTTCGGGTCTTCAAACAAAGCACATGCTTGAACAAATTGAGCCAATGGAAGCTGAAGGACCTGATATTGTCCGTAGGTCTTCAATGGTTTGCAAAACCGCCTTACTGGTCTTTTGGTGGCAATCGCTTGCAAATTAAGGCAGAAGTCCAGGTCTTACAAGATGTCCTGGCACAGCTACAAGCGAGCCGCACGCCTATCTTACCAGCTTCAACTACCAGGAAAGATCCTCGTCAAAAGCATGAGCTACTAGAGATTTTACTAGCAAGCGAAGCGGCCAGGTTGAGTGTCTGGTTGTCACCGCTGGCCCATGTTGGACAACAAGCACAGTCGGATCATCAGATTTCTGGATTTATTCGTGCTGCATGGGCAGAGGATCCCGCACTTGCCATTCAGCTGGTAACGCGATTCACGAACGAGCAGACTCATCGCGAGGTTCGCTTTCTCCTCCTCAATCAACCAGAGAAAGCACTACATGAGTCCAATGCAATCGACCTTCTCTTGGGAGATGGTCTCTCCTCAGATCTGTCATTTCAGTTGAAGTATCTGCTGTACTGGAACCCGGTCAACCCTGTACAGGCTGTCACCTACTTCATGCCGACCTTCGGCAACCATCCGTTCGTTCTTCAGTACGCGATGAGAGCTGTTGAGAGCCATTCCGTTGACGTCACTTTTTTCTACGTGCCTCAAATCGTTCAAAGCTTGCGCTACGACACACTGGGTTATGTTGAACGCTACATTGTCGAGACTGGTAAATTCTCACAGCTATTCGCACATCAAATTATCTGGAATATAAAAGCGAATGCCTACAAGGACGAAGAGTCCCAGGTTCCAGATCCTGTCAAGCCAACACTTGACAAAGTGATGGACAGTCTGATCGCTAGCTTTTCTGGCGCCGACAAGGAGTTCTACGAGAAGGAGTTTGCATTCTTTAGCGAAGTGACCGATATCTCGGGCAAGCTCAAACCGTTCATCAAGAAGTCGAAGCCAGAAAAGAAAGCGAAAATCGAAGAGGAGCTTCGCAAGATCAAGGTTGAGGTTGGGGTGTATCTTCCTAGCAACCCGGATGGTGTCGTGGTTGGAATTGACCGCAAATCTGGCAAACCACTTCAGTCCCATGCCAAGGCACCCTATATGGCGACTTTCAGGATCAGGAAGAAGAAGGAGGTGTCCAGCGAAGAGATGAATGAGCAAATAGAATCCGCTCAGCAGGACCAAGTACAGAAGCAATTTCGAAGAGGTCACAGCCGCAGGAATACGAGCGACATCTCGAATATGGAATTGAACGAAAACAATCCGTTGACGTACGAAGTTTGGCAGAGTGCAATCTTCAAAGTCGGAGACGATTGCCGACAAGATGTTCTCGCGCTACAGATGATTGCTGCATTCCGTGGCATATTCAACTCGGTTGGCTTGGACGTTTATGTCTTCCCATACCGAGTCACAGCCACCGCGCCCGGCTGCGGCGTCATCGATGTTCTTCCCAACTCTATTTCCCGAGACATGCTTGGTCGCGAAGCCGTCAACGGCCTGTATGACTACTTTGTCACAAAGTACGGTGGCGAACACTCGGTCCGCTATCAAGAAGCCCGATCCGAGTTCGTCAAATCCATGGCCGCTTACTCCATCATCTCATATCTGTTGCAATTCAAAGACCGACACAACGGCAATATCATGGTTGATGACAAAGGCCACATCTTGCACATCGACTTCGGGTTCTGCTTCGACATTGCCCCTGGAGGTGTGAAGTTTGAACGAGCTCCTTTCAAGCTGACACCGGAAATGATAGCCGTGATGGGCGGAGACGATCCCACCACATCTCAAGCGTACTGCTGGTTCGAGGAGCTTACCATCAAGGCGTTCCTCGCGAGTCGGCCTTACTGCGAGAAGCTTTCCCATCTCGTAAGTCTCATGCTTGACAGCGGGTTGCCGTGCTTCAAACCCGAAACGATGAGGAACTTCAAGAATCGGTTTGTGCTGGAGAAGAGTGAGAGAGAGGCGGCAGAGTTCATGCTCGGGTGCATCAAGAAGAGTGCGGGAAATGTCTCTACAAAGGTCTACGATGAGTTCCAGTTGATCACGAATGGGATTCCGTACTGAGCTTGTAGATTCGCAATGTGTGGAACAGTGGATATGTGGTTGTTGAGCGTTTCAGCGAGAATGCAGATAGTAATTTGTACAAGACACTGTATCAATTCGGAAAGTTGGCAGGCGTGACTGACGGTTGAGAGGCCATCATTGCACTGCATTGCGATTCTAGACCTCCACCGTCACTTCCATGGTGGAAGATAATCCCTCGGTTGACCATCAATTTCAGCTCCGGTGCAGCTCCGGTGCGTGCTTCGCTCTCTACACCAGGAAAAAATCCGCACTCGTCGACTCTGACTACCCAGAAACCAACCCAACCTTCGCCAGCGCGTCTCGAATCAACCCCCAAATATACGGCAGGACCTTTAATTGCTCAATGAGCAACGGCGCCACGACGACGAAGATGAGCAGCACTGCGCGTCAACTTTTAGCGTCGCTCACAAAGCATCAAGACAGACAGGGGTAAGGAAGGACTTACCGACGGCAGCGATTCCGACGGGCGACCTCTTGGTCTCTTTCTTCTTGATTGCGGATTCGGGCTTGCCCATGCGTTTCTCGACGCCTTTGGCGTGTTTTTCGTTGGCGCGGCGTTGAGCTGGTGTTTGGGCCTATAGTGCAGGGTTAATGTTTGGTTGGCGAGGGTGTGTGTAAGGGGTGATTTACCATGGCTATGGGGATTTGTGGAGGGGATGAGTTTTCTGATGCAGTGTTGGTTGGAGCTGAACTTCAAACGCGACTTTTGAATGATGTACAAGCTTGTCTTGAGTGATCCGATGCGGGTAATAAATCGGTTGTCGATAAAGCGAAAGTCCGCTATAAGATTCAATTGAAGTTGCCAGATATGGTTCAGTTTATTTTGGCCCAACTTTAGCCCCTTTTGCCGAGTCGCCAGGTGTCTTTGTTGTCGAGAAGTGAAGTCCAGGTAATTGTCGAGAAATGGCCCGCGGTAGTCCAGGTCTACGGGCGAGTACTAATTCAAAAAGCGATATTCACGATTTATCCAGTTTCGACTCATAGTAAATGTCACGTGTGCATAAAACAGTTTCTCTTTCTGTCGAGCAAAGCGCCACCTCGTACTCGCTTCACTGGCCGATCGGATATCTTCGGCACTTGCCAGGCACGCCTAGTTATGTGTCATGTTACTTGCAGTACCAACCCTCTTCCGTTCCTGGTATTCGTCGATCACAACATAACCTCCCCCTCTCGCCTCATGAGCTCGATGCTTGTCGCTCCACCTTCTTTCCGACCCGAGGCACAGCGAGTATGATATGCACGCGAGCTTGGCTTGACTCCTCTCCAATGACGTTGGAGAGAAGTCACGATTGAAGTAAGTTATCTGTGCTCATCGAGGGCCAAGGCCGATCCTCCAGGGTGGTCCTAACGCTATCTCGACTTATGTTGCATTGTCCCTGCACTTGCCCGATAGCTGCCTATCACAATACAAGACGTTTCCATCCAGCATCTCGGCACTCGCTGTGCCACCATGCTTCATCAGGAAGTTAGCAACTGCAAGCTTGGTTGGTGTTACTCTTGCTTTGAAGCTTGACCGAGAGCTTTCGTCCGAGTTGGAGCAATGTGAGCGATATAACGAGGCAGGTCCCGGTCAAGAAGCATGAGTCTTTCTCTCTCGTTCCAAGCATCTCGGGCTAGACAATCATAATGATGCTAACCAAGGTCCTCCCCATCCTATCTCTCCACGCACTCTCTGTGCTAGCCTGTGGGCGAGAATATGTTCATTCTCGGATCTTTGACCCTCATCTAGGTCTCCAGAAACGTCAAGAAACGCCGTTTCCTCCGGCTCTTGAACCAAATGAAGCCATCTTGCTAAACTCCTTTGACAATGCAACCATTGAGAGTTGGAGCTACTACTACACGCACGGCCTAACTCTCGCAGGAACCAACAAATCAGTTGCTCAATGGACCGCCGATCGCTTTACTGAGTTCGGCTTCACTGCCAGTCTGGCTGAATACTGTATGTATTTCTCTGTCGACACAAAAAAAGCATGACTGATCCAGACAGACGTCTACCTGAGCTACCCAGTTTCGCATTCGCTTACTGCAACGTTTGCCAATGGTTCATCTTTCACGCCTCTGCTCGAGGAGGAGCCTCTGCCGGAAGATGATGTCACGTCATATCCGAACAGGGTCCCTACTTTCAACGGATATTCTCCGACTGGCAATGCCAGTGCGGAGTACGTCTATGTTGGAAGAGGCCAAAAGGTTGACTTCGAGCGTCTGGAGGCGCTGAATGTGTCGGTCGAAGGCAAGATCGCACTCGCACGGTATGGCGGCCCGTTCCGAGGGCTCAAGGTCAAGAACGCCGAAGATTATGGCGCGATCGGCGTGATCCTCTTCACCGACACCGACGACGATGGGAACATCACAGAGGCAAACGGCTATGCTGCGTATCCCCATGGACCAGCTCGGAACCCAACTTATGTGCAACGTGGAAGCGTTGAGTTTGTGTCCACATACTCGGGAGATCCAGAGACCCCGGGCTACGCGTCTAAGTTCGACTCTCCGCGTTCAGACAGATCTGTTGTCCTACCACGCATACCATCACTGCCGATCTCTTGGAAAGACGCTCAGCCACTGCTTCAAGCCCTCGATGGCCACGGGGTCGACGGCGAGACAGTCAACCGCACGAAGTGGCTTGGAAAGCTCAATGCGACCTATTCAACCGGACCTGCTCCAGGTACCACAATATCGTTTTCCAATGTTGCGCGGGATGAAGTCACCTGGATCTGGGACAGCATCGGGATTATCAACGGAACCGAACAGGATGAAATCATCATCCTGGGCAACCATCGGGACGCATGGATCATCGGTGGTGGGTCTGATCCACATTCAGGGACGGCCGTTCTGATCGAGCTCGCCAAGGCATTTGGAGCTCTTCTCAAAACTGGATGGAGGCCAAAGCGGACTATCATTTTCGCATCGTGGGATGCCGAAGAGTACGCATCAATTGGTTCAACAGAGTGGGTCGAGGAATACGTCCCATGGGTGAGTTCTTCTTGAAAACGTACCTTATGTCTTGGCGTATCCTTTGTTGTAAGTCCAGATTGCTGATTTCACTTTGCCCTGGCTTAGCTGAGTGGTGCTGCGGTCGCTTATCTCAATTGCGACCAGTCTGTATCCGGACTTGACCCAGACATCTCTGCAACACCAGAGCTGCACGATGCAGTTACCGCATCATTGAAGAAAGTGGTATATCCTTACCACGGCTACAGCAACCTAACCCTATATGATGTTTGGTATGGTTTGACCGAAGGCGAATACGGCGTGCTGGGAGCAGGCAGCGACTACGTGGCATTCGTCCATAATGGTATTCCCTCCATCGACACGGGGGCCGGGCAGGGGCCTCGGGACCCTATCTACCATTACCACTCGACATACGACACCTTCCATTGGATGTCTACCTACGGAGATCCATTCTTCGTTGCGCACAAGGCGATTGGTCAACATCTAGCCTTGCTGGTATATCACCTCTCAAGCGACGATATCATTCCGTTCAACGTGGAAAACTACGGTGTACAGTTGACATCCTATTTGAATGACCTTGCCGATCTGGTTGATTCCGAGAACGCCACGAGTTCGGTTGACCTGTCTCCGCTCGAGGCTGCCATCGCGACATTCAATACTTCAGCCACGGCTTTGACGTCCTTCATCTCTGTCGCTGCCACAGAGGCTGATTACAAGGCCGCAAATACTAAGCTTAGGGACTTTAGTCGCGGCTTTGTCTCTCAGGGTGGTTTGCCCGGCAGGGAGTTCTACAAGCATGTCGCTTTTGCTCCTGGGTTGGATACGGGGTATGCTCCGGTCACGTTCCCGGGTATTTGGGAGGCGACTGAGGGCGGGAATTTGAGCCTGGCGAATCAGTGGGTGCAGAAGTCGGCGAAAGCTATCGAGGCTGCGGCGAGGATTTTGGCTCCGTAGTGCTGTGGCCGCCGAGTGTGTAATACAGACAACCTCATGAGCCCAGTGATATGCCATTGTCTATCTCGGGGTACCAGAATCTACATAGCATGCCTCAATATGGTGAAGTAGGAAGTAACGATACTTCGCTACTGGCTGTCGAGCTGGCTTCAGCAAGAGCCACCAACCTCAAAAAGGGAAAGGTGGTCTCGGCATGCTGACCACCTCCCTCCTTTCTTCTTGCCAAATTCTTTTGTCTATTCCTTGTTCTTCCTCGATCAAGCGCATCGTTCCCGGACAAACACGTCGCTCACTCCATGGGCTCTCATGCCTCTTCTTCTGGTCCATTCCTCATGTCTTCATCATGGCAGCCTCAATGGCCGAGCTTGCTGGCGGTGCTCTGGCACCAAATGGCCGTGACTTGTACTTCCATGGTCCAACTCAGCTGGCCGGACCCCGCGATGGGTTTCTGCACTCAGGATTGAGACGAGTTGCATCGTTCCATCGAAGATGTGATGTGTGAAGATTCCATCGAGGTTTTCCGTTCTGTGAATGATTCGGAGCCAGGAGAAACCCTGCACCCGGCCTTCACAAGTCACGAGAATTATAAGTATATATTTTGTGACGCCCAAAGATTGGTGTCAAATTTGGTAAGAAATCCTACAGAGAAGCTCAAGGCTCCCACTAACAATTTACAGACACAACTCATCTCTTGCGGGCGGGTGAGAAGATGACCCTTGAGGACTCTCTGAGTTTCCCGGGTGTCTCGTTAGGGCCCGAGCCCACCTCTCATACCGGTATGAGAGGCCTCGACGAAGGAACCTTGTAAGTGGATGCCATTCGGGCAACTCGGGTTCAGCAATCTGGCACCTCTTCCACGCCGGGTGGTTGGGCTGCCAGGTTGCCCTTGGCGATCGGAGACTATCATACAACATTATACTATCACTGAACTTTTTTGCCCCCTGTTGTATGCCAAACGATGATTAAGGAGTTGACGGTGCTTAGAGTCGCCAAAATGGGTGCGCCTTCACCCTTCGCTCTTTGCGCCTCGGGGTTCGTGGAGGTGGAATATCTGCATTACTTTCAAGAAATGGTCTTCACGCCATGCACTTCCTCCCTCTAACTGCCTTGCAACATCAAGTTCAGGACTTCTTCACTGCCATGTGCGGCCTTCCCTAATAACGTCGCAAGTTGAAGTTTCTAGATATCTTCACTGTCATGAGCTGCCTTGCACCACTGCGACGCAGTTGAAGCCAGCGAGACTTTGAAGGCGCGATCGCCTTGTCAAGTTTCCAACCTCTTTCTACACCTCCCGCGGCTCAGAACTTCTTCTCAAAACAAACCCGTGTCTTCGATAACTCTTGATTTGATCCCGGTCCAAAACATTCCAACATTCCAACATGCCTAAAGGCGGAGCCTACATCAGCCGTGGGCGTACCAGCGAGGCTCGCGATCGCAATGACAGCCGCCGTGTTCAACCCAAGCGAGGGGCCGCCAGGTCGACAGCCACTGCAGGACAAGGTGGAAACGGAGACTCGCTCAAACCAACAAACCGTAACCGAGCTCAGCGATCGGCGAAGCGCCAGAAGACGCCTTCCACTACACAAGCCGTACCGACTCAGCATACCGCCGTTGAACCTACCTCCTTATCCAACGAAGATGAGGTAATCTGGTACGACCCCGAAGACGTACGCTCCCCCGGATCGCGGTCTCCATCGCCCTCTCCTCGAAATAGCTTCAAGCTAGGAGACAAGCCGGTACCAGCTGATTTCCACCCATCCGAACACATCTACATGGCCGCGATGTTGCTTGTCAGCGAGCTTCAAGAGCAAGAAAAGAAGAAGGGTCGCAAGGAAAAGCATGATGACGGGGACCGTCAAATCTGGTGCGGGTGCAACAAGCCTGATGATGGCGGCACGATGATCCATGTGATGACCCTGATTATAAGATCAAGTGGTGGCATCTATCTTGCGTTGAGGGTCTAGAGTACCAGTTTGCCAGAGAACATGGTGAAAGTAAGTACCTGCCTCAACTGTGCCCACAAGACACCGTCGCTAACTACTGTAGATATGTGGATATGCAAGGCTTGTTGGCCACAGCGTTGTGTGGAGTTCTTCAAGGCGAACCTCCCTGCATACAGATCGGGCATCACAGGCTTGACTGATATCGCACCTGACGAAGCCGTGGATCTCGTTCGGCACATCAATGGCAATATTAACATCACCGAGCGCCGTCAGGAAGAAGAGGAGGAAGACGAAGAAAATGATGACGGATTCGAATGGCCTACGGTTCCCTCCAGACCTTCTACGCTCCTGAGAAGTCAACGTCTCATCGTCTCTCAGAAAGACCTCGAAGTCTCTGCGCAGGCCTGGACTACGGCCAAAGCGCAGGTGGTCACGAAGGATGGAGAGTTTGTGGCGCAGTACAGACACGACATGGATCTTTCTCAGTAGGCACCTACTGTGCAGACAAGCAAATGCTGCTAAGACTGACGTTCCCTGCAGTGATCAAGACCCATCGATTATCGACATGTGTATTCCCGACAGCATCGCCGATGATGAGGGTGACTGCACCGTTCTCTGCATTAATGCCCAAGTCTTGGCTCGCTTTTCCCCCTGGCTAGTGGGCTATATAGTCAACAAGCATGGGCTCGAAGCGGTGGACAACGGCTACATCATCCTTCCCACCATGACTGAACGCGTCCTAACGGCAACCATTGAGTATCTGCAAGGCGAGCCCCTCCACATCAAATTGCCGACGCCACCGCTGAGCTACGCCCAAAAGACGAGACTCCTCGACTTTTCTCACCTTGCACATCTCTTCGCGATCGATGAGCTGATGAGTGCTGCGATGCACGCCCTCTGCACCGCATACCATCGTGTTCCAATGGACTGGGTTTACGACGAGCGTATGAAGGCGTTGCTCGAGGAGACCACCTTTGAAGGCAACCCCGCCAGACGATATATCGAGTCGACGTCCAAGAACCCCGCCATCATTGCTTCCGTTGACAAGAACGGTCTCCCTAGCAATCCGGATATTATTGATGATATCTGCAACATCGATTACGTCCAGTGGAAGAAGATTTGGTGCGGAGACGAGAAGAAGATGCCAAGAATGCCTATGTCTGAAGACTGGGTGGCGAAGCGCAAATCCGAGAAGGAGAAGAAAGAAGCTGCGGTCGCGCAGGCCTTGGAAACGGTTCGAGAATACTTTGGGTCAGGTTTCACAACTCAAGCTCCACCTGCAGGACCTAATAGTGACTGATATCGCGACATACGCCAGAGATAAACTGGAAGAGGTGACTGGATCGTCTTTGCAGTCCAGGGTTATTGGTCGCGCTGTTGGGAGTTGTTCGGGTTGTCCATTGTAATACTGACTATGGTTATCAGTGGGAAGCGTGCTCATGTACGACCACCCGACGAGTTAGCTTTTCTTTTGTGTTGCCAAATCGGCGGATGATCACAGCTAAGGCTGTCAAAGGTCATATTGACTGAAAAAGAAGTTCCCTTGTACCAAAATAGGTAATCAATCGATTCAGGTTCCTTTGCATTTCTCGATGGGTTAGGTATTGATAAACACACGCTCCATTGTTTTTGCACCAACATGCCTTTGCAGAAGGGCCTCTATACTCACCAGACTGCTCATATTTACACTACTTTCTCCACTGACTCTGTGCATACACTGACTGTTGTTCGTCTCAAAGCGAGCCTGCCAATGACAGGAAGGTCGCGCGAGGGCTTGGCACGGCAGGCGCCGATTGCAAACCTCACGCGCAGCTCGATTTCTTATTCAACATCACTCAGGTCATAACGCACCAGGTCAGCCTTATCACGGCTCGCAATCGCAATCGCTACGACTATCGACGATGCAATACCATATGAAAAACGAGACACGGAGAGTGCATGCTACTCTGCAGCTTCGGCCGCCATGATACATTGCTTTCCCACGTCGTGTTACCATCATCCTTTCGTCCCCGCGCCCCTTGCATTGTCAGGCAAGTTACGATGCCGCTTTCAACATCTTGCCGCGACACCTGTTCTCCCTAGCCTGCCTACTCCAAGCAGGATGCTGTTGACGCGCCGCCAGGCAATGATCACGGTGTGCCAAACTACACAGGAGTCACGCTGACCAATCAGCTTTCATTTTTTGCGGTGAAGTTCCACAAGGCTGCACCACGAGGCTCCAGCGGCGAACCGTAACAAAAATAATAACTACTTATTTTGCAGTTTGCAAAATTTGACGTGCTTATTGGTAAGAAAATCAGAGGAAATGATCTGAGACCTCCACTAACAATGTACAGGCACACCCTCTATTGAGGTTATTTCGTAGGGCGCGCGCCCAACTGCTGCCTCATAACGGTTGAGATTCGAAGCACCAGTCCTCGAAGAAGGAATGTGTAGGTGCGGGGCCACCGGGCTCACCAGCGTTCAGCATCTTGCCACCTCTAGCACACCGGTGTGTCTAGGGCTGCCATGTATGCCCTTTCGAAACGGAAAAGACGACAAATTGATCTTTTTTTGGACCTTCGAATTGTAGTTTCCTAATCTTCTTGACTCGATCATAGGTAACTTGCTACTGTGATTTTTTATTTCTTTGTGTGAGGACAAGAAAGGGCTGAACAGCACAAAGGGGGATCCTGTCCAGATATCGCACTTACCTCTTTCTTTCCCACCTCCCATTTCCGGTTAAGTCCTGCTTCAGACCATGTTGGAGTTCCGGTGCGTGCTTTCCATGCCTCCACAAACTCAAGACTCGGGATTGGAGGCACCGAAGATGACATGCCTAACCTGGAAACTATTCTTGTCGGCCTTGCGGACCACAAGCTGAGCGGAGACTGGAGGAGTTGAGCCAACGAGAACACCGGATCACAGCAGCGAAGATTCATTTCCCCTGACGCAAAACGCAACATGAGGAATGCGTTGGACGCTACTTAGGCATTTCTATCTATACATGATCACAAAGACTGTACCCTGCAATAGTATACGACACGTATCACCGGTCCACTAGCGCAGGAACCTTTGAGCGTCTGTTTGCCATCTTCAAGAAGTCACGCGGAATATGCAAATGTATCGGGGGTCGGAAAAGCCAAGGAGCAGATCTCTGGCCACACGCGTCAAGACTGCGTCCCCATCAAAAACAGATGCAACAGTCGAACCCGTCAACCAGGGATCTACCAAGATAACGGCTTTGTGCTCGACGCAGATCCGAAAGCGTTCTATCTTGTTCTCGCGGTAATGCCAGCACAACTTCTTGGGCGTGTGTATTCAGGTCGGATCGTTTGCAATATGCCATCGAATGGAAAAATAGCAGACATGGCATCCTCTCCAGATTCAAGGAAGTAGGTCAATCATTGACACCATTTCTGACGTCCACTCAGTCCCATCGACGACCAGCACGCATCGAAGGAACCAACGAAGCTCACACGCCTTGCAGATAACCAGCGGGCGGGCAAGGTCAATCAGAACCCTTCGGTGCTGAAGAAGAGTTGGTGCTGGAACTCATTATTGAAGAGGAAGTTTTTTGTGCTCACGTTTCAAGCTGACGTATCGAGGTGACGAGGTACTCATGGTAGTTCAACGACTCTGGATTGGCAAAAGGCTGTGTGCACTTTGTTGATCATGTGTGTCGCGTCTGCTTGTCGAGGGAGCATGAAGAAATGCAAACAGTAAATTCATGCAAGGCTGTAAGCTTCACTCGCACTACGGGTTGGACCTTCCCAGCATCGGTGGGGTGGAAAGTGAAGATACCGCGAGGTCACTGCAGCGCCTTCCAGCAACTGCCTCACCTCAAGACTTCGACAGCGCAGAAGTTCTTACCAGCCAACTTCTTCCCAGCTGCGACTGTTGCTTCTCAACCCTACAGACCGCCATCGCTCATGCTTTAGTCTACAGTTCGTTACACCAAGTACCACTCAGAGAAGTTGCCACCGGCTCAGCTCACTGCTCATCAATTCCGATCAAATGGCGGAAACCTTAGACCCTCTTGTGGTGGACGACGATGACTCTCCACGACCAGCGCGCCGCAGCAGACGCGGATCCGTTGCTCAAGATGACCGGAACTCTTCGAAACCCAATCAACACATCAGTGAAACACCTGTCGTGCTGGATGAGGAAGATGCCCGTTCACCACAGCCGACTCGCCGCAGTCGACCGGTTGCGCCGCCAGCTCAGAAGAGTAGTGATGCAAAATCAAAGCGCTCCAGAACCCAAGCACCCGAGGCGAACGACGAGGAAGAAGTCCAACCGAGAACATCCCGTCGCATCAGACAGGCACCCGTTCGCTTTGGTGACTTCGTCCAGCTCTTTCCTTCCGAGGACGACAACATCGGTGACAAGGCAGTCGACTCTGACAAACCACCATCGAAACGAGGAGCTGCCACTCCAGACAAAGCACCTTCCCCAACAGTGACCGTCGCTGACGATGACGACGATGCATCGACCGATAAAGCGGACTGGCTTGTGCACGACCCTGACTATGGATTACTCACACGCGCGAGCACCCCTGAGCCCGTCTCCACACCGAAACCTCCTCGAGACGTCTCCGAATTTCTAAGCGGAGAGAAGCCAGTGCCCGATCGTTTCAGCATGAGCGACCACGTCTACATTGCTGCAATGCTGCGTGTGAAAGATCTTGTGGAGGAGCAAGAGAAGAAGAGCAAGGGCCGAAAAAGAAAGCGGGACGACGACGACGACGACGACGACGAGACCAAGAAATGGTGTTCATGCAAGAAGCCTGACGATGGCAGGCCCATGATAGAGTGTGGAGATCCTGCCTGCAAAGTCAAATGGTGGCATTTGGACTGTTTGGGAGATGCCGAGTATGAGTTGGCCGAAAAATGGGGTAAGTACCATCCACTGCATCGTGCTGTGGACGTAGTGAGCTTGAGTTCTGATGGACTTCTAGATTTGTGGATCTGCGAACCTTGCTGGAAGAAGCGATGTGTGGAATTCTTCGCTGCGAACCCTCGAGCCTATACGAACAGCATTGGAGGATTTGAGCAGGTCGGCATGGAAAACATGTTGAAACTCCTAACCAGAATCAGACGCAAGGTCGATGTTGCTGAAACACTCCGTCAAGAGAAGGAGGAACGCCAACAATAATTCGAAGCCATCCTCGCGGACTACAAAGCGCGCCAGCAGACACGCTCCCCAACACCACTCCCTCCACTTGCAGCTGTCAACAGTCAGCAGGCGACGCGCAGCAGCCTGGCCGCGAGTAACGATGACGACAAAACTGACAATTTGGCCTTGTCGCCTCTGCCTGCGGATGACTGCGAGGGCGACGAATTCCAACCGGTCGAATCCGAGAACATTGTGGAGCGTAACAAGAATGCGGACTCAGAGGAGATCCCAGAGTCAGCTACTCGCTCTCCCAGCAACGACAACATCCATGTTCAACCTCCAGTCGATGCGAGTGATGAAGCGCAGAAAACTCTGGTCGCAGAGGGAGTCATTGCGTCTCACATCCAGCCAGGGCAGGCTGAAGGCTGCGCCGCAGTTGAAGGGATTTTGACACCAGAAGCCTGTTCAACAGCACCCGCAGAAACAGCCACTGGCACGACGGTTCGACCTGCTTTGCTTCCACCCGTCCCGGACGCACCTATCGTACCCGCCTTTGGGATCAGCAAGGTTAGAGGAAAAGCGCTCCCTGTATCGATCAACCCGGTGCAGCTCGATACCGAACCGCCCACGCGCACGATAATTCGACCTGCCTTGCTTCCAGCCCTGCCGGACGCACCTGTCCAGGCCGAGGCTCGTAGGACGACGAATGGCGACAATTTGCTTGCGCGCAACGCGAAAGAGCTACCCGAGCCCTTTGGTGTAAGCACGGTTAGAGGTAAAGCGCTCTCCATGTCGATCAACTCGGCGCAGCGTGATACCGAACCTGTCACGCGCAAAGTTGTTCAACCTGCCTTGCTTCCACCTCTCCCGAACCCACTTATCAGAGCACTTATCGAAGCCGAGGTCTGTAGGAGGGCATCTAGCGACAATTTACTTGCAACAGACCCGACAGAGCTGGCCAAGCCCTTTGATATAAGCAAGGTTAGGGGGAAAGCGATCCCTGTATCGATCGCCCCGGCGCAGCTCGACACCGAAGCAACGAAGCCATTGCCTCGCTTTTCGGCAGAAGCCAGCGTTGCGCCCTCATATGTTCCTAACAATCCTCCACCTCGAAACCCTTCACCTGGACCCGCAGCACCATTGGTTGAGCCTCTATCTCCTCCTCAAATGACTCTTCGTCCTATCAGCGATCAGGAAGCCCTCGAACGATCTGCGCAACTCTGGACTACTGACAAGACCAAAGTGACCATGCGAAACAATCGAGAATTTGTCATGAAGTATAAGAACGATGAAGATCTTCCGAGGTAAGTCATTCACTCTTTGTACCACTGATTGACACTTACGCTCTATTTTAGCAACCCAAATTCTGCGATGTTCCACGTCTGCCTGCCAACTGGCCCTGGAAGCGCCTGTGAGACCTTCGACATCAATGTTGAAACCCTGGCTCCATCTTCCTTTCTCATTGGTACGATAGTCGAGAAGTTCCGCCTTGAGGCATTGGAAGATGGCTACATGCGTCTTCACAACGTGTCTGGAGAAGTTGTCGAAGCTTGCCTTTCGTACTTGGAAGGGGAGTACCTCTTCATCAAGTTGCCTCCTTCGCCACTGTCGGATGAGTTCAAGACGAAACTCCTCCAGCACACCCATTTCGCGCACGTCCTCAACATCCCGAGATTGATGAGAGCTGCGATGCACGCCCTGTGCACAACAGTCCATTCCTCACCAATAGACTGGGTGTACGATGACGCAATGATCAAGCTGTTGGATGAGTTTACATTCGAAGGGAATCCGGCCAGAAGATACCTCTCGTCAGGGGGTGGCTCCAAGATCATCAAAGCTGAGATCGGTGGAGTGGATTTCCCTGACGACGAGGAAGGCGTCCACCGCATTTGCGGCTTTGATCATGCTCAATGGCGCGGGTTGTGGACTGGGGAGGGCAAGAAGTTTCCGAGCTGGCCATTGTCGGACAAGTGGTTAAAGGAGCGGGCGGCGCTGGGAGAGCAGGCCACCGTGAGCAATGAAGCTTGCTAGTGATATCGCGGGAGGATGCATGTTTCCATTGAATGTATTGATACCTGGATAGACGGACAGATACTTCAGACTCGGACAGTCTTGAAGTCACGCTTCAACAGAGCTTGTTGTACAAGGGTCATCGTAGGGCTGGGCGGACACTCCCGTCTCATCTTCGAGTCCTTACCCTACCGTGCTCGGCCTGTCATGCATCGCTGAAATCCTCAAAGTCCTTCCTCGCTTCCGCAGCCAGCTGCGGGTTCGTCAGCACACGCAGTGTGAGCATAGCCATGCCCTTCGCACATTGCATCGCAGCTTTATGAGCCTCGTCCGTAGCTGCATGACCGGCGAACCGTGGATGATGCATCGAGACATCCGGCTCTGTGGGGATTGGGAAGGCGCCATGAAAGCTGGGTACTTCGAACGACACATTTCCTAGGCTTGATCAGTAAATTGGGTAAGATTGGCACTTATTTCTTACCCATGTCGGTTGACGCAGTGTATGATTGGTCGTTCTTCAACATAATCTTCTCACCCAGCGTGGCCATGTCGTCGACGTATTGCTGGCACAGCGGGATATTGTATCTGAGATTCTTGTACGTCGGTGCCCTTCGAAGATGTCAGTCAGTAGCTTGCACTTTCCCTCCCTTCCCACCATCATCAGCAGTACTCACACGATATAATTAATCTCACACCCCGTCGCCAAAGCCGCCGCATCACAGCATTTCCTCACCTTCTCCAACAACCGCTCCGCCTGATCCATATGCGGCGCCCTCACATACCAATTCATGCGCGTATACGCCGTCACAACATTCGGCACCGTCCCACCGTCCTCCACAACACCATGAACCCGCTCGTCCGGCCGCATATGCTGCCTCAACATACTCACATTATTATAACACGCCACCGCCGCATCCAGCGCATTAATCCCATTCCAAGGCTCCCCGGCCGCATGGGCCTGCTTGCCACGAAATTCAACGCGGAATTTATGCGACGCGATGAATTTCAGGCCCGCGAGGCCGGTATATGCGCTATCGCGCGTGGCCATCAGGGCGCCTTGGTGTACTGGATGAGACATGATGGCGGCGACGATATCAGGGTCCTTGAATGCGCCGGCCTCGATGAGCTTGACTTTGCCGCCGCCGCCTTCTTCTGCGGGTGTGCCGAGTAGGCGGATCCGGCCGGGAAGACCTGAGGCTTTTAATGCGGCGGCGGCGCCGAGGAAGGCGGCGATCGAGGACGTGGCGATTAGATTGTGTCCGCACGCATGGCCTATCCCGGGCAGCGCATCGTATTCGACGCACAGGATGACCAGGCTCCCACCGGTGCCGGTTTCGCTGGTGAAGGAGGTTTCCAGGCCATAGGTGTGTTTCGTGACGGGGAAGCCTTCCTTCTCGAGGAAATTTGAGATGTTTTTCACGGCGAGGAATTCTTGGTATGCGAGTTCCGGGTTGGATTGGATTGTTGTGTTGAGGGCGCGGAGTTGGGGGTCTGCATCGTTGATTGTGGACAGGCACAGGGGGATGTGGTTTGAGATTTCTGTGGTGGAGGAGGCCGTGGATGGGTTTTGGGGATCAGACATTGTGCAAACCGTGGTATTGACGAAGGCTCCAGTGACAATGCTGGTAGTTTGGATGAAGCCGCCTTACCTGGTCAAGTTCGATCTTATATGTCTTGACGAGAGTATGTTCGGGGTACTGATACAGGTTTCAGTCCAGCATGTCACTCGGAGCGAGGGGAGGTTGGGACACCGGACGTCCGTTCGGCCCAGTTGCCGACTTGGTGCATCTTGAAAAACTCAGGATGTCACCGAGGCTACAGACCCCTTTACGAGTTGCGACGCCAAGCGCCGGCCAGAGGGCAAGCGATGACTTGAACGGCGATGGGCACTTGATGGAGGAAAGTACGGGCAGAGAAAGTTTGTCTCGGTCAGCTTGCCGGTTTAATTATTGTCCCATACTTTCAGCCATAGACACCTCAAGACTACCAACAATGCGCAAGACTGCCTCCTCCTCTCTGTTAGAATCCATCTTATTACGCCTTGTACAATATCAACCTCCCCTCGGCGTGCCGGAAGCAATCCATGAATGCAGTATGCCTTGCTTAAGCGTCATTGTCGCCATGTTCCACCTTGCTCTCATAGCCACTATCATAGCGTTTGACCTTGTCGTCGTGGTCTACCTTGCTTTCGTAGCCACTATCATAGCGCTTGACCTTGTTATCATCCAATTCGCTCTCCTCGCCAATATCGTAGCGCTTGACCTTGTCGTCATGGTCCACCTTGCTTTCGTAGCCACTGTCATAGCGTCTGACAAGATTCTGTTCGGGTACGGCGTCGAGCTTGATCAACAGTAGATTCGAATTTGCTATATGAAGAAATATCAGCATTTTGTTGTAATCTCACTGATTCACGCCACCTACCTAGAGGCAGAGGACTTGCGCCGACTGCAGCCGCAGCAGCAGTGAGAGCCATGAGAACTTGGTATAGCTTCATCGTTGCGAAATGATAGGTTGTCCTTGAGAGAATGAATATTTGGATGTCTGCGAGGAGGTGTATGAGAAGACGGTGTGGAATTCTATTTCAAGTAGCTCTGTCAATTGCAACCTACAGATGAAGAAAGCATGCAAGTGAGTTTGCTGAATGAGACACTTATATACTCATGCGTCCACAAGGTGTAGAAATATATTCGTCAACTTGGGCCGAAAGTTTCATCTCTTTCTTGATTCCGTACAAAACCTACTTGTTCAGACGACCAACTCACGTTATTCTCCTCAGGAGTCCAGCTTTCCATCGCATTGATTGTTGGCAAATGTCTTGCATTACGACAATGGCGTCGTTGCTTACACATCCAAGAAGATCGTCAACCCCTTTTTCACGTATCAACGCAGCCATGTATGTCATCGTCAACTCGAACCTGAGACTTCCATCCTGGCTACTTAGCGTGTAGCTCGATCTATCATGATCATGCTGTCAGCCGGTCCAATGGTCGGACCCTGGCGCCTGGTGAAACGTTCAAAAACTGCTTTTTTGCAGACAGGGTATTGAGGCTATTGGCGAAGGCGTCAGGGGATCTGCAGGTACAGATTCTAGGAGATTTATCAGCTAGCTTAAGCTTATATGGCTCTATTCGAATGCCGTAGGGGCCGTTGAAGACGTCACTGAGGCTCAGTGAGGGAACAATTCCTCCACACACTCGGGTTCGCATATCAAATCTTGTGCTGGTGGGGAAGATATGTTTCACGTCTCTCTGTCAGCAAAACAATACTTGCCTAGTCTTCTGAAAGAACTCGAAAGTATCGTCATGGTTCTTCTTCAAGCCCTAGGATACGTCATGTAGGCCGTTGATAAATTGGTCCTTTTCTCGTCAGAATGGTGAAATATGGTTCAGCCATGGATAACAAAGGTGAAAGATCGACATGACCTGGTGACCAACCATTGAGAAGGTCTTCACAGTCTTTGATTTTCTCTAGCCTGGTCCAGGGGGTCGGCTGTTTTTCAATCCTTGGCTGTATCGGTGCAGTCATATAGCATATAGAGGACGTCGACAATATTTGTGTCTGCAACACTGGTCACGGTCGCCTCGGAAACATGTCAATCGATCCCGAAAAACAGACAACGCCTCGAGACGTCAAGCAGCATATGCTGATAACGCTTCAGCAGAAGCTGACCTTCGCACTGAGAATCCTCGCACCAAGCTTCCTCACTTCCGCGGTCCACGACAACGATATCAAAACATCGACATCCTACCTCAACGGACTCCGAGGCCTAGTCGCTGTCCTGGTTTTCATTCGAAATGTATCATCACCATATCATCCAACCATCGACTGTTCATACGGTCAAGCCGACCTCTGGGACTGGTATCGACTGCCAGTGACCCGATTCTTATACGCTGGTCCCTGGGTTCCAGTCATGTTTGTTGTTTCTGGATACGTCACATCGATCAAAGCACTGCAGTTACTTGACGTTGATCATCTGGCATTTCACCATACGCTGGTACATATACTGTTACGCCGACCTCTCCGATTGTTCTTGCCATCGGTGATCGCAAGCTTTATGGTGTTTCTTGTCGTGGTTTCCGGTGGATGTGAATATGAGGATGGACATTTTCGTGGGCATGTCCCCTTGCCAGAAGTTCAGTCTTCATTGGCAGCCCAGTTAGATGACTGGTTGAATGATGTTGTGTCAAGACTGTTGAATCCGTGGAGCTGGGCGATCCGTCTCCCGAAGTATGGCTCGCATCTGTGGACCTTACCGATACAATTCCGAGGAACCCTGCTTTCTGTCCTGGTACTTTTGCTCATTGCTAGGGTGCCGGGCTCCCGGCGCAGATGGCTGGTGATGGTCGTTGCGCTGGGTTCCTTCTTCTGGGGCAGATGGGATGCAGCTCTGTTCCTTGGCGGTATCTTCGTGTGTGCTTGTGATGTTGCTGGCCAATCTCCACTAGGAAGCCAAGCCCTCCTGAGTCCGGGTCGGCTTCGTCACATATCCAAGGTGTTGTGGATGTGCTATCTCTATCTTGGTGTACATCTCGGAGCATTTCCAAGGCACCAAGAAGGACAAGCTGGAATCGGATACGAGTGGTTGAGCAGCATCACTCGAGACTACCACTATTGGGCCGCTTGTGGAGCCATTATTATCGTCCACGCTATCACAAGATTGGGGACACTTCAAGAAATCTTGGATCATCACACCCTACAATATCTGGGGAAGGTGTCATACTCCCTGTATCTCGTCCATGTACCCTTCTTTCTCCTTCTTGGAGACAGAATCTGGCAGCGGGTATGGTCAATGATGGGAGATGAGACGCAAATTCAATATCAGATGGGGTTTCTGATCGGACTGGTCATCAATCTGCCTCTGGTGTTGTGGGTCGCGGATGTATTTTGGAGGTGCATCGAAAGAGAATGTTCGAGGTTGTCCGGCTTTCTGGAAGGCAGATTATTACGATGAAGGCAATGTCATCATCTGCACCTAATCAAACCTAGCTTGTGTCTTCGTCGAGGTAGAGAATTGTACCAAGGGAAATACCACGAGCCTCGCTTCACCTCTGGTTCGGAGACTGTCAGAACTGAAAATCGACTATTCAATCTTGTCTGTCAGAAAAGTGGAAATAATTCGTCTTTCTGACTTTGACAGAGACTGCCTCGGGTGAGCCCCAGATTGGTAATATGCGGGGTACAGCGGGTCGTGCTTGAGGGCACAGGTGTAACAACTTAACTGAGAGTCCCTCCTGGCAACAACGTTTCCAGATCCTTTCTCAACATCATTGCCAGGTGCGGGTGACTGTACGGGATACACAGCTGAAATGCCTCAAAAGTATATGCTCTGGGTCAACTCCAGGCCAAAGCCAGGATCTGGAATCCACGATGATCTCTGGGTGAAATGGTACACTGAAGAACATGTTCGTGTCACAATCGTCTCAATACATGCCACTTGCTCACAAATTATTCAGGTTCCAGACCTCGTGAATAGCAAAACTGCTGTGCGAGCCGCGATGTACCGAGAAAGCTTTGATTTTGCGCTCGCGGCAAAGGAGCACCACCCGCGTAGATATCTGGTCTTGTATCAGACAGACTTTGAAGAGTGCTTGAAGTCGAAGGAATACGTGAACGACGTGCGGCATTCCAGCGAGAAGTGGCCTGCCGACAAAGTCACTGCTGACGTGGGCGACTTCAATGGGAGGAACTATAAACTGATCCAGGACTACGATCCTGATGGCCGCGGAGAGAGTCAGTGACTTCCCAAGTGGGACATGAGAAGAGTGTGGCCAGGAGAGCAGTTGCTGACATATCATCCAGCCGCGCCTCCGTTCTGCGTGACGGTCGAGATGGATCCCGTCGATGAAGCCGACCTTGACAAGTGGTACCGAGAGGAACACCTTGACATGCTGCACAAGCTTCCTGGATACCGACGGTCATCGAGGTATGTCATCGGTCCAAAGGCGCCCTTGACGGAAGGAGACCCGCCGAAGTACTTGGCAATCCATGAAGTGGACGGGTTGACTGGACTGGATGGTAAGGAGGCCGAGGCTGCCAATAGTACTCCTTGGACAGTGAAGAGCATCAAGGAGAGTAAGGCATTTGTTGCCAGAGCCTGGGAGCTTGTTTATTCGCAGGGCTTTTAGTGACTCGAGGGGACGAGATATTCTGCGCCGTAGATGACGTCAATATAGATTGAGCCAGTCTTCGCTTCTTCAGGAGGCAGTAGCCATGACGGACTCCATCCACGGCCAGATAGCTTCGTTCGCCGGTGGATATCCCATATGGAGCATCTTCTCGTAGAAGCGAGCTTCTTTTGGTCGTCCATAATTCATCAGGATCATGCTGTCTTCGATCGGAACAAGACCGTCCGAGGTTCCATTGACAAGTAGCAATCTGCAGGAAGGACCGTGAACGATACCGTTGTCGACGAGACTGTAGTCTTTCTGTGCGTTGTCTTTCATGTCCTCCCAGTCCTTATAGCCGAATTTGGAAACGTAAGCTTCACTCAAGATAAAAGGGTATTCGTGGTCATCAACCCGTTCCAGCCATTCTTTGCTGAGGAAGTAATGGGAGCCGGCGCCTTGAGCAACGATCCCAGCGAAGCGAGAGTGATGTGTATGTGCCAGTCGATTGGCGTAGTACCCGCCGCACGAGAGACCCCAAGCCATGCATTTCCGCATATCGAAATACGGCTGCTTGTCCATCCAGTCCAGGATTGCGCTAAATAATCGTTCTGGGGACGTTGGATCTCGACGATCAGAAGGACAGTCAGCAGTACCGGGTATTTCGGTTATGACACACCCCCAGCCTCGAACGAGGAATTCGTCTGTCCTCTCACTGTTGTCTGGTCTGTGGCCATCGAGACCAGTAATGAGCAGTACCACAGGACACTTCTTATCGCTGCTAGCTCCCCGAGGCAGTCTGACGAAGAGAGGTATTTCCTTGCCGTCCGCCCCTGAGGCTGCTGTGTGCGGGATTCTGACTTCTTTCATTGGCGCATCCCACAAGCTTGCACCCCTCAGATATACCTGCTTTTGTAACTCAAATGCTTTCCTTTTAGTTCCAGAGCCTGCATCGAGGGAAGGGTATCGAGATATACGGTAGACACATGCGGCTCGCTTGAACAGAGAGGCAGCTTTGGCACGATCGGAAACCTGTGATGACATCGCAGCGTCGGTGAGCTTCTCAGCTGTAGGGAAGAAGTACTCGGTATATTTGTCAGTATACGCGTCATTTACATTGTCCCTGATCAGCTTCTCGAAAATCGGCTGAAAGTCTTCGAGCTTGCCATCGTGGAAAGGATACACGCCGAGCGAGCAGGGAAATTTCCATTTCGTTTCCCAGAGAGCTTTCACGCCGTCCAGGTGAGGGTACCGTTGGTGGAACTTCTCGCCAAGAATCCAGTTGACCATGTTGCCGAGAGTTTTCGCTGTTCTGCACGCTCTGGATGTGCAATTATTAATTTCAAGTCGAGTCGTGGGAGAGGAACGGTGAGCGGACGCGGTTGAAGTTCGACTTGCGGGCGCGCAATTTCGGGTCAACATCGGTCAATCAGTCGCCGAGCCCCTCGATTGTCCTCCCACTTCGAGACTCAGGTCTCTTTGGTCGACCGTCTGCAGAAGCCAGCTCGGTCACTTGTTGTTCTCATGCTTATGAATTCTCTGAAGAGCGATGTAAACATCAGGCAGATCACTTGGTCAGAGGTCAAGCCAGTCGCAAGCGTGTGTAAGCACAAGTACGCCAGCTCCAACCGCTTCGCCAACACATACCAGCTCTGATCTGAACCAGTTTCTCTGCTCGGAATCCAATCCACCAACGCTTGAAGCAAGACTCAAAGGCCAGGCAACCAGATTCGCGAGATACGGCTTCACTTCCTTCTCAAAGTTCGGGGTGATGTCAAGCCTGTCTGGAAGTTTGGCAGACTCTGTTACTGTGATCTTGTCCAGTGCAAACGGTATGCTTGACGACAACGCACATGCCATGTCCCTAATCGTGGCGCAGCACTCCTCCTCGAGCATCTGCTGTTGATTGCTAAAATCATCCGACATTGGTCGGACGAGCTCGAGGATCCTCAACCGGGTCCTGCTCAAGAGCATGCTTGTGGCATAGTAGTGCAGCCAAATTGCTGCGTAAGCAATGCTCGGGTAAATGTAGACGATGGAGGAATAGAAGTGTTTGCTTGGCAATGGATGGTGGGCCGGAATCAGGTGTCGCTGTGGGTGCCATGTGCTTGGGATTCGAGTTGACCAGTCCCGCAAGGCTTTGCTCAGAGTGGCGGCTTCGGCACTTATGTCTTGAGCCCACGATGAGAGGTCGATGGTAAGATCGTTCTGGCTGGAGATCTCTTTCTGGAGGCTTTTGAACTGATGACGGAGACTGGCGACTCCTACCACGAGACGGTCGTATTCCAATTCGAGCCCGTATTCGCCGTATAGCGCACCATCCGCAAGCCATGCTGGCAACGCCAGATGTCGTAGGAGGTGCGACCGAATTATGCCACGACGAGATTGCTTGATGATATCGGTTGCTGACTCACTCTTTCCGAGACAGCGCTCTCGCCAGATTTTCAATATGGCGGCCGCTCCATCGTGATGTACGTAGCTTCGAAAATCGGTGCTCGACATGCCCTCGTGATGAGTCTGCATTGTATCCTCATAGCGACTCATTAGAAATATTGTAAGCAGCGCGGCATCGATGTCTCTGTGAACCAGATCTGGCATTGCAACCCGTGTCGTCCGCAGTAGTTGGTCATACTTGCCCCAGGCCTCGACTGCAGCAGGTGGATGTTGCTGTGTGCGTGAGAAGACGGCCAAGGCCATGGAGGAGATTGCCAAGTTGATTGCCGAATACTTGGTCACATTTGCCCATTGGCACACACTGTCTTGAACACTCCCTAGTAATCTTTGCAACTCTGCAGGTGCATACAGGTGATGATTTAAGTAGTACATCAGTGCACGGGTTTCCAGATCGATAGCTGGCGCTGGCACAACAGAACGTGGTCCTCTTGGCCGTTTCACCATGCCACTGGCGTATCGGTTCTCGAGGTGAATTGAGAAACCGTTTTTGATGGAATGAGGTTTGACGCATATGCGCCGTGACTTGTGGCATCTTTGACATGTTGGGAGCGTTCTGTCACACTAGGCTGGTCAGCTCAGGGCACAAGGTTATGAAAATTCGACTGACCTTGATCCGCCGGACCTTGCATGTCTGGCAAGCCACACCAGGGGCGAGATCACTTGCAGGCGCTGGTCGATTTGGCTTGGTGGTGTCGTGGTTCATAGTCCGATCGTACAAAGAGATTCATCATTTAGCTTTGTGAAAGACATTTCATGTACGGAGAATTCTAAGCAGAACTGAGCTAGCGTATATTCGACGATCAAGTTTCAGAATAGATGATTGTTCGATTCTAACTCCATCTCCGTCAAGGCATGCATGTGCATGAATCGATCGTGCAGGAGCAAGCAGCCTAAGTCCGGCCAAGACCCGGGCTCGTCCCTTACAGTAGGTGCCCCGAGACCTGCCAACGGCTCCGTTAACGTCTTCCTCTTCATCTCTTTAGAACTGCTTGAAACTGAATCAACGTGCTCGCCAACCCAGACCCGCGCTGAGGTCAGGTCCCTGAGTTCTTCTTCGCACCCACACAATTGATTTTTGATAGGACAAATCAAGTACCTATGGAAACCGACTCCGTCTGGCCGGCTGCGCCACCATAGCCTCATTCGAGGCTCACTTCAACCTTATCTGATCTTGGCTTCACGCGACATCTCTTATTTTATCAGATCCTCCATTACTCCTCCAACTTCCACTCCGCAAATCTATCTAATCTTCTACAGATTCTACTCCTTTAGGGCCCTGTACCGGATCTTGCAATGAGTAATACGTCTTTTGTGATTGGCTCGGCATGAAGTGAAGCTGCCACAACAACTCTATGACCATGACAACTCGGCGACATCCTCAGCCACCACTTCATGCAGTCTAATTGACTTTTGGGCAAATTGGCCATCCGGCCTCACCCTGCATTGATGCTCATCCGGCCGTTTTTGGCAGGTGTTTCAAGCAGCAGCCCCTAAAGGCTTTTGTGGCTGACTGCGCATTACAGAACCTTAGCTGAGGACGCGTTGCTTGCAATCAAGGTCATGAAATATCTACTCCCTTGGCCCTCAAACATCCTCATCTATCGCTCTGTTTTCTCGTTCTCTATGTTTACGCCCATGTTTCCTTCTGCATAGATCTGCCGCTGCTTGCTCTTTCCTTGTTTGTATGCAACATTGAGGCCTGATATAGATCATTTCCTCCACCTCATGTTCATCGCAGAGATGGGTTTCCCTTTACCTCACGGGTTTTTTGCTTTCTTCGCATTTCTCTGTCAGTTCTCCTTCCTCTTCTCCTTTCTTGCATGAAGCAAAAGAGTGCTGGCTAACTCGAAGAGCAACACGAAGTACTCGCCACAAGCACACTTGGCAATCAGATCCAGTTTTATCAGAAGTCGGAGCACTTCGGCGTCGCCATCACATCTACCGAAGACGCCGGCAATGCAGACTTCCTTGTGCAACTCTCTGCTCCAATCTCGTATGGCTGGGCGGCTTTGGGCACGGGTGACAAGATGGACAAGTCGCTGATGTTCATTTTGTATCCTTCCCGACACGAAGATGGTGAGCTGCAGTCAGCCGCTAAACAAAGGAGTTACGGGTTGATGCTGACAACAAATCGAGATGTCGTCCTGAGCGTCCGATCGACGGGGTATGTTCCACGCGTCTCGATGAATGGGATGGGTACCTTATGGCCAACAAAATGCTGATGAAACTTGGGGTAGTGGCCATGACACGCCCGATCCAGTCTCTGGCATCAACGCGACGCTGCTCAGCTCGACGGTTGAAGCCGGGATAATGACCGCAACCATTCAATGGCATCAGAGCACTGGGCACAAATACCACACCATTGATGTGGCACGCAGCAAACAAGCATGGATCTGGGCCGTCGGCCCCCAAAATGAAGCAGTCGAGGACGCGGGATCTGTGGATGCAGGCATCGAACAGCATTCACATTACGGTAAGAGTCTCTTGTGCGGTGAAAGTACCACCTGCTGATCACACTTCCTTCGTCTGCAGGCGTTTTCTTCGCCGACATGCCCGCCGCACAAAATGACGAACCCACGCTTCCAAAAATAGCAGGAACGTCCAGCCTCCACGCAAAGGGCCAACCGGAATACTACCATGGCTTGGTCTACGCGCACGCGACTCTTCTCGGGGCCGCCTTCGTGCTCGTCTTTCCTCTTGGCGTCATCGCCCTGCGCTGGAATTGGCCGTTTGCTTTCAAAGGACATTGGATCTTGCAAGCGGTCGCTTCGGTTGCAGCGTACCTCGGAGCTATACTGGCGATCGTGTTGAGCGTCGTTGGCATTGAATACTCGGATTTCACCGAGGGACATCAAATCCTGGGATTGATAGTCGTGGGACTTGTGTCTCTGCAGCTCCTGCTAGGGTACTTGCATCATCAGCAGTATAAGAAGCAAGGGCGAAGGAGTGTCTCTTCGTATTTTCACATCGGACTTGGACGGGTTCTCATTTACGCGGGTATGGTCAATGCAGTCTTGTGAGTCCCTTTGTTCCAGCCTGTGACCAGGCGCGTGTCGTGAGAGTGGAATTAATGGGCTAACTGTGGACTTCAGGGGTGCGCTACTTAGCGATGAGACAGGTGCCGCTGCTGCAGTCGGTGCGGTGGCGGCTGTGCTGGCTGCAGCCATGGAATTCATGGCATTCCGCCACCGCCGACGGATTCGGGGTCTGGATGTTGTGGCATCAAAGTCATCTTCTGACATTGCATTGAACAGCAGGAGCTGAGGTTGTGGAAAGAGAAGAAGGAGGGAAATTAGCGGAGGAGAAAAGTGATGAAGTGTTGAGTTGAGAGAGGTGAGCGTGGTCAGGGAGACGCAGGTCCTCACTGTCCCGAAAGCTATGAATTGGATGTGAACATCGTGATTGGCCATGTTGTCGAGTTTCTGTCACCAGAGCAGAGCCAGCCAACCACGGCGCACCCACTGCCAGGAATGTATCAAGGCGTAGGTGTAAACGTGGTCTCGTCTCTGTACTGCTTTAAAAATGGGATGGGAAGTGAACCGGCGGTTCCCTTAGCCTCAACCATAGGTTTGCCGTTTGCCTGCGCCTTAGAAGGCTGCGAAACGTACCGCGAAACAACGACGACATGTTTTGTCCTCCAGTGCTTGAAAGCGTCGATGGCAAGTTGGAAGGCTGTCTGCAAAGCCGCGTCCTGTGGTTGGTCGTGGACCAAGTCACGCAACGAAGGCAGCAGCTCCACTGCTTCGAGAAATTCTCTGTGCTTCTTCGGCATGTATGCTCTCATCTCAAGCAGGAATTTGGACTCGTGACGAACGCCCAGTAGATGATCGAGAAATGGAAAGAAGGCACTTTGGCCTGCGCTGGCTCCCACACATCTCACGACTTCATGGTGCCCATTGCTGCGTTGAAAGGTGACGCCATCCGGCAGCCCCTTCAACTCTGCCCCAGCACTCCCTGCGAGCATCCGACGGATTTCCGAGAAAAAGAACATTGGGTCACAATTGTCGTGCAGGTTTGGTAAGAGACCCGCCATCTCAGAGAAAGTCCTTGCGCAGATGTCCAAAACTGAGA
Source organism: Cladophialophora chaetospira (assembly GCA_030247875.1). NCBI lineage: Eukaryota > Fungi > Ascomycota > Eurotiomycetes > Chaetothyriales > Herpotrichiellaceae > Cladophialophora > Cladophialophora chaetospira. Next base: position 1,061,311 of record JAPDRK010000014.1, read on the forward strand.
CTAAATCTTGTTGTTCACCATTCTGACTATCGCGTATTGCATTGAGCAATAATTGGACAAGCCTGGCACCCCGGGCCTCGATCATGGTTGGTACGAGATTGAAGGCATCTTCGTCTCTTGTTCCTGTGAATGAAGCGACAGACTTCAGAGCCTGAAAGTTGCCAAGTGTTTCAAGTGGGTTCGCGTGCCCACCTGGAGCTACCGATGTCCAGTTCCAGAGGGAGCCTCCTGCGTAGCTTAAGACAGGTGCTGTACCAAAATGCTCACAGACCTTGAGGAAAGGCTCGCCAATGCTGGCAGGAACGATGGCTGAGGGATTTTCTTTTTCCTGCCAGACGTAGGCTTGAGTCAGGAAGCCGAGGATGACATACGCACGTTGCCAGTGCTCTTGGAGATTGAGCTGATCGATTTGAAGACTCGCAAGGTCATCGACTTTTGCCCTCAAGGTCTTGGACTGCAGAAGTGAGGGTAGGTCCGAAACGAGATTGCACCATGGTGCATAGTAGGCAGGAAGCTCTGTAGGGTTTGGGGGAACGAAGCCCGTCTCTATGTCAATGTCATATTCCTCAGGGTTGGGCAGGGGAGGACGTGTGAGCATGGTTGATGGGTTCGACGGAAGTTGTCCGAGAGACACTGTCACTGCGTGTGTTGCTCAAGTTGCTAGATCACCATTAAACTTAAGTCATCGTCCACATTGATTATCTCTTCTCTCGAAGCTTCACGCCCTTCGAGTGACGAAGCAGGAGAATGTCGTTCTTTAATTGGTCATGCTGGAGGTTTGATAGGCGGCTCGGCTGGCATCGCAAATACGAGACTTGTGAATACGTCCCGTAAGTTTGTCTTTGGTGGGTTCAATCGATCGAGCCGCGGGCGTCATCACCAAAATCGGGCTGAGAGGAAAGTGAAGGAAGGTCAAGATCCAAGTAAGGGAAATGTCAGTCAAGCTGAGCGGCAGGTACGCCGAGCCACGCCGCGCTTTCCTTCCTTTAGAAGTCGCGACAAACTTGTCTCCTGGAAGTTAACCGTGGCATCTCACTCTGCAGCACACTTACGCCGTTTCATAATGACTCGCCAGCATCCTCCATCCATCTCTTAACTGCTCCCACTCAAGACCGCACCGAAATGACCTCCCGCGAGCCGTCCGCGGCGCCATCTGACGGCGACACCATCGACGACCAACCCGAAGACACAAAACCTGACCTTGCAGACCTTGACCACGAGCAGATCGAGTCGGTCGAAGAGCTGCCTGCGGGATCTACTCCAACAAGCGGTCGTCGAACCGGCCGACAAAAGGCTGCATCTGGTAGGAAAGCGAGGCCTCGAAAGGGTGCAATCTGGATACACGAGCAGCCTCACGAAGGGACTGAAGATGAAGGCAGCGTCGTCTCCGCGTCCCACTCAAGAACCAAAAAGTCAGAGGCAACCCCAGAGTCCGATCTCAGAACAATTGGCACCGCAGTGGGCACTAGGAGACAGGCCAACGGTACGGTAGGGTCAGTCTACTCCGGCAGTAAAGTCAGGCACATCAAGAAGGCGGACGGAACACCTCTTTGGCGAAAGGAGATCCAGTATGAATTTCTGCGATTGGTGATTGAGGACACGCAACCAGTCTTTACACGAGTCAGCGATGGAAAGCCCAACTGTTACTTCTCTGACATCTACGTCGACTGCATGGCTAGGAGTTCCAAGACGAGCAAGATCCTCAAGGACAGATTGCAGGTCGACTTACAGGCTGCACATAACATGGCCATGATATGCCTCTTGGTCAACGTTGGCCGCATGAACACAACACTCAACTTCTTTCCAGAGATGAGGGCACAGCTGAGGACATATCACTCCATCCCGTCGCTACAGGCATACAAGAGCCAAAGAGACTACAAATCACTGCAAGACGCACCTAGATTGAAGAGCATTCTGAAGGGGGCAAGTGAAGACACCATTGAGCCCCGTACGATTCCAGAACTGAAAGCCAAATCTGTCCCGAGGACGAATCCAGTCAATTTAATATTCGTTCTATCTCAAGTTGCGCCGAAAATAAGCGAGACACACTTCACTGATAAAGTCGATTTCTTCGACCTCGCCATGCGGCCAACCATCTCATCTGCGAGCAGGGCGAGGGCATTTCTGTGGCTTATGTGGTGGTACCTCGAGTCGAGCTTCACGAAAGAAGATGCTCTCCATAATCCGTACGGTCCAGGAGAATTCAAAGAGGATGAGGATCCGAATGACCCAGACACTGTACCTCAGCTGGTGCCCAGATTAGCCACGATCACTGACGAAGAAGGTGATGCCGAAAACGTCGACCCTCCGGAAGAGATCGCTTTTGCGGAGAAGATGACCCTGGAGAGGAAGCGTATTATGGCAGAAAATGCCAACGACCCTCCTCTGGTCATGGCTGACCCAGGCAATCCAGACCACAAAGCTCTGAAACGCTTGAAGAAAAGCGCTGCGTACGGGGATGAAGACTCTCTAGCCTCAGACGTGGACTCACGCGCTAGTCCCGGCGTTGGACGTTCTCCTGCTCCAGAGGCATTCGGTGCGCATGGACATGTGATGGCCAGTGCTCTCGGGGGCCAAGCTGATAGCCTGGATGATGACTGGGAAGCAGTTGATCCTCACCCTGGTCGTGGGCGCTACAAGCGAGTCAGAGGCAAGAATACTCCAACGCGGATCAGAGGGGGTCCACGACAGAGTGAGGGCCCCAAAGGCCTATTCAAACCAGGAAGAAATGCCGGAACACCCGACACTGTGGAACGGTACCGCACAACACCGCAACCCCTGCAAGCTGGTGGTGCTCATCAGCCAAACACCAGCCAATTCGGTGTCTCACGTAGCAAGAACGAGGTTGACATGCTCCGAAATGACCCCATGGGTGGGGCAACGGGGACTAAAGCCCGAGCCAGAACGGGTTATCAGCGAGAGCTGGAGGAGCATCGACAGCGCCGAGTCGATTGGGCACTTAGGAGACGTCGTAGGCAAGCAATCAAACAATCACGGCAAATCAGACAGGGCGGCAGGTGGCTGCTCAAGGCTGCTCGGCGAATCAACGAGCTGCCTCCAACATACGACAGCGAAGAGGAAGAAGAGACAGGAGGCTTTGGCTTTGCCGGCCTGCTTGGCCGCAGGGTATATGGCGACAGTGGTGCTGATGTCGAAGCTGGACCTCTTCCGGTTGGTCACGAACCTGATGATCATGGTGAGGAAGCAGAGGCCTGGGCTGGGATTTTCAGGAGAACAGGGAGGCGCCTGCAGCTCTGGGGTGGAGATCGTGATGTGAACATCTACCATGCCCGAATCCACCGCCACCAGCCAGCCCCAAATACTTTCCCTGCGGCACATTCTCTGCCAGTGACGAACGGCGTTGGCAAGAAACACCGAATGCACGATTCTCCAGCGCATCCATCCAGTGTCGAAGTTGGAAGAGCTGGGCAAGGTGCAAGAAGTGCGGGAAGAGACCTTAACGACGAAATCACCCAAGATCTGCTTGCGGAGAGAAGTGATGATGATATGGACGATGAAGACTCGGACCCGAATGGTGATGTTGACGGTGAAGAAAGCGATGTAGACATGGATTGAGTGTACACAGTCCGTGTAGTCGGCCCCGCCAAGCGGACCTTACGGTACGTGGCCAGGGGCCGTTGCGAAACACCTTGCCTCCAGCCTCACTCGGGCCTGAGTGGCAACTGTATTAGAATAGTCAAGCTATCAGATAGAGTAAATGATACACTCAACGATCTGAACCGCGGATGGTAATCTGGTCTTGCATCTGTGCAAGTATGTGCCTCGTTCAAACTATACCCGCCGCAGGTCGTCCGGCGATAAGGTTGACCCGAGCTGAACGCTGAGCCGCCTCAGCCTCCCGCGGTGGCGACTTCTCGGAACTTTTGGGAAGCCAGATCGCAGGCAACAACAATGAACTTCGGTCGCAAGCATGCACCAGAAACCGTACAATCAACGATGGCTATGGGAGAATGTCGACTTTTCGCACGAGTTTCAGAAACAATTCGTCCGCTTGGGATGGCAAATCTTGAGTGCCCGAAAAAGTTGGTGACAAATCCGTCTGCCACTCGCAACCACGGCACAAATACAGAACATCAAATCTGATTATTAAGAGAGCTTCGAGAGACCTGTACATCGCCCACATACTTGCTCATATGCAGCTACTTATCGAAAAACTTCAACTTTCAACGACTCATTTCCAGATGCTGGAAATGAGCGTTGAATGGAAATCTTCAGGAACATTGCGGGCCTTGTATCCCCAGTCTGCGACCATACTTTCAGGAAGTGCTTATGGAAATGCTGCAGCAGGTTCCGGGCACCCTCCTGAACGACAAAGACCTTTTCGAGGCCTGCCCCTAGATCTCCTTGCATTCCATTTAAGGGGAACAAAAATATCACACGCAAGCAACTCCAAACATCGCGGTCTTGCATGTTCAACTGTGACAAAAGTGACAGAAATTGCCCACATTGATACCAAAAGAGCAAACAGCCCAGCCTCGATCTGTTCCAGACAAGAACCTATGGGCTTCTGATTCCTTGCTAGCAACAAAATACCTGGGTTGTCACTGCAGGGAGTGACCTGTGGAGCCAGTCCAGGCACGACACTGGTGCTAACACCGGAAAGCAATGTTCTGTGTTTCCCGTTCCTGGGTAAAGCTTCCACTTTTCCAGCCCACTCGATCTAAAGCAATCCAAAATCTCGCCACCCCTTGACGCGTTGATGATGCCTGATGGCGGAGGCCCAATGACCGTGGCGATATGCCGGTATGGCCCTTGGAGCTCCCATACTCAAACACACCAGCTCTACAAACGCTCGACCACTCCAGTTGGCAGATGTCCCGTCCAGAGAAGTGCTCAGATGATCGCTTCTTCTGCCACAAACAAAGTCGTACTGATGCTGCAGCTCACCTCTCGAGGTAAAGGTTGATCGATCTTTCACAGGTCCGTTCATGTTTACCCTTCCTGCTAGCTTGTGCACCTACCCATTGACCCGCTTATCGATGCTTGTTTTCATCCATCCAACTGAGTTGTCTAAACATAGGTCGGTGCAATACCATGCCCAGATAATGTTAAGGAACCCATCATATCATATCATAGGATGCCATACTCGGTTAAAACCTCCTTGCCCTACCAAGCATGTGCATGTGTCCAAGGCTGCACGAGGCCACTCCCTCACTGTGCTAAGTGCTGGGCCACTTTCGAAGAAGCTCCTGCTCTTTCGTTGCGCCCCAACAGGATTAGACCACAGTCACTGACAATCTCTCCCTGCATCCAGGCCTGGCGCCTTCCTCCCACTTCCCGCACATCTTTGGGGGGTCTTTGTTATAGCACTCGAGTGCGGGATCTGCCACTTAATCCAGTAGCCCATATATTGGTCCCAGTTGGCTCTCTATTGCCCACTGAAGCTCATTCGCATTCATAACCGAGTGGGTGGGCTGTGCTGTCGACCACCTCATTAAACAAGATTATGAGCACATCCCTGTTTTGTGTTTTCAATCCTCCAATTCTCTAGCTTCCAGTACACGCACCACGTTCTCGTCGTTTGAGTCGTTGTAAGATCAACCTCATAGATACCCAACTGCTTCATCACGGCGACATGCAGCAACATCTGTTATCTTTGCTTCTCACTTTCCGAATTTCGCTTGATTCTCGGGTTGACTGTAGCTGACACGCGCAACGATGTCTCCTAACCAGCTTCGCAATGATGCTCGAGATCATTCCTTTCCATGTTGTCATGTTTGACATAGCACATACCTTATCCAGTATCCTGCTCAGACTGCAAGCTTGACGACTTGAACATGAATTCACCCCACAAAAGGCAAAATGCCGGGTGTAGAATCAAGTACAAGCTTTGGCTGACTTATCGAGGCGTACAGCTTACTCATAGAGACCCGCTATCAAGAAGCCCGATATACCGAGCTACTCTTCTCTAGGCCTCGGAGGGTCACGACCTTCTGTGCCTGGGCCAGCATCAATGGCTCGGTAATCTCGACAGGTTTAGCAGTTTCCCCGGGGCACATGAACGATCATCAAACGTCGAGAAAGTCAATGTGATGGATGAATAAATACTGGAACACATAATACGCAGTGCCAAAATGGTATTCCACCCTTGTCCCCTCCACTCTCTGTGCCGGAGTCAAAGACCCACACATCAGATAAAACCTACCATCAAATCAAGAGAAGAGTCGGCGCTGCTTGAGATATATGACACGGCACCCATACAAACTCCCACGTCTCAACAACTTTGGAGAAGATGATATGCAACTCAAGCTTCCACCAAAAGTGTCACCGCGGATTGTCGCGAAAGTATCGGGGAATGCTCGACTATTTTGCCGGGATGCATCAGGTGTTGGCCAATCAGGGTGTCGTCCCGCTTACATACCCCTGCTTTCTGCTGCTGATGAACCCTGTTTATGCCAGGCACTCGTGCAGATTATGGTCCTGCGCGAAAGTCGTTTCTTCCACAAACCAGGAATCAGTTTCCCCAAGTAATAGACATCGAACGCGCACGGTTCATGACCGAGGACGTAGTAACGTTCTGGCCAACAGCATCAGCACATAGTAAAGACCACTGGATGGGCTTTCAATGCAAAGGAGAAGCTCTGCCGAAGTGAAGTTTGGTGCGGGATAGAAGCCTTGCTTTGGCTTTCAGTTTCGCCGATATCAAGCACGCTGATCTTGGAGAAGTCGAAACTCTTATGTGGTGGCTTCCGACATCAACTGTTATAAAGGAGGGGTCGAGACGTACTTTATCCGGTGCTTCGTCTGCGTAAAGTCGTGACCGCCCTCCTCGATTGAAGCCTACCGGACAAAACCCTTACCCGTGGACTATCTCCACTGCTCTCGTGTTCAGCCAATGACCGCTTTCACTGTGCGATGCTTCGCACCTTGGCCCTCTCTTGCATATAGTATCAACTAGGATAAACGGAGCATCATGCATCACCTCCAGGAAGGTTACGGACGGGAAAGGGTTTGATGGTTGGCCAGTTCCTTCAGTTCAACATGTGCAAGCACCCACCCCGCCTCATCGATGGTCGCGCCCAGGACAACGGGCAGCTTCGACAGGACGCCTGACTTGAAGACACTCTGCCTTGCCATTGTCCAATCTCTCTGCCTGCATGAGTCCCCCGAAGGGACTTCGTTCAACCTCCGATAAGCTTCTCACCCTCGTCCATGCCACTGCCGTGTTGAATATGGATGTTTCAGTACCCACGTGGCCGGCCCCCATCAGGGTCCCCCTTTACATTGGAGAGCTCCCCATTGTTTTGACCGAGCTATTCAAACCCGTAAGCTACATCTCGCATTGGGCGCCGCCGTCTTATTACTACTCATGCCCCGTCTCCTGCAGCATCCTGATTAATCAATTCGGGGTGACCAGGGTTTACCGGTTTGCAATCGTATCCCTTCGTATCTAAAAGAAGCAGGTCGCAACCTCGTCTCTTCCCGCTTAAGCTGATCTCTTCTATCTCGCCGTTGTCCTTCCACGGAGAATTCGCGGTCTAGAGTCCAGTGCTTTCAGGCAACAAGGCTCCGCTCTCACGCAATACGAGGTTGCTGTTGAGCCCCCTCTACTGCCAGCATTTGCCTTTCAAGGTTACATACATAGGGTCTCCTCGGTCCAATATAATCGTCCGCTCGACGTCTCGGTCTTTGACACTGCAGTACTTCTGGTGCAAAGAAGAATCAAGTCGTGTCAGACTGCTCAGATTGAGTATGCTATTCCAAGACTTCTTTACATCTGTTTAGCAGACTGACAAGACAGTCTCCAAGCCACACTCTGAACGATGCGCGAGAAGACCACAGCTCCGAGAAGGAGATCGCAAGATACGGCGACTCATATGAACAACTTCGTTTCTGTCTTCCACGCCGGCAGCATGAACACACAAGAAGTCCAGCAACCTTCACACGGTGCTGCGAGTAACTCGTACTGCTACATACCGGGACAATACTGGCAGACACTGGACTACTATGACATGGCGATGGACATATGTACCGACTATTCTGATGTAGGGTCGACTGCGATGTCGGTTTTGCATGCAAGAATTCCTCTGACCAACCTCACAGCCCAGTCAAATACCCCCATTGATCATGTCAAACACCATGTCCCCGAATCTTGCAGATGACTCAACTCCTCTTGAATCTCCTCTGGACTTCGTGCCCGAGATCTTCGGCAGCCCGGGCGACTCTTTGCGGCTGATGCGGACCGACTCATCGCTGCAAGGAAGTCCCAGTGCAGAAATTGAGTGCCCGAACAACGGGCGATGCGCCAGCCAACAGATACCGTGCGACGTTTGTCAACGGGACAAAAGAGAGGTCAGTCCCGCCGGCCCCTTCGACCTTCGCTTGTCTTCACCCACTTCGTCAACATTTCCCGCGACAGGGTGATATTCGAGGATGAATCAGCTAACAGCCACGTTTGGACAGAGGCGCAAAGAACAGAATAGGAAAGCCCAACGGAATCACCGATTGCGCAGCGAAGCCAAGCTAGAACTGCTACGAGCCAAAGTCAAGACGCAAGCCGACGAGATTGTGATGCTGAGAGACTTCAACCAATCATTAATGAAGCACATCGAGACGATTGAGTCCAAAGGCAAGGATGAAGGTGCACGGGACGCTGGTGGGCAGGAAGCAGATGCAACGCTGCAAGATATGTCGGGTTCACCTTGACGCGATCTCATGTCATGGAGGGCAAAAGGACCAGGACAACGATCACCTGCCTTGCCCAGTGGGCAGCGGCCAGCCAGGCAACATAGATGACGATGACAGCTCCTCGTCCGGCTACTGGTAGACTTCTGTGCAGGCATGCATACAGAAACTCTTGGTTCGAAAGGAAAGACTGTTTTGATTTCCAGAGTGGCGAACATTGCAAAGGGGAGTTTGGCAGTGCTTATGTGCGGGTGGCGACGATCGTACCTAAACGCCTGTAGGGCGACCAGCCGATCGCTGCCGCAGTACGTAAGTGAGCCCTATCCAGAAGCGAAAGGGGCGAATTCAGGCACCAGGCGGGAGCGCGTTTGCCTAGCAGCGCCGCCCAGAGCCCCTGGATCGAAAGCCTCGGCTTGGTTTTTCCCCTACTCAATTTGGCTGAGAAATGGAGCGTTGGGGAAGGGGCCGCCTTAGTAAACAGCCAAGACAGCCCGAGAGCCTGTGAACTTGAATGTGCCTGGAGCACCCCGCCCACGTGCCCCGTTATCGATAAGGGCACGAGCGCGCCAAAGAAGCGAGACGTCACGCCTTCCACGACTCGAGGCTTGCAGTCTTTCCCGTCCTTCTGCCTGCGATCGTTCAGCGATATCTTTATCCTCGTACTGGCATCGTGGTCCATCCCATTGTCAATTGGCAAGATCTAAAAGATATTTGCTCTTGATACCATGAATTTGTTTTGATTCGCCCGTTCCTGTTGGTGTCTGTTGGTTTGGCTTCACCACCAACACCTCCAAGTCCCACCTACATTCCATCGAGCTAGCGATGGACTCGCGCGAAGAACCTCAACCAAAGAGACGGAAAATATCAAGAGACGGCGCAGACGCAGACTCCTACTCCTCTCCACGTGCCCCGTTCTCGGACTACGTCGTCATCGCACGGACGAGGTTCACGGTCCGCTCCACCAATTCCAGTCTCCTCTCCGGAGGTGATGAATTTTTGGAAGTCAGTCTACAGGACATCACACCACGTCAAGATGGCTATGAGATTGGACTCTCTGTCGGACGAGGCGTGCGCGGAAAGCGAGTTGTGGTCATAGTAGACGAGCTGGCCCCGAATACTTTACGTGTTTTAGAGGACGCTCAAAAATTGGACTCGGCCGCAAGATACAAAGCCTCTGCACCGTTGCCCCTTGCTTGCTCGCACCTCGCTCTTCGAGATGCCGATCAGGACTTTACCCTCGAGGTGTGCATCTTGTGGGAAAACACTGCTACGGTGAGAGACAAGGTAAATCCGGTCCTGCTTGAGATGCTGGCGTGGTATCTTCCCCAGGACAACCCAGTATTTCCCGTGTTGGAACCTTGGAAGCCGCGGCAGTTCTATGATAACGTGCACGTACCAGAGAATTCTGAAGCCAATTCTGCGCAGCTCAAGGTGCCAGGTCTGGAGTCACAATTGTACCCTTTCCAGAGACGTGGTGTCAGGTGGCTCCTCTCGAGGGAAGGTGTGGCCGTGGAGTCAGATGGAATCGTTCGAGAACAACCTGGAACATCTGCTAGCGACGACCAACCACCTCGAGGGTTCGAGAAAACTGTCACCGCAACAGGCGAAGCCTGTTATGTCAATTATGTTCTGGGGATTGTAAGCACAGACTTGGCCACCCTCAACCAACGTTTCGGCCCAGTGCAAGGCGGAATTCTCGCAGATGAGATGGGGCTGGGTAAAACATTGGAGATTATCGCTCTCATCTGTTTACACCCGCGCCCACCATCAGCCGCTGCGCCAAGCGGTTTGCGGCAGTCCCGCGCGACTCTGATCATCACTCCTCCATCGATTCTTGAGCAGTGGAAGGCTGAGTTGCAAGAACATGCGCCGAGATTGAGTGTGTTTCACTATACAGGAGTCACCGACTATAAGAAGACAGGTGCAAAACTCATCGACACTCTTGTGAACCAAGATGTCGTTGTTACAACTTACAATGTTATAGCCAAGGAGATACACTATGTCCAAGAGAGGCCAGATCGGAACCTGCGGAACAGTGCAAAGCGGAAGGAACCGCCAAAGAGTCCGTTGACACAGATTTCGTGGTGGCGCTGCTGTTTGGACGAAGCTCAGATGATCGAAAGCGGCGTGTCTTCCGCAGCCACGGTCGCCAGGCTGATACCGCGAAATAATGCCTGGGCGGTGACCGGCACTCCGTTGCGCAAAGAACATCGAGATCTCTTCGGATTATTGCTTTTCCTGCGCTATGAGCCCTGGTGCCGATCACCTCGCCTCTGGGACTATCTCGTCGCTTACTACCGGCCTTTGTTCCGACAGATGCTTGGCGATGTGGCCATGAGACATACGAAGGACTTCGTTCGAGAAGACCTCCGTTTGCCACCTCAAAGTCGGCACACCATTACCATTCCTTTTACTCCTATCGAGGAGCAGCACTACACTCAGCTCTTCCAGGACTTCTGCGAGGACTGCGAGCTGGATCGTACAGGCGCTCCGTTGAAAGAAGACTGGGATCCGGAGTCACCTGTGATGGTGGAAAAGATGCGGACCTGGCTGACTCGTCTTCGCCAGACATGCCTTCACCCGGAAGTCGGTGGTCGCAACAGACGCGCGCTCGGTCGAAAAACAGATGGACCTCTTCGCACAGTCGAGGACGTTCTGGATGTCATGATCGATCAACAGGAAGGGCAGCTGCGAACGGTACAGCGTAATCGCCTGACAATGAAGATAAGAAGAGGACAACTCAAAGAAAACGCCAACAACAGCGAGGAAGCACTCGGAATCTGGATCGAAGCCCACCGAGAATCCTCGCTCATTCTGGACGAGTGCCAGACACAGTTTCAACGGGAACTCTCCGCTATGACAGCCAAGAAGGAGAAGAATAATAATGACGAAGAAACCAATGTCCGACTGAGCACTCTTTACACTCGAGTGCGCTCGGCCTTGGAAGTGACTCATGTGGCCTGTTTCTTCATGGCAAACGCATTCTTCCAGCTCAAATCCTCCCATCCTGAAGAGAGCGAGGAGTTCAAACGACTCGAGAAACGAGAGACAGCAGCATACGAGAGGGCAAAGGTCATTCGAGCTGAACTATTGAGGGCGACAACCCGGAATGTCAACAAGCTGGTGGCAACGGTGAGATCAAAACTTGCTGATGGGGCTACACAGCTTCTCAGCATGGAAGAGCCCTCCGACTTTGGCGGCATTGAGAGCAGGAAAATCTTCGAGAAGCTACACTTCTTCTGTGAAGCCATGAACGTCCAAGCAGAGCAGTTCCACGAATTGCGGAAGAAGATGGCCGACTTCCTGAGTCAGGCTCTCATCGATGAGGACGAGAACGTCGAACTGCAAGGCGATGAGTACGAGAGTTCGACCAAACACCAAGACGAAATGTACGCGTATATGGAAGGTCTCAGAGCCTTGCTCGCGGATCGTACTGAGGCGATCAACGGTTTGGAGAACACACTCATCAAGCAGGAGATGAAGCAAAACTTAGCCCGAGCCAAGGAAGGTGAAGGGCCTGCTCCGGACGTCATGTTGAAGCTGCTGGCGGAACGAGAAGAAAAGCGTGTCAAGGTAAAAGAGCTCGGTAGCCTTCGTGGAATACTGGCAGAGATCCGTCAGATGGTCTCGTCACTACAGTGGCACGAAGGAAACAACCAAAGCCGTGCGAGTCAGGAATTGGCAATTCTGGAGCGAGTGCTGAAACACGTGCAACAGCTCAGCGCTGGCCAAATGAAGGCTCTTACTGTCCTGGAACAAGAGGTTAATCACTTCCGCGACACGATGAACAGTCGCCTGGAGTATTACCGCGCCCTGCAAAAGTTGTCGGACCAAGTAGCGCCGTACCGAGAAGACTTGGTTGGACAGCCGTTGAACGACCGCCTGTACCAGGGTTTCCTTACCGACGAAACTTTGCACCAGCGAAGGATTGATTCTATCTCAGCTAAGCTCCGGTATTTGGTGCATATGAAGACAGACGAGACAAAGTCGACTGCGCCCAGAGTTTGCGTCATTTGCACAGATCAGTTCGAGGTTGGATCCATGACTTCTTGTGGACATCAATTTTGCAAAGATGTGAGTACTGTTGAAACCATGTTCCGGCTAAACAACGCGGGCACGACCGTATATTTCTTGGAAGCTAACGATGATGCAGTGTGTCCTTCTGTGGTGGAGCCAGCATCACAACTGCCCAGTCTGCAAGACCCGGCTGCTTGCTAATAGCTTCTACGACATTACGTACAAACCAGCCGAGATTGCCGTCCAAGCGGAATCCCCATCGAGTTCTAATTCGTCATCGACAGCCTCGGGCTCAGAGACCCTGCGCAATCAGTCGATCTACTCTGACATTAGTACCAACATGCTGAACCAGATCAAGAATATTGATATCCGCGGACCCAGTTATGGCAGCAAAATTGACTTCCTCTGCAGGCATCTGCTGTGGCTTCGCGAGCACGATCCGGGCTCGAAATCCATCATATTCTCGCAATATCGGGAGTTCATTGATGTTCTCGCGGGCGCTTTCCAAGCCGTCAAGATTTCAAGCGCCCGCATTGACGCCAAGAACGGGATCGAGAAGTTCAAGACCGACCCAGCGGTCGAGTGTTTCCTACTCCATGCGAAAGGACACTCGGCGGGCCTAAATCTGGTCAATGCGAACCATGTTTTCCTCTGCGAGCCACTCATCAACACTGCCATCGAGCTGCAAGCCATCGCTCGTGTCCATCGGATCGGTCAACACCGCCCAACGAACGTTTGGATGTACCTTGTTGCCGATACGGTCGAGGAGTCCATCTACAACATCAGCGTCACAAGAAGATTAGCTCATATGAAGAGTAACAGTACCAACACTCGCGACAAGAAAGGTAAAGGCAAGAGTAGATCGACCTCAACATCTGCTCATCAGTCTGGCGTAGCCACGCCACAGTCGGAAGGTGCTTTGCAAGAGAACGCTATCGATGCCGCAAATTCACTGGAACTTCAAGCCGCAGACCTTACCCGGCTCCTCGCTTCGGGAAAGACTGGTGGTGAAATGGTCGACAAAGAAGATCTCTGGGGTTGCTTGTTTGGTCGGGTCAAGCAGCGGGCTGGCACCGGCATAAGTGCATTGGCGGAGAGTCAGCCTGCGAACGGCGAAGTTGCAAGGTTCTTGAGAGCGGGGGCGGCAGAGGACAGACAAGGAACGACATAACGAACCGGGCTGGGTTTTATTTGTTGTCTCGGGTGGTTGTTCAGCTACGATGAACACTCACACGGGTTCGTTTGTCCAGTTCGGCATGCTTGGCGCGATTTGAGCGTTCCCCAAGACGCAATATGCCATTTTGGAAGCGACGTGCTATTCAAGAGACTTGCGGCGGTTTCAAGAGTACAGATGAGTTTCTTTACACAAGCGGAATATTGTCAACGCTTGGCTCTGGCGGCGAACATGAATCGCCACAATCTGGAGATTGCTCTGCGACACTCAGTTGATTTGCAGATACCCCTTTAATCCAATGGACGGCTGAGGTACCCGGGTTTTCCCCCTTGCACCCTCGTGCTTTAGAAATGACCAGGTTTCAATTTGCGTCCACCACCACTCTTTACTGTGACACAAATTCAATTTCTGTGATAACAGCTCCCTGGCGTCAAGGGTACCAAGATACCCTTGTGAATTGAAAGCGCTATAACTGATCTCGAGGCTTGTCCTCCCTTTTCATCACAACCACAATCAATCACACCCGTCGGCATCCCCATCCAAATGGCTCGTCCCTCAGAGCGACCACAGCGACCAGAGCCACCAGAGCGGTTCAAGATTCTGCGCACTGTCGTCATCATAATCGCGTCTCCCATCTTCACTATCCTCTTCATCGTTACCTTGGCGATCCTGAGGCTGCTCGTACTCCCCTACACACTGTTCTACTATTCGGCACATTGGGGTCTCCGAAAACGCGATTTCGCCGTGGTGCAGCTCTACCTGGATCACTTCCAGGCGCTACACGCTGACCTGATAGCCCACTTCTCTCGCGATTTCTCTTCTCTCGACGAGGCTCGGATCACGGCTCCCAGGGTCATCAGATTCTGGCCCATGTTAATAGGTCAGGCGGACATCGAGGGTGGCTCCCCCGTCGGCATCGTTCGCACCTGGGGGCATGTCTTTTCCGGCGCCACGGCATTGTTCGTCTGCCTCGATGGAGTGGGCTTCTCGCGCAAGCAGCTTTACGCTCTTCTTCAACGTGAAGTCGAGGCGAAAGTCCCGTCCCTTACGGCCGAGGAAAAAGCCAACTTCCAGCGCGTCAAGGATAAGATATGTGAAAATAACCTGTACGCTAAGCTGATTCCGACGACGGATCCCAGTGGATTTACACTACCAACGGACGCGGGCGAGAAGATCGTCGTGCCGGTGCGCAACTATGCCGTGGATTGGGTGGTTGAGGGCCCCGGAGTGCTGGTTGTGCCGATGGATACGCGCACGTTGGCGTGTTTCCAGCGTATGACGAGACTGTTGCCAGTGTGGAAGAAGGTCGAGACGGATGAGGACTTAGTGATGGGGGCGGAGGGAATGTGGCAGATGGTGGATTTGAGATAAGAGAATGTCGAAGATGCCTTTTTGATGTGCCGAGTGGAGCGCTTCAGCGTTTATATCGCCATATTGTGGTCTAAAGGGACAAGAAAACCCGAGGGTACTAGCAGTTGGCAAGTACAGTAGAGAATGGTTACAAGCTGCGGCTGATTGGTCATCCCAACACAAAGCCGCCGAGACCTCTGCCAATCCTCTGGTCCCAGATTTGAGGTGCAAGGTCGAACCTGAATAGCTTTGTGAACTCCGGCTCCATAGGCGCGTCAACGACAGTGTCCTATCTGGGGCCAAGAGTGGAGCTCAGCCACCGAGACGACCTTCGACCCTATCATGGCAAAATCTCTGAGCAGTCTATCAGGCTGCAGTGCCGCCATTTGGAGACCTTTGCAGCCTCATCACACTCGTCTCTTCACAACTTGAGCCTGGCTGCGGAGAAGACCCTCTTCAAGGTACAACCAGCGAATACAGTCTCGATGACACGAACTGTCCGGCCTATGAAGCCCTGTCCTATACCTGGGGTGACACGACTCAAAGGTCTTCCATCCAAGTCAATGGACTACAGGTTGAGTGTCACCTAAATCTCACATTATTGCTCCGCCGCGTGAGAAATGCCACAAATCATCGGGTAATGTGGGTGGATTACGTTTTTATCAGCCAGGTTGACGTAATTGAAAAAGCTGCCCAAGTTGCAATGATCGGTGAGGTGTTTTCAAAGGCGACGGCTTGCGTTGCATGGTTGAGTGAAGAAGAGGCGGGAAGTGACGTTGCCTTACGCACTCCAGACACTTCCCAAAACCGACTTCCGACACTCTGTCGTTTCAGGCCTGGTACGCTTTTAAAAGTCTTCCCTATTTCACGCGTACTTGGATCGTGCAAGAGCTGGCTATACCACTGGGGATTGTTTTGCTATGCGGCCAGAATGCAGCGAGCTGGGAGGACATGATGAAGAACGCCATCGAAGATGCAGTAGTCGGGCTGGGCGATACGTCGCACGGAGAACGCCAACCATTACGCAGCTCGGGAAGGTACCTCGGGGATTCTTTGAGACAGCTCGATGATGTACGATTGCGTGATTGTGGGGGAGGGCAGTCGTGGATTTTTACCACGTCCAAAACCAATTATCTCGAAACAGGCTCATTCTTACTGGCGTACGGACGAGCTGCCTCACTTGCTGGGGCTCTTCGGTAGGAGGACAGACTGTACGGATCCGAGAGACAAGATATATGCCTTGCTCGCGATAGAAGCAGTCGGAAACCCCAACCAGCCACCCATTCATCCGGACTATACAATCCAGATACCTGAGCTCTTTGCAAGGGTCCACTTAGCCAGAGGAGGTACAGATGGCTCCGAGAACGAAGGCTTCGCGTCTGACATCATCGGCGCTCTCCTGCAAGAGACTGATCATGATAACTGGGTCGAGATCTGCTGGGATATTCCTCGCATCCTCAAAATCAATATTCTCGTTAAAGCACAACATGAACTAACCGAAAAGCGACATATCGGAACCAACATAAAGACTTGCCATCGGCTTGTACCCGTCATTCGAGCCCTGGCAAAAGCTTCCTGCCGAGGCCTCCACCGATTCCTTGCGAGCAATCCCAAAACTGGTTCTATCTTGTCGCATGTGCACTCCTTTGTCGCCATGAAGAACAGGTAAAGGAAGATCTAGTTGTTACCCCTATCGCCCCACTTTCGAGCTCGGTGGTGATCGAGCCAACAGAAAGCACCAGATGTCCACCACAGCTCGGGTGCGATTGGTGCGCCTGTCGCGTCGATCCATTCAGCCCGTGGACTGGTCTCTGGGGTGATCTGTGGCGGGCACGCCATTATCCAGACTGGCCTCCGTCTCCTAAAGTCAATCCCAACACTCGGACCGGAGTTGAAGGTGCAGAGGAATAGCAAGGTGACCTCATGAGTCGTGGTGAAGTCACGCAACCAACATGTAGATGATACACAGAAAGCGTGTTCCGAGGACATTCGTGTTAGCCTTGACGTGTTGAGCATCCGAAGCTCGTCATTGTAACATACTTCCTTATAACTTTGCGCCCTGCAGACGACACAACGGCCGAGATAATCGAATGTTGAGGCAAGTGCAACAGTATCAGACCACCACTACGTGAACATCCAACTTCTTCGAGCTTCTTCTTCCGGGTAACTCGGCAACGTGTTTCTCTCCTGCTCACTCAGATTGGTGAATCGCTTCAGCAAGTCGTCGAGACTCTGAGTATCAAGAGGATCTCTTTCATCGGAGTCCTTGCTCTTCTTGCGCAACAGATATATCCTGTCCACCTTATCTTTTTGCCAGTCAAAGTCCGTGTCTGGTCTGAGTGTTGTGGCTGCCCCAATCCCCTTAACGACCGGGACCGTGACGAGTTTGTTCTCCTTCCAACGCCTTGTGTGTTCGAACAGCTTGTTTTGGAGGTCTCGATCGATGTAAGTCTTGATGATAATGAACTTTTCATCGTTCTATTGGAGTGTGATCAGTAAGCATGTAGTTCCACAGGGTGGAAGAAGGGCAGGGAGAAAAACAAAGTACCTTATCCCACTCCCAAGGAAGACGGTGTGCCTCCAGAACTTCGGGAAGCAGGTAATCTTGGTGGACTCTTATATACGCGGGCCGAGAAGGATCAGCAGTCAGTGGTGTTTCTTCTTCTTTGACCTCGTGCTGGTGCAAATCATCTCTCATGTCAAACTCAGCTGCTTCGTCATCATCAAGGTAGGTAGTATTCCGAAGCATGAGATGAATACTTTCCTCGTCCCTTGCCACTGATACCTCGCTTGGGTCCTCAATTGAGCGCTCGGTTCTGAATCTTTTTACCCCTAAAGGTGATTCCCTCCACGCATCTTCAATAACAACCTTGTCGGGAAGTCCGACACGCCGTTCAAAATCCATTCGCCGCCAGTAGTTATCCTATCCCAATCAGCTAAGATGACCTCAAAATTCGGGAATTTAGCATTGACTCACCAATTTCTGGTGAGTTTTCAGGAACGGCAGCAGCAGATCATTTCCAACTCTTCTGCGAAGATCATCCCATTCCTCCAGATGCTGTGTTAGAATTCGTTTTTCCATTCGGTCACGGATGCCAAGATCAATATCCATGTGTGCTTTTGAAGATATCTCAGCGACAAGTTTGCTAACAAGTGCAGCATGTTGCTGAAGGTCTCTGCCGTAGAGGGAGTGTACCAGTTCTCGGGAAGACTTGCTGGTCTTTATCGTGTCGGTCGAATGTTCATCGGAGAGCCGTTCCCGTATTGGCGATCTCACTTCTGCTTTGTCGTCTGTGAGTTGTCGGAGAGGGTGGTTCTGGGTAAGTGTGCTATGCTTCCTGCTTGGGCCATGAATAGACATCGCACTGATATGGCTGACGGGATTGTCTTTCTGCAGGCCGGGGCTTTGTGATGGGGAACTGGCTTGAGCCGCTTCGGAAGGAAGCTTCGTGGAAGTATACTGATCTAGCTCCTTGGTGCTCTCACTGCTGCTAGCTGGGTCCATATCTGTGCCGATCTCGGGAGTCTCTAAAGACTGTTCTTGTGCCGGGTCTCGCAATAAACCTGCAGCGTCGCTAAATGCCAACCTTGCAGCAACGCTTTCTGCTCTTTGAGCAGGGCAAGGGATTCGTGACTAGGGGAGTCAGCAATTTGAACCAGAGATAAGGCGTCGGTGTATTCAAAACCTTCTGACCAGACCAGCAAGTATCAAGACGTTGAGCATGAGAAGTAAAGAGCTCTTATACTTCTCAAGCTCTCCTCGGATACCGTCAATTCGTGGCTCCAGGAAGGTAAACTTCAATCTCTTCTTCCAATCTGCGATCGAGGTCGAAGAGTTTGCTGCTTGGCCATTGGTACTGATGAGAAGCTCGATTTTGGTGAAGGTCTCTCGACAGCCAATTACAATATCCTCAGTTGTGGTTCTGGCTTCCGCTGAATACAATTGACCTTGAGCATCCTTCCTTAATTCGTCACCGAGTTGTTTGAGTACTGTGCTTGTGACCGCTACTTCCTCCGAGACGCTTTGAATCCTCTGTTGGGCGCTCTTGACCGTGCGGCTGAACGTGAATAATTTGACAGATAATCTTGCGCCCAGATCTGCAACCTGGGCTACGCTGGCCACGATGCCTAGGATCTCCACACCGGACATTTTGGACAAATAGTAGGACCGATAAGAATTGGCAAGTGAAGATGATGGTTCACATTCAGCCTGATGGGCCCGCCCGCTTCGGTCGTGGTGCAAAGCTCTTGTCTTTTTTTCGTGGTGTAGGTCCGTTGGTACTGCGAAGCACAGCGAGTCTGAGATCTTGTAGGCAGAGGGGTCGCAGAGTAGAGACTGGAGTGGTATGTGGTGAGGAGAGGAGAAAGACGAACGAATAAAACCTCAGCTCGAGCAGTGAACGAAGACAGAAGAATTAAGGTGAGGCTGAAGAGTCGAGGTCATGCACGCTGGGCCAATAGAAGATCGTGCGTTCAGGCTACGTGCCAAATCACCCCTGTTGCAGTAATCAACCAATCAATCATCTCCGGAGGCTGCTGTTCTTGCATAAGGCTGGAAGCAACCTTCAGCCACTTTTTCACAAGCGCCTCAGGTCCGACGCAGTCGGTTCGGGATATAAGGCTGCTGCATATCAAAGAGGAGACCGGACCCCTACGGCTTCGAGGCACACCGCAGTATTACAACGCCCTTACGTCGTCGAAGCCGTACACATCAAGCGGGCTTACTCCTTGAGGGGTGCCGAGTGTCGTCTCGAACTGCATTTTGAACCAATCCACCAGAGGCCGGTTGTTCGTAAACAACTCATAGCGATTAGCCTGGGTGTTTTCCGACTCATCGATAGGGTGAACGCCATTCTTCCTGTTAATGCTCACGTCCAAGGTAGGTTGAGTGCCACCGCCACTCATCGCAGTTTGGAACTCCTCGCTGGTGATGAAAGCCATGAAAAGCTTCGCGGTCTCTGGTCGGGGTGTACTCTTGAAGATTGCCGCGGTCTGTGTCCAAGCCATGTACTGTTCTGGAGGGTCCGGGTTACTCCAGCTCAGGCCGGTGTCTTGCATCGGATACCCGGCGGTGGTGAAAGACAAGACACGAGACGAGTTGTCTGCCACGTACTCCTTCGGACGGGGTTTGCCTTGAGCTTTGGATTGATCACGGCCTTCCACAATCATGTAGCCTGGTGTAGCCGTTCCACGCACCCACTGCACATCCTGTTTGTTCAAAGCTTCCAGCCACTCCCATCCGTACCGTCCGATGATGATTGAGAATAAATAGTTGACAGCGTCGTCATCATTGGGGTAGGTTAGAACGAGCTTCCCTTTCCATTTGGGATCAAGCAGATCTGCATACGACTTGGGTAGCTCCGATGCCTCCAGGCGTGTATTGTCGTACAGAAACTTGCCGAAGCTCCAAACGGCAGCGCCGTAGTATGCCCCATCGTGGTCCTTGTGAGAAGGATAGATGTTTTTGTGATTTGGCGGCTTGTAAAGGAGAAGCCGACCCTCCTGCTTCCAGCGTGGGTAATCATGCAAAGCTTGCAGGAAAATCACATCTGCATAATGTTCTCCCTTGGCAATCGCTCGATCAGCGCGGCAGTCGTGGTACTTCGAAAAGTCGACGGTGAGATCGAGGTTGATTTTCGGGAAACGTTTCGTGAATATACTCCGGAAAGCATCCCACTGAGCCTGAGCGTCTCCGCCTGAGGCGATGATGAGCGGACCAGTCTCTTTCTGCGCCGCGGCATATATCTCATCGAGACTGCGGTGATCGATCGGCACGTTGTTCATAGTAGAGGAGGCCATGGTGTAGAGAAAGTGATCTGTGCTGCTCAACGTACATGTCTGATTCCTGCCAACTTTATACTCAACTTGTTTGATGTGTTGTCACTTCTCGTACTGCCTTCTTCGACTTATGTCAGGCCGGAATCGAATGCGAGACCTTGCGTGAATCAGGACGAACCTATCGGATTCGTGACCGTCCATGTATACCAGACAGATGAAGTTACTGCGGGTTGCAGATGCAGTTAGTGCGGGTTGCGGTTGTGGTTAGCTCCCTTACGTAAGGACCGTTTGAATTCGACTGACATTGACAAGGCAGTCCAATTAGGTGCTGGCGTTCGTTGTACTCTTTGGCAAGCTCAGGGAACCGCGAACGGCCGCATCTTGCCAGCAAGTGTTTTCCGATGGTGGACGTCGATTTAGTACGGGTTATCGCCCGTGAGAAGCCATCAACAGCGGAATATCAGAATTCGTGGAACCGGCAACTCAGCCGAGGACTTAATATATTTTCACACTGCAATCAATGAAGACCAGAGGACGTATCCGGCCCAAACGGCTCAGGCAATCTCTTCGCTGTCATGACCTGAAATGACAAGTATCCATGCTCCTCTACCTGGGTCGTTGTGCGCCCAGTGATTTCGTCTAATGCGGTGAATAGTCTAGATTAGTCGATCTCGACTCCCTAGAAATAGGAGGCGGGCACGTTTTTCTTGTCGTGATAAGGCTTCGCCGGTCGCGGCCATGCGTGCGCAGGTGTATTAAATGGACCTGCGTCCCGCGGTTCCAGTATCTCCGTGCTGAAGTGAAGATTCTTCGTTCTTCTTTACTGTCCTTGCAAGCTTCGCAATACTCGAATCATGCATAGATGTCACTTCTTCGTTGATGTCGATTGGAACGAAGATGTTGACCCCCTTACAGACTCTCAAGTAAGCTTTCCTGCCCGCCGATTTCTGAGGTCCTTGTTGTACCGTATGACGGCGACCGTTAGAGAGGAGAAACTTCTGTTCGCTGTAGCCGCTAAAGGTACTTCTAGCAATAGTGCTAGCAGCGTCGGTATCGTGTGGATCTGCGGAAGTAATGTTCTCTGAAGCCGAGGCTGCTGTAATCCTATCGTCGCGGCTGAAGTCGTTGCTGGGTTTGGGCGTCAAATTCTTATCTGCTGATGGATCGCTGCGGACCAGGATTACTCCATGACCTTTATGCTCCTCCACATTTGGGTTTGGCATATTCCGTGTCAGAGGATGTTCCTTCGGCAAATCGACTGAGATTCGAAGTGAATGGTTGTTTCGACGGTGTCGATATTTGGTGGTTTGCTCAGCCCCGCAACTTCACAACTTACTTCAGCTTATCAGCTTGTAACACTCGGAGCAGCACGAGCGCTGACAGAAGTAAATAATGCCAAATCTCTCAGGATTTGAAAACGGAAAGTGTCGTGTACCTTAAAAGGCCATGAATCGATAGATCAGGCAGGCAAGAGTCTTTGTACAAAACTTGGCGGCGCGTTCGGAGATGTAAGGCGAGGTTAATGCAAGGCGTGCACTTTCAGTCACGTGCCTTCACGATGAGTGGTGGAGCTGAGCGGGGAGAACATCACCATTTCCCACTTCCATGGAAAGTGATGTGTCATCAGCCAAGGTTTCGGTACGGCGATCCGAATGAGCCGGGGCGAGTCTGTTCCAAAAAGTGGCACACCAAACCCCACAAATAACCATTTCGTGCATTTGAGACTGCCCGTCCGAAGAGCTACCACGACTTAGCACAACTTCAACAGTAGGTTAGACTGCTTGTAGCAAAACAGACCACCCACTTGTCACCCCATAGTGTACAATTCGCGCCGAACTTGGAATGACAACTTTTAGGGGTGCTAGTCACTGGGTATCACTACAGCAGACTGGTTAGGTAGTACTGGTATACCTCAGCTATCCGTACATGCTTGCAGTTTCAATTCCGCGCGCGCAATTGTAGTCGCTATTTTCCGAGTAGAGATTATTTGTCAATGCCGGGGCGGTAAGTTCGTGATGAGCAATCGCATATGAGCAAGGATTTACATTATACATTTGTATCTGGCGAACGAGCCGTGCATGAGTCCGCGTGCTCGTCGGCGCTGATGACAGGAAATTGTTAAGGCACAGAAAGTAATCTCTCGAAGAAAAGACTGGACTGGGCTCGCGGTGAGTTTTGCTGCTCGAATAAAGAACAGCTGAATATTCCGAGGCTTGGCGAAAAGTGCTGGAAGTTCACCTGCAAGCTTTGAACCATAGCTACTGAATCAGATAGGTTGACACTTTTCTTGAGGTCGAATTTTTTACTTGGCAATCTCGTATACAGTCTCGGCTTGCATCTCCAAATGCCTAGACGACCCACGAGCTTTTCAGCTGAGACCAGAAGCAAGAAATACCAAGAAAGAGCTGAAACAGCTTTACGGAAGCGGTAGAAGATGCGAGGATATTTCAAACGTGTATTTATACCAGAGCATCCAGAGTTGACCTACGTTGATCACTGACGTTAATCTCTTCGCACATTCCTTCTTGCTACCAGCCACGTTCAGATAACAACATGGCTCCAACTATCACCACAGCAGTAACCGACTTTTTCTGGGATCACAATTATGTCTCTGTCGGGCTCGAACACGTTTGTCTTGACGCACTAAGCGCTCTACGTGGTAGCTTGGTTGCCAGACTGGTAGGAAAAGGCCAGACGTCCTTTACCAGAGTCGAGGACGACATCTCACTTGTCCATGAAGGTCAAATGTATCGAGCTGCCTATATCGACAAGATCCAATGTGCGGGGTTCCGCCAGACTAAGCATCGTCCCACTGGGCGACCTCGGGAGCAGTACGACGCGATATGGATGCATGTCAATATCACCGAATACGAAGAATTCATTCCGGCCGACGGCATCGTCGGACTCGAAAACAGGGCCACTCCGGTCGCCACCCAGCTTCAATGGCTTCTAGAAGCAATTGCGAAGTACAATGCAGGCACGCATGTGGGAGGGACCTTACCATCTGGTGGTGGGGGGTTTTGGTCATGGGGGTCTCATACTTCGTGAACTGGCTACTTGGCCAAACATCGAGAGCATTAGGGAAGGTGATGGGGCACTTCAGGCACTAAGGGAGATCGTTACAGCCGAGAGAACGACCTACAAGTCCTAGTTGATGGACGTATTGGAATTAGTTAGCAATCATCTCCACTTTCCATTCGTTGTGAACTCTCTCGTGTCGAAAGGGGCAGCCTGTATTACATAAGTATGTAGTCTGCTTCTGCGCAGCTTCCAAGTTTCCACACTAGTAACAGTTGCGCTGCTGTATCGTCCAGAAACTGGGAATGTCTCGAGGCATATACGACAGACTTCTACGAATTCTCGACTGTATGAACAATATTCTCCGATTGGCCCCTTTTTAAATTTACTTTCTAGTGCTTTCTTACCTGTACAAGAAGATTTTCTAGTAGATATATCTTTAGTAGCTATTTCTCTAGTAGTTATATATTCTGATATATATACGCGTATCAATAGTTATGCTTATACTGAAAACTAAGTGTGTCTATAGCTAGGCGTACTAGTAGTTAGGCGTACTTACAGCTAGATATAGGCGCTCTTATAAATAAAGTTTAGCTGTTTAGCCCCCGAAGCGCTCAGGGTCAAGCCTAAATGCCCCGTAATATGCTACTTAGATAGACCGACGTATAGCCGAAAGTTCGTAGAAGTCTGTCGTATATGCCCGGAGACATTCCCCAAAAACTTACTACTCGCCGATTCCATAACACCTGCTAATGATGCGAAGAATCTCTTGGTCGTGGACAAGACCGTTGCCTGACAAATTCTCAGAACATGCAAGTTGTAGAAGCGTGGGTTCTCCAGCGATATCGCTAAGTACAGTGCAATCAGAGTGACAGGACGCGCCCTTTATGGGTGATATAGAAGGCTACGGGTTACTTAAAGAATTTAATGTATTCTTGAAGGTGGCTCGGTCGTGGTGGCCAAAATTCTCGAGCGGGAAAGCTGCAATTGGAACGCAATCGAAGAATGAATGTTGTCTAAATTCCAGGTTTTTTGGTCGAAGAAAAGTTGGCAAGAACGCAAGGCTGCATAGCGTGCTGGCTATGTTGCGGAATGGGGGTTCGAGCATCGCTACATGGCATCCAGAAGTTGTTGCGCCGAAGTACGGGCAGTGTGCCGTTGAGCCCTTAGTATACTAAGAAGTGCCCAGCTGGGGATTCTAATTACTTAGCCAGGTAGGTAGAAGACTGCAAGTGACGTGGAAGGGAAGTAGCTCGCCGCCAAAAAGGGGCATTGTCGTTGACCCCTCGTGGTAGTTTAGTCTACTAAGTATGCTACCCAGAAGTTGCTACCTGAACAGTTCTTGGGATTTGAAGTGCCCTCCATAACTCTTCCATGTTCCGGTCAGAGCAACGAGGGAGAAAAATCTACCATTCCCAGAAGCACACACAAAGAGTTTCGATCACGTCTTTTCTTAGCCATCGCTCATGTAGGCATGCAACACAACAAATGCAGCAACGACGAGTGCCAGCGATCTCGAACACCTTGGGTGCGATAATTTTCAGTGGTGGCTTTGCAGCCGATCGAAAGTGAAGTGAAAGTGAAGTGAAAGTGAGATTGAAGTGAGAGATCGGGAACAGCATGCGGCTCTTGAAATGCGGCACGAAAAACGTCCAACTGGGCTAGGAGCCATTTCTTCACATGTCTAAATGCCCGAAAGTGCAACACCAGCCTTTCATTTTGCACGACTCACGCACTTTTGGACAGCGCAGACAATCTGCTTTATTTTTTTGGGCATGATTTCGTAACTCATGCTGCTCCAGGCCCTTCACTATTTGGATCAGGCATGCGATTTGTCCAACTCTCCCCTCCCTGATTGATTGCGATGCCCTCAAAATATTCTCCGTTCGACTCAGCCCTACCCGCCGCGTCAGCAGCAAGTGCATTAATCCAAGAAACCAGCACTCGCTCTAGCCGATATTGGCGGTTCTTACCTATTTCGCATCAGTTGACTGGCTATTCCGCTTATGGAAGGAGTTCAGGCTCTCTGATTCGAAGGTGTCGTCGCGGGGATATCTGGGGGCAGACCAGGGGGCAGCGAAGATACCCCTGGTACGTACTCCTGGATGTGGTGTTGACGGCGCCCGAAGGATTCGATGCTGCCTAGATCGCTAATTGCTAGTTCCATTAGACGCGTCCTTCCCGAAAAGACCTTTTGGAAAGCTTGATATTAATCAGGATGTGAGGATATTTTCTGCAATCCAGCTTTCTTTCATTTGTGTTTCATCGCTCGCTCTCCTTGCGCAAATTCGCGCGCCCGCGCCCTCTCCCCTCTCCTCCCTGGTCAATCGGACGAGTCTGTCTGTCCACACGTTCATCAGTCTTGCTTGAGTCTCGATCCTACGATTTTGCCAGTCAAGATTGCGCGCGAGATGCCCCGTCCTCGATGGCGCGCTGGCTCCCAATCTTCGCGTGGTGTCTGTGCGCGACGTCCGTCGTTTTCCTCGTCATTTTGAATATTGCGGGCACGACAGTCGTCCATGGACCATCACATGCCCACACGGACCATGTGCTTCTGGATAGATACGCGCCTTTGTCGGTACGTACGTACGTTGCTCTCCATCGGTCGCACTATCACTCTGAGCACTGGGCTCGAGTTTATGTGTGGCTTAACTCAAGGTTTTCTGCCTCCTCCCTGTTAACCCTGTGTGGTCGAATTTAGGTAACGCTTCCCTTCAAGCAAGTCTACAACGGCAGCAAGTCCACCACTGTGCGCATCTTCCTGAACAACGGCTGCGTGACCCACACCCCCTACACCGATAATGAAGACAGCCCCGTGTGCCTCCACGCTGCGGTCGGCCGAGCAGTTCACCTGGAAGACCTCGTCGTCATGGCCTGGGGAAAGGCAAACTCGGGCTACTGGTACATGAATTTCTCCAACGTCTCGGTCGAGAACGTCCATGCGCGTCCATTCGACGGTGTAGTTGTCCCGTTTGTATTTTATATCCTGGGTATGGCGGAGATGATACTCATGCTCGTGTCCATCCCGATGGTGTTCTGTGCGGAGAACTTCGCCGTCGTATTCCACACTACAATATCATTGAGCGCCTTTCTCAGCATCATGATCGGAAATGCGATCTTGATCGCCATGGCGCGGTCGCGGATCCACGAGATGCAGCATAATTCGAGTCGGCCGTATATCGAGGATGCGAAGGTCACAAGCGGGTTTCTGGGCGCAGGATGGGGCGCCGCGTTTGCGGCATTGCTGGCTGGCGTGCTTTTGCTGGTCGATTGGCGGTATGAGGTCAAACTGACCGGACGAAGGTGGAGGGAGCCCGTGAGGGTGAAAAGAAGGGTTAGGCGGGATCGGAATCGTATACGATCGAGGGGAGCGCCAGATTGGAGGGCAGCTACGGCTCTGAGAGATCGGCCAACAGGAAATTTTCCGCCACCGGGATCGACAACGATATCGCAGGAACAGCTGCCTAGTAATCAGGAAGCACAGAGGCAGATTTGAATAGAAGCTTGAATCTGAGGGCAATAGATGCACACTCTCGCCTCGAAATTGGAGTTTCGGAGAACCCCAGCAATGATGAAAGGGAAACATGAATGTGAGAATTGGCGGGTATCCAAAACCACAATTTGGCTTGATTTCTTTACGCGTTCCCCAGGTCTCTTCCCAGGCACGCTGCCGCAAAACGAAAGCAAATAGCAGGAACGGCACAGTACCAGGCACCACGTCCCGCTCCGGTAACGGCGGCGATCCTTGCCAACCGACAATAGGGGCTGCTCGATATCTTCATAAGATCGTCACTCGTTTCTGCTGGAGAATTTGAACCTCGTCAACTCCTCGTTACTGCAGCCAAAGTCCCGGCATCTCCCTCATATATCAACCACAACAGTCCCCAATTACATACCGCAATACCTGCCATGACCCACCAGACACCACCCACGAAGTTCCCATTAAGTCCGAGCCCGAGTCCCCATCCTCCGAGGGTAGGTCCCAACGTCCTGGCACCCGAAGACACACTTTGCGCAAAGCCGTGAATCGTGCCCAAGACGCTTGGGTGGGGCGTACAATTGTTGATAAGAATTGTCGAGCTTGGTAGTGCAAACGTCCGACTGATGACCTGGAGTGCAAGGACGATGGTCAAACTGGGCCAGATGAGGTAGTCTTTGTTCGGCAGCAGGGCCAGGTATGGTATGCTGCAGTATGCCAGGACCGAGAACGGGAGGAACCAGCGGTACGAAGGCAGTGTGCCTAGTCTGTTATTCAAGGTTGGGTAGAGGAGAATCTGCAAGGGGAAACCGATGACGCCGATAATGGCGGTGGCCAGGCCGACTCTATCGGAAGATAGACCGAGCCCTCCGGTGAAGAAGAATGGCAATCGCGCTTCTGAGTTGGACGAATGCGGCGTAGGCAGAAAGAGGAACACAAGAGAGTTGAAGGCTGAGATATGCAGTGCTAGCATGAAGTGGTTCAGCAGGGTAAGGACGACATTGCTGGTGAAGATTTGGCGTAAGCTGATGGTAGACTTCTTCCACGTGGGAGATGCCGGCGTTCGAGGTGTGGTGGCAGACTCAGGGTCATCCACATCGTTCAGCTCAAGGTCATTGCCAAGCTCGCGATACTCATATTGCTCTTGCTTCCCGCGCCGCAGGAAGATTCGTTGAATGTATTTGCCCAACTTCCGGCCATAGTCCGGTTTGTCCTTCAGCGCCGCATGAGTCTCGTCGAGGCCAAGAATAAGGAGGATTCCAGCGGAGAGGATGAAGATAGCGCTGATAACGTTAGGAAAAGCATATGGATATGCAATCATCCATCCGACACCGTCTTTGCCCCCAAGCGATGAGCCAGGACCGAAGGTGCCGGGGAACGCAGTGATTGGATCGGCGAGGAACCCGCCCAGAATGGGACCAATGACCACACCTTAAGGACAGTCAGTATGACAGACGTGGCTGAAGGGTCGCAGAACTCACCAATGTTGAAGCACATGGGTAAGAGAAGAAAGGCTCTCGATTGGTATATGCACGTTCAAGTCAGCTTAACTTCAAATGGAGATGTTAGCGACACTTACTTCTTCTCCTTGATGATCTCACTGATCATCGTTCTCATGACACCAACATTGCCATTCAAGCACCCAGCGCAGGCACGGAAGAACAACGCCTGTGCGAACGACCTCGCGAACCCGACACCAATACAACTGATGCAGGTGCCGAACAAGCCCACAAGTAGGACCCTTTTACGCCCGATCCAAGGAGTATCCGCAGCCCGCCCCCACCAGACCGCGGTAAGGAATTGCGCAGCCGCAAACGCAGCTGTGAACATTCCTCCTTGACTGGTAATCACACTGTCTGGGAGATCAGGGTTGAAGTATTTCAGTTGGTAGAACAAGTATGCCGCAAGAGATCGTTCTGTCAACGGCTCGACTAGTCGAGCAAGAGTCAGGACGGCCAATTGACCCTTCTTAGGTAATGACATCCATGTCACCGGTGCTTCTTTTTTCGATTCATCGGGCGGGTTGTTGGTATCCGTCACGATTGGTTCTTCTTCTTCGTCTATGAATGAGGGACGACGAGTGGTTGCAGGCACGCCTGGCGCCAGTGTCGGCCTTGGTGGCCTTTTGATTGCACGCCTCGACGTATCTTCGACATAGTCATCCTTGCCGATAAACTTCTCTAACTCCTCCCTGCTCGCACTGGCGCCATCAAATGACAGAGAGACTTCAGAAAATGTGGAGTTGGTTGTGCCTACATCGTGCCTGGAATGATCTGCTGTGGTGGTGGCGAGGGCATTCGTTTGGGAGGTTTTCGGGGCTATCATGTGGAGCCTGGGCTTGTCAAAGATGAAAAGTTAAAATGTTTTGGAGTGCGATAAGCGAATACTTTGCGGAGCAATAATCAGCACTGAAATATAGTTGCCCAGAGGTGATGTACTGCATTGAGAAAGCTTGGGGAGAAAAGAGCTGAGGATGACGACTTCAGATTTGCGAAGTCGGCATTACGCCCAAAGGCAAGAGCGAAGTGGGCAACTCGGGAGTCCTGCAACGTGGCGCCTAAGCGTGTGCCGCTTTAGCCGATCGGGGAGGCGCCGGCGAGGCTCCTGGATTTGTCTTGGCATGAATCACGCAGTTCAAAGTTGAAGCAGAAAGGATAGCCCTTGTAACGTAGATGGGTAACTAAAGAGGATCATTCATCAGATTTGGGCGTTCTAGCAGGCAATAATTCATGAGGCGACCTCCCCTGGTCTATCGTCCTTGTATCTTTCGAACCTCCCCTGCCAATAATCACCCTCTGCCTCTTTGAGGCCGAGGAACTCCGTACAGAACAGCTTCATGCTCTCATACGGCCATGGTGCTTCAGCTGTTGAGGCAGGGCATTTGCTCGCCTCTCGCTCAGAGTACGCCTTTCCCCTCATCTCCGCTGAAATGGCCTTCGTTGCATTGTGTTCGGCCTCGTGCATGATGGCCTCCAGCAAGACGACCCAGTGCTCCAACTCAATAGGATCCAGTATACATGCGTGCTGTCTGAACTCGACGGTCGGCTTGATAGGCTTCCAACTCGTCTCGTTTCGTGCTAGGTTGACAAGATTCGCGAAGTTGTACATGTATCCTCGGTAAGGTTCGTCGTCGTGTTGGTGTTGAAGGAAGTCCACCAGGTCGAATATAGTTCCGTCCTGCTTGAATATGGCTTCCTTCATTGCGCGATCTCTGAGCTCCGGTGGGTGTGAAGCGAGTCGTCCCCAGAAGTGTCGAGCATTGGACAGAACGTTCTCTCCCTCGTGAGGCATGCCAGTGTATTCAGCCTCATATTGGAGGACTTGGTTTTCGTTCTCCGCTTCCAATTCCGCCTCCGTTGGTGGCTGCGGAGGGGTCCATCCACGGTTGTAGTCGAAGTCCTGCTCATCGTCTGGGCCTCCAGTGTCAGGTTCCTCAGGCTCATCGAACTCCCTTTTTGGCAGAGGTACTCCACTGCGACTTCTCGGATGGCATTTCGATATGAGGTCCTCGTGAGGGATGAGGATATATGCCAGGTGCTGAAGCGTTAACACAGGCATATCTTCGGGGCTGTCAAGGTTGAAACCGATGTGCACATGTGTACTGCACCAGATTGATCTGAGGATGGACGATTCTTTCCCACAGAGCGCATCCAGGTATCTCCCACACTCTGCCAAGGCCTCTCCTTTTCTCTGGAGCTCGAAGATCGGAGAGATTATCTCTAGTCCATAAGTGTCCCAGGCTGCAAGCTCATCTTCGAGCACTTGGCAACTGTTCAAATGCTTCCTCAGTTGACTTCGAAGGACGCCGAGCAGGGTATAGTCGTTGGTCAGTGTCCACTTGCTGTAGTCGGCTTTGGGTTGGCGGAGCATGACGGCGGGATCTTCGCTATCTTCAGCGGGAAAGGCCATGCTCTCATGGGGTTTGTCCGAATCATTCTCGTCACAACCCATCCAACCGACAACATTTGACCCAAGTCCTTCTGCCTCAAGCTTATTCTTTGCGACGATGAGGGGCTCCATTATCAGTCGCCTTAGTTTATGTTTTCCATTCTTGATATGAGCACTGAACATATCCAGGTCCAGGCGCTTTTGACTAATCAAGTCTGTTTCGGGTACGTGCAGGACCCACGATGGGTATCGCGAGCGGCAAGCGACGATCGGAAAGGGATCGTCATGTGTTGTTGATAAAATCTGGCGGTGGTCGTAATCTGTAAGACTCTTGAAGAGCTCGGCTTCGGGGCAGTATTGGGACAAGACCGATCTCAAAAGCTCCTCCTTGAACGCGAAGATCAGTTCGAACTCGACGCCAAAGTGAGTTGCATGTACCGGAGGTTTGTCGTCTAGACTTGTCGAGAGAGTGATGGACTTGGAGTCCCTGGACCTTATCGGCATAGCAACTTTGCTGGGGTTGCATGTACGGTCGTGCTCGAAGCTTCTCATAGTTGCAAGACTTTGTTGCTGGGTCAGATTTGTAGGTCTTTCCTTGTTGAGTTCTTGAGCGAGTTCAGCGTTGGCACAAGAGTGATGGTATAGTTTTATAATCATAGTTTTCTGGTGAGAGCGTCCCAAACGCCCGCCTGCCGAGAACCAGCAGTGAAAACAAGGTCCTCCGCGTCGAGTGACTGCCCATGACGCCGGGCCGTTTCTTGCACGATCGAATCATTTTGCATGTATCGTAATCAAACAAGTATCACTCCCACCACTCGGGGAGAAACTGCAGCGTATTCACTTTTGAAGACCGCAGTCCAATTGGAACTGACCCGGGTTCGAGCTTGAACGGAGAAATCGAGCCCCTTTGTGCTCGTGCCAAGTTCCTCGCGGCAGAAAGCGCGTTTGTCCAACAAGATTCGTTTCCGGAAAAAGAGCTGAGCACGGGCCACCTCTCTGGTCGTGCTGGGATTGGAAACATGCTGTGTGGCCGGTTCGGCACGCGCGAAATACTCGCAGAACCATAGCGCTGGGATCAGAGATTTCGCACTTCGTCAGGTGATTCGTCGCCCTTCGCTGCCTCTAACGGCTCCTGAGTATTGGGTGGGTACCAAATCATAGCCTCGTTAACCTGGCCCGCTCCCATGTTGAACGCGCCCTTGTCGACAAATCCCAACTTCTTATACATTGGGTACCCTTGCTTACTCGCAACAAGGACAATAGGCAGAGCGTCCTTCGACGCAAGTTCTTGGACATGCTTCACCAGAGCTTTGCCAATCCCTTTACCGTGATGAGCTGGATCGACAGATAAGTGGTCGATATCCCAATATTCCTGGACATCGGCCAATGGTCCTCGTTCGGAGACACTGTTAAAGTATTGCAACCATGCTGAGCGAGATATCGAGCGATCGGCGAAAGTATACCACTCGATGAGCTCCTCCAGGCGAAGAAGGCGCAGCTCAAGGGCATTCCAGGAGAACCAGGATGTCTTCTCATGCGATTTGGTGCGTTGAGTCGATGTGGCAGATAGGTAGCCCACCACTTTCTCTCGGCCGTCCCACCAAGGATCCTTCTCATCTGAGACAGCAGCCAGAACGAGATGACCGTCATAAAACCGCTTCTTTGCACGTCTGAGGAAGCCCAACCGAAGACACTCGGGATGCTGATGACGATGAGGAGCCAGAAAATCAGTGAGTTCGTCGTCGAACATTGCGTCTCTTGCGATAGTGGACAAGTAAGGAAGATCCCTAGCTTGGGCTGGACAGATATGCATTTTCAATGCGTGGAAAGCAAACAATTCTGAGCAAGCTGACTGATCGAAACAATTTTACGTCAAAGGGGACAAATATCTGACGCAGAGGATGAAAACAAGGGAAGAGCGTCCCAGGTGGTAGTTATGCTTGCCTGTTGACTCATACTAGTAGACAGCCAAGCTCCTGCAATGTGCGAGGGCATTGCAACGTCGCAGTCGCGACTTGCCGATCGCACCGGGCGCTTCAGAGACGAATACGATCAGCTACTGACACGTAACGTACTGGGTCTGGGTCTGTCGCAAACATCAAAAGAAGAAGGGGAAGTTCCGGAAGTTCGAGGAGACGAGAAGACTGCATCCAGCTTACAGCTTGACGTGGGCCCAATCAAAAGCCGTGAGGGCTTGGCATTGACTCCCTCGCGACTTTTGGAGAAAGATCCTCGTCAACTTTTGAGCGGTCAATGAATGCCTTGCGCAACGCACTCGTCGAGAACACTTTCTTTTTGAACAAAAGCTCCTTCTTTTATCGAATCTTTCTGATAACCAGAACTCATCTCTCTTGACGACTTTAAAGATCACCGGACTCCGGAACTGCGAAGGCAGTACTAGCTGGCGACAAAACTTCTCATCCCAAGGCAGCTCGACACCTCCCATTTCCTTCCTCCCATCTGCGCTACAACACCAGCCTCGGGCCTCAGCCCGCTCACCTCACCCCTCAACCTCACCAACATGTCTCTCGTCCATCTAGCAAACACCTGCTCCCACCTCCAAAACGCCTCCCGCGCCCGCCTCTCCCTAACCTCGATCCCCGACACGAAATTCCATCTGAAATTAATGCTCGCGCTCCAAAACTCCGGCTTCCTTTCCACAGTAATCCGCGGCGGACCTATGCCTCCACCGCCTCATACCCTTCTCTCCCATCCGAGTAGCACGGACGAAACCGCGCCAATTGAGCCTGTAACGAACCAGAACATCGCCAGTCGACGGTTGTGGCTCGGGCTGAAGTACTGGAACTCAGCACCTGTGATTGAAAAGATGGAGCTGGTGAGCAAGCCGACGAGAAGGATATGGATGGATGTCGAGGGGATAAGGCGGCTTGTGCTGGGGAAGAAAAGCGGGTATGTCAAAGGCGCGACGCGGCCGGGCGAGTGTGTGTATGTGAGTACAGATGTGGGGATTTTGGAAGCGAGGGAGTGCGTGGAGCGGAAGATAGGGGGCATGGTGATTTGTCGAGTGCGGTGATGAGGAGGAGATGACGATAGGAGGCAATCCAGAAAAACGAACCTCAACACATCACCTCTCAAGCGTGGATGAGCAAGTTAAGTCCCATGGCCGAGACCAACCCATTTGGGCGCTAAAGCGTTGTCACTTTCTCCCTGATATCATCATGGGCTTTTGAGGCAGAATATGCGCATGTTGGGTCGCCTCGTCCGTCGACGTTCCCATCTCAACGATGTCTTGCCAGTGTTGGTGCTATCACCCAAAAGGTTGTTGAAATCTTACACGAAGTCGACTCTGAGCTTTTTCACGTCAGAACGGTGGCCAGGCACGCATGAGAACATCGGCGTCGTGTTGGCTAGTCTTGACCGGACGGAGATGCGCCTTGCTTGATACACAAGCTCTTCCATCTTCGGGGATCAATGGAAATCTATTCTATTGTCGGCTCGATCGATCGGCATATCCCACAAACCCGAGAGGTCTGGCACCAATACCTGGAGATACCATCTGTATTATATCCCTGTTGGGGTCTTGATGAGAGGCCTGAGGATGAAACAATGTGTCAAAGTGATGCTGCCTTTGGTTTCCGTCCTCGAAGACTCTTCGAATTCCAGCATACTGTGTGTTGATTCCTTCTCATTGGAGGAGAGCCTGGAACTTGCGTTGAGTCAACATCATGCTGAGAATTAATAGAATCGGACGAGCATCAAAAAGCGTGGACTAGAACATCGGCAGCAAAGGACTATGAAGGTACACGGCTGTATGGGAGATTTTCTTGTGACGTGTTCTGTCAATTGAGTCTCTGTCTCAGTCACTTACAATTGGCTTTGCTTTCTGCTATGTCTTTGTTTTGCTTTTTCACTCACGTTGACTAGTGGTATCAACCTTCAGTCACCATTCAAATTCAAGCCACGGGGGCCAGTCGCCCGTTTAGGCGTGTGACAAAAGAGAAGAACTTTCTCAGCATCAAACTCAATCCATGGCCCAGTACGCTGTCGATGCTGAGCGTTCTTTGGCATATTGTCGTTGGCCTCGAACGACTACCTCTTGCCACTGAACAAACTCCAGCCGGCAACTTGCAATAGTGCTGCTCGGCTCAATCGCAGGATGCATTGCACGATGGCATAGGACATCAAAAAGAAGAGACCATCACAAGTTGGGACAGAAATACGGGTCACCAACAGACAAGGCGACACCGTTCATTGCACCTGAAGAAAAACCTTCATCAACGAGAAGGGATATCGTCAGAGTACGCAGAGTCTGCCCGGTCCACGATCAAGCATACGAGTCACTCCTTAGCAACCACTCGGTCAGCCGGCGCGCTGCACGACATACCCGCTCCTCTAGTAGGTCATCCAACATCAGAGCAAGAGGACTACTCGGCAAAGTACGAGTTGCATGCACAAAGACAAAGTCAATTAAGCACTAACAAAGATCCAGACTGCACTTCTTTCTGTCAACCCATCATTCTTTCAAATCCTTCAACCATTGTCTCATCTCAACAATGAAGACACAAAGCACCCTACCATATAACAGCTGGATTTCTCAGCAAGCTTCTTCCCGCCGACGTTCAAGACGACTTGACCAGAGAAATCCACCATGTCAAGCCTCACCAAAGACTCGACTGAGGAGATGCCCACAAGTCTATTGCAGTCACCCAGATTTGAGGACCGCGCCCGGGCAATGCACACTGCCTTCGCCAAAGTCGATGCTTTCATGAATTCCAAATCGTGCGCCGAGCCTCTTACCGAGGAGGAAACACAGAGCATCAGCTTATCCTACTCCTGTATGCTAACAGGTCTGCGCCGCCACCTAGACAGACTCCACGAAGCGATCCTGCAACACCCGGCATTCACGATGAAAGGCACGTTCCGCAACCTTGATCTGCACTGGAGTGTATCAAGGAGTCTATCATGCATAAGAGAGCTGACCTTCCGACTCGGTACATCCCAGACATCACCGCGCAAACACAAAGAGCCAAAACCAGTCTTGGAATATCCTGTTCTTCTCTACTGCGCCGTAATGAAGATGAACGCAACTCACGCCCTCCACAACCTCCACCTGATCGAGACGTCCTTGCTCAAAGCGGACTTCCGTAGAAATCGCTTCGGTTCTCGCGTCGCGGGTCGGAAAGCCGCATTCGCAATGTTCAAACACTCCATGATGCAAGTCAAATACATGGTTCCCGAGAGCTGCGAGCTACTTGCTCACTTAGGTCTGGACGGCATTGTCAAGGAGTTCTTGACAATTGGCGATGGGAGGCAGCGGCCACAGAGCTCTGTTCTTGCTCCTGCCCCCACAACCTCGCCACCTGAGCCAGAGGACCCTGCAACACATCCAGAGCAACAAGAGGAACAAGAGACGTGTTTCATATGCTGGACCGACGCCACCGACATCCCCGTATTCTGGGAACCGCGAGTCACGCACGCTCATTTCCGCCCTCAGCCAGCTAATCTCGAATCAACTGGCCCGGAGGCAATAATCCATCTTGGCTGTTGCCGCGCGGGCTTCTTTCACAAAGCGTGCCTGTTCAGAACTATCAAGCCGGAGGTCGTGACGGGATTGCCCTTCCATGGCAGGAGGCCTACTTGCGGTCATTGCCAGAAACCTATCCCGGTAGATGTTCATGTCAAGCTGATCGAGTGGCAAACACGGGAGTTTGTGCGTCAGACGGAGAGGTATCGATTGCTTATGCTTGAGGACCAAGCCAAATATTCATGCGCCTGAGATGATGCCTGATTTCGTCTCAGAGTAAGGTAAACAGACAAGAGTGGATCGCAGGCTTTGACGTACTCAGCATCCGGATATCAAGCTCCAAAAAACGAGACAACAAATATGCTCCAAGAATGTGCAATGACAGACTGACAAGGTAGGTGAGAAAATGATAATCCCAACTAAAACCTAAAATTGTCCAATGTTCCCCTGTCCAACTGACGTGCAGATCCGCTTGCTTTCCCTCGCGTAAATTTCCTTTCCCTATTTCCCTGTTCACTGCAGGGTCATGTACCGCTGGAAGATGAAGCTTTCGACCATCGGTTTGCTGGACTAGGGAGGGTCTTTGGATGAATGCACCTTTCGAAACAAAATGAGAAGATAGAGTAGGTTTAACATAGCGAGATCTCTCTGCTCACGAACACCACAGCACACCACATTATCAAGACAAGGCAGGGGCTATCAACTTCGCCAGAGTCAACATGTACCATCACCTTCAATTCTCCGCGCAAACCACCAACTGAAAGATAGGCGACTGGATGTTGGCGTTACGTAACTCTAGATCCTCACTTTGGTGCTCTGCGGTGCTCCGAGAGGCTGTCAACGAGGACGTGGACGGGCGCTGGATATTATGTACCATGTGAATAAATGTATATCCTCGAAGATTCGTCGAGCTCTATACCTTCTCATGTCTAGCCACGTACCAGAAACCGAGAGAATCAAGAAAAGAAACTCATCTCTCGGTTCCTTTCTCTACAGAGGCTTGTCCAGGCTCATTACACATGCCATGAAACTTTAAGCCCAGATATATTTCGCGTTGACCTGCACGACACATCAGCTCCATGGCCTTCATGAGATTAAAGTCTCTAATTTTCAAGTCTCTTCTTGTTGTTCTTGTAATACAAAGCACAAAGTCCGCCAGTGGGAGACCTTCTCGCCTCCTTCGAAGCAGACTAGACTGATACTGGTAGGTAGCCCAGACGCGCGGATCCCCATGCAAGTCAGCTCAAGGCACGGCATTTTGATGAAATTACACTTCTCCCTTCTCGGCACTCGAAACCACATCGTTTCACTGCTCTCCCTCCCCTTCACTCTCATACTCAAACTCCCCAGGAACCGGCGCATCCTCCACACCTTCCTCATCCTCATCAATCGCAGTCAACACCCCCGCCGCCGCCGCCACCCCCGCCCCAATAGGAACATCCTCGTCCTCCCCTTCAGCCTCGCCAATTCTCTGCCCCGCCGGCGTCTGTGGCGTAGCGCCTCCAAGGGTGTTCTCCGCGCCCGTCCGCTCCGGCCGATCAATTCTACTGACCAAGAGCGGAATGATCTCGCGTTCCTTGTCGGGCTCTGTGTCAAGCACCACCATAATGCCTCCTGTCGGTTTCTTGACGATCTGGTACCGCGGGTCCGGGAATGTGAGGTATTTCAGCTGGGCGGGCAGTATACGAGACATGTTGGTGATTTCGTAGCCGACCTTTTCCTTTTCGGCTTTCTTCTTGGGCTCTACGGGGACGCCGTTCTCGCCTTCTTTCTTTTCACTGGCGTCTTTGTCTTTGGACTCGGAGTCGTCTATTGCTGCGCCTGCCTCGTCCGTGTCCATCTTATCGACGTTACCGAGCTTGGGCGTCACGGGCGTGACGGTGTCGACATCCATGCTATCCCGTCGTTGCTGCTTTTCCTTCTTGGCGGCGCGTCGGCGAGCTTGTGCAGTGGTACTTAGCACGGCGGTCTTGATCTTCTCGGGGGTCTCGTCTTTCGCAGCTGTCTGCTCGGGAGGATAGTCAAATAAGCTGGGCCGGGTGTTGCAATGAAACGTGAACTTTGGGACTTGCGTCTTCTGATCGAGGCCAATAACGGCCGTGGGTGTCATTGAAAGCGAGAGGAAATGTGTCAGTGGGAACCAGTACCAATACTGAGTGAAGACCACAACTCCCACAATGCCCAGCATGTTCAGATTGCCAGTCGGAGTCTGTAAACTGATTGTGCAGTTTCGTCCAGCAGCGTCGAGAATGCCCATGGCGAGAGCACAGCCGAACTTGCACATTGCATCTTCGTGTCGATCAGCAATGATTTTGAACATGGCCTTCCGAATCGTGGCGACTTTCGGATTTAGTTGATCGTTCTGCTGTATCAAGACCATTGCTAGGGCAAT
Source organism: Cladophialophora chaetospira (assembly GCA_030247875.1). Classification (NCBI taxonomy): domain Eukaryota; kingdom Fungi; phylum Ascomycota; class Eurotiomycetes; order Chaetothyriales; family Herpotrichiellaceae; genus Cladophialophora; species Cladophialophora chaetospira. The sequence goes on from JAPDRK010000014.1 coordinate 1,100,537, forward strand.
CAGAGCACCTTGTCGCACAAAGTCGGTAGGGTCTTTCAGCATGGGTTCAAGCAAGTCAATAGCTTCAGCAAGACCCGTGCCGGCGCAGGAGATACCCAATGCCATAGCAGCACCATATCGAACGTGAGGGTTGTAGGACTCGGCGAGCAGCTCCACCATCCGGGGCACACTGTTGTATTTCCGAAACAGAATAAAGCCCAAGCTGAGAACAGCAATCCTTCGAACATCATCGCTGACATCGCTGACAGCGACATGCAGCAGCTTCCGAACAGCTTTGTTGCTTCCTGTACCAACATAGGCCATGGCGATGGTCAAGATACCACCATACCGCATGGTCGGGTCAGTGTCGTTGAGTAGACCTTGGATCAGCTCGTCGGCACCCTCTTGACGACCGTACATGATCAAGGCCATACCTATGGCCAGTCCCCGGACAATCTTGTCATGCTGAGTGTCGTGAGCATGTTGGATCATGTCAGACAAGACCTTGGTGTTGCCTGATCCAAGCATGACAAGGCCCATGGACAACCCAACAGCCTCGCCATTGATGGCAGAATCAGCCCACAGCACATTGCGCAGATCTTCGAAGATGGACTCATCACCCGAGGCCATTCCAGCAATACCGAGACCAAGAGCGCCACCATGCTGGACGACTTCCTCGGTTGCCTCCTTGAACTTGTCGCGGAGAAAGCCTACCGACTTGCCCTTGTCATTAGCGCAGAGCAGGCCGTAAGCATACAACGAACCACCTTGGCTGTAGGGCGAGTCGTGAGAGGTAGCAGCACCTGTCGGCTTGGGTAAATACGGGCTCAGAAGTCGATGAGCTTGAGTGATATTGCCTTGATGGATGACGCCAAAAACAGCCGTGGCAGTGAACTTGGACCAGTTAGTAGCTTTGCCCAACCACTCCAGGTTGTTTCGGAAAAATGTGTCGTTGGCGGTTTTGGCATGCATCAAGCCAGCGCACAGGGTGACGGCGGTGTGGAAGATTGAGTATCGAGCCTCGAGACTGTCCTTGACCTTGTTCAGTATCGACAGATCCACCCGATTCGCGTTGTGCAAGAACTCAATGTTGAGGAATATCGATACGAATCCCTGGACAATGTCGCAAATCCGGCTGATTGCGTCGACTTGGGCCAAAGTCCATCGCTTGGACTTTTCCGATGGCGCAGGCGCACCAGCCGAGTCTTGAAGCTCTTGTTGTAATTGCTCTTCTGCCTTTTCTTGATCTGTTTCCATCTCATCCCCAAATTGTGTTCCTCGCGGCGGAAGCAGTTCTTCCACCTCCTCTTTCACTTTCGCCAGGAACTCTTGTGTGCAGTTATCGTTGAGGTCGAACGCGATTTGGCACGCAACGGCCAGTGAGCGGGGATCGCCTTTCTCGACCAATTGTTGCAGAAGGTTTGATGCTAGAGAGTGCTGGTCGAGGTAGACGACGCATTTGGCAATGGCGAAATAGTCGGGTGAGGGAATGTCGTTGAGCAGTTCCAAGATGACTTTGAGGATCTCGTTCCGCAGACCACGCTCTTGAACGACGCTCATACAGATATCCAAAACATAGTCTATCAGCTCTTCACCCTTCTTGGTAGCTTCGCCATTCTCTTTTCGCTCGTCATCACTGGCTCTCTTGATCACACGACGGAGGATATCCAGGTTGCGGGCTTCCAAAGCAATGCCGACCACTTGACGATATCGCTTCTCTCGGAAACATGTCTCGAAGAGAGACTCGATGACACGAGTGAGAGCCTTCTGTAATCCGCGTTCTTGGATGATGCGTTCCGGTGAGCCAATCTCGCCCAATTCGACGCCGGCTTGAGTGGGATCAAAGATGAGGGTATTTTCTCGCGAGAGGAGGGATTTGGAAGGCATAACGGACTGAGAGAAGGGAGTGATGGGCGACGTTAAGCTGGCGGATGTGTTGGCAGCACCATCACCACCTTGACCAAAGGCCTCGTCGAGTTGGGGCTGCGTGCCAGCGTTGGCAGCGGCTAAGGTAGGATCCCGACTGGCGGACAGGGCGATGAAGGTATCTACACACTTGGATATGATGGTATCTTCGAACTCTCCCGGTTGGTCCAATCTGAAGTACTTTCCGGCACCGAGGGCAAAGGCCATGGATTCATTATATTCTTGCAGGTGGTAATACACTTTGGCGGCGACGATAGCGGCGAGCTCGCGCTCCGGAAAGGAATCATCTTCGTATAAGGATTCACTAGAGGGAAAGTTTAGCTTGATTCGCTTGAGGCTCAATGAAAACTCACATCTCAGGCATGGAGTTCGCAATCTCGGTCCATAGTAGATCAACCTGGCTGTCGAGCTGCTTGAGAGCAAAGCTTCTCAGCTCCGGATCAGGTTCTGACAGGAAGCCGACCAGACCGGCAGCCGACACCAATCCCACCATGGCTGCTGTGTGTTGTTGCGCAAAGCGCAGCCTCAGGTGCCTGAAGTCCGAGATTTGTTGATCTGTCCGGGCAGAAGGGGCTAAGGTGCAAATAACGGCAACGGTGACTTCGGACTCTGTAGGTAAGAAGACAATCAACGAGAAGAAAGTCTAATGTACAGGAAAGAGGTAGGAGAGGAAAGAACGGACTGATTGGGGATGGTGAGGTTGAAGGAGAGTGAGGAAATGGATGGATGCGCGCAGAGGAATGGTGATTGCGGATTGACGTGTTGCGACGCAGCCTGCGCCTGGCGTCCATCCGTTAGTCACCGCATTATCACGTGCTACCGGAACATTCACTTTTTGCAGCAAAACCAGCGCCATTTTGTTTGAATGATATTATTACAAGGGTATCATCAAGGGAGAAGAGGATTTTCTCGTCTCATATCTCCAAGCCCACCTCATCGAGGTCCAATTCCCCTTGTCTAAACTGGCGAGGGGAACAACCGGCACAATATCCTGACGTTATCCACGAATCCTTGCACGAGTTGCTGGTATCGATTGGCCTGGCCAGCTTTTGCTTTGGCCAACTCAAGCCGTATCTGCTCCGTGCTGATTTCCACCTCCAGTTCATGCTCCTTATCCGTGGTGTTGGGATAACTGACTTGGGTCAGGTCAATTTGGTAAGCCAAGTGACGGTAGCTCATCCGATCTTTTTTACGGTCTCGTCTGATCTCTGTCGTCTCTGTGAGCCAATTGGTGTCACCATCCCATGGACTTTCGATAGAAATTGATATCCGATAATCGAAGGCTGTCCGTGGATTGTAGATCTCAAAATCGGCAATTCGTGACTTGATGATCTGCGCCTTAACCGAATTCGTCTTCTCATCAACCGTCCTCCGTACTCGCGGCTTGTGGCGGTGATTGAGATAGGTCATTATCGAGGGAGGCAAGTGGTTCTGACCTTCAGGAGTCAACTCGTAGAACTCGTCGTACTCGTGCGGGTGATCATAGCCGATCCTCGGCGGCTGCCCAGTTTCCTGCGCTTGCCTCACGGAATCTTGGACAAGCTTATTCAAGAACCCATTCAAGGATTTGTGCTGAGCCTGATTACAACGTTAGAACTAGACCAAAGTCGTCAGAACAGCTCACTTACCACATTCATGCTACTCTTGAAGCTCGTCCTTCCTCGGTAGTTCTGCCGGTCGAAGACCGTTTCCGTCTGCACAGGCAGTCTGATTCGGTCGCCGGCTGCTTCGTCGAAAATCATGCCCACCTTCGCTTCGATCTCAAATACAGCACCGCCGGTTGGTGGGTGTTTGTCACCAATGTTGAAGAAGATCCAATCACACACACGTTTTGTGAGATCGTCAAAGGCTGCCTCGTTTATGATCGACGGTTCCCAAGGCACATCTATGGGAGGGGTCATCTGGTGAGGCTGCGCCTGCCCATTCGTCATATGTGGACCCACGGACTCTTTTTTCACAGCCACATCATTACTGGGAGGAGCTAGCGGGGCTTGCGGAGGAGGTGGACTTGGAGGTCGAGCGTTGGTGAAATATAAGGGCAAGGTGCGGGCACTCCGAGCCCATATGGGGATCTCATCCCGCCGTGCTCGCTTTCTCGGAGGCAGTGGAGTAGCTGTGACGTCGGAGATATTGCTCGCAGTCCGCTTGAGAGAGGACTGTGATTTTGCTGGAGGGGTTTGCTGTGCGGGTAGAGAGGTATGTGCTGGCTGCGGTGTAATACTATTATTATGGTTCTGAGCACTCGGAGCGGGGCTTGGCTCGGGGTGGTAGTATTGAGCAGCCGGTCTGGGTTCATTCGAGGTGGAGGATGATTTGGGTGTACCGTCGTACTGCGGCTGTTCAAACGCCCGGTCAGGTGTGGTATGAGGTTGAGTCACGGATGAGTTGGCAGTAGAATTGGGGGCGGGTGAGGGCTGAGCCATGGCGTATGGATCAGACATGGGCTCTTGATATCGACTCACGCTCTGCCGACGGACAGGAGGCGGTTTGGGTATCGTCTTGGGACTAACACTTTCAATACTCCGTTCGCGCTCACGCACGTCCCCCGAGAATGTTCTTTGTGCACTCCCACTCCCACTCCCAGTTCTCGAGTGGTCATATGGTGCGTGATTGTAGTCCCTGCTATGAACCGAACTCACGGAGCCAATTGAAGACCTCCTGACACTCTCTTGACCATGAGACGTCGGTCGATGGGGGTGAGGTGAAGGGCGTGGGTAGGAAATAGGCGGACCCAAGGGGGTTACGGGTGGAGGGTGAAATTGCGCTTGAGGTGAAATATGTCTTTGCTGAACGTGCGCATTGCCGTTTGCGGAAATGTAATCCTCTCTCGTGGTCGGTGAATGACCCGTCAGTGAAGGATGTGCACTGGGATATTGATAGGTGGTGGCAGAAGAGGGTGTGGCAGTGTTGGGATAGTGGTGGACGGAACCGGGAGTTGGAGGGTATGGCCCTGACGGTGAAGGTGAAGGAACAAAGGGAGACTGGAATGGGTGCGACTGCGGGATGCCTTCGCGTGGAGTATGGATCTGAGCGTGTGGTCCTGGACTCTGTCCGTAGATGGATGGGCCCGTTGCGCTGGGTGTGGAGGCGGAGGCAGAGGCAGAGGCAGAGTTCTGGTGTTGATGCGGTGACTGAATCCCAAAATAGGAGCCATTGGCAGAGGTGCGGTAGTCGTTCGATGGCGGTGGCTGGCCGTGATACGACGACGAAGACGATAGCAGCGGCGGCCGCTCGAGGCTGGGATGGGGATGAGACTGCTGTTCGTACGACGGGGTGTGATCATAGGAGGACTGATGGGTGTGAAGTCGAGGCGGAGGGTTCGGTTGTGACTGTGAGAGAGGTTGAGGCTGGAGTCGCTGTGCCTGTGTTGCGGGCTCATTGAGCATGGCCCTCAAATCCATAGTGATGCTTCTGGCGTGCAGCTGTGTAACAGCGCGTGGATTTGGCCATCAAATTGATCTAGCTGCCCATGGTGGACTGGTTCTCTGGGTGGGCAGAGTGGACGAGGGAAAGAAATAACTCCGTACGTTGCGGCCATTGCCGCGCGACTGGCGGCTGTCAAACCAATGCCACCTCTGCAGATCCATCCACAACTCCGCACCTTTTCTGGCCACACTCTTCCGATACCATATCTATTGCACTGTGTCACTCATGTCGGGATATGTTTCACAAGATGTGTTCCAATGCTTTGCTATGCTATGCCTCTCTCTCATCTTACATGCCAATGTCTTGCGACGTAGAACAGGGGTATCAATATGCATGCAGGTAACCATCAATCCGTCTATGCCATCGGTCTACTAATGTTTTACACTTCCAACACATGACTATCTGTCAGGGACCCGTTCAGGGGCTGTGAGTTGACAGATGTCATGGCCAGGGCATCGGCAAATATATCCTGCTCGATACCCACCTGGGGTGAGAGATATGGTGTCGTTCGAGGCGGCGTCGTCAAGGGAAGGCCCTGTCTCAATGAGATGCTACCCAGACTGGCGTTCCGGCGTACTCGCAAGGGCGATGGTGGTCCGTTCTCGCCATCAACAGGAGACTCGATGCTGAGACTGCGACGCCTCAGGAACGATGGACGTGCCGATCGACCACGTCCCGAGCGGCCTCTACTGCTCGACCGTTTCTGCTCGCGAGCTGCTCTGGCCTCGGGTCCAAAATTAACTCGGTCTCGCAAGGTGTATATAGCCTCGGTCAGGGCCAGCTCGATGGCAACACAATTTTTGATTCGACACATGCGAGGCCAAGTTGCCCTTTCACCTGCCACAATCGCCCTCAGCATAAACTCGGACGTAGGGTTCATCATCATGTTCAGGTACTCGCTAGGTCGAATATCCGGTAATATGTTGATATCACCAGTGTATTGCTGATTGAACAACGAAGTCCACCTGTAAAGTCGTCGCGATATGCCGAGATCTGCGAATTGCTGTGCCCGGTGGATGACCTCTCTTCTCACATACTCCTTGGTTGCTTGGAAGGGATATCGACTGGGCACCGGTGCCGCGGGCTGCTTTCCTCGGAAGATTTCTTCTTGGTCTAGGAACACCCGGACATGCGGATTGACCTGGGAGACGATGAAGAAATTGACATTGAACATCTCTGACAATTTCCTCATCGGTATATCGTGGTCCAGTGATCCATCCACGAACGTCTGCTGTGCGTTCTGCATCCACAACTTCTCTTCCTTGGTGATTGGATCCTTCTCGTAAATATTTGCAGGCGAGAAGACCCACGGCACCGCGCAAGAGGCACACACTGCCGACCAGATGAAGACGTCTGGAGCTGTGACAAAATTCAGCAGTCGTGGTTCCGCGCTACCGGCACTCGAAACGCAGATGTTGACGACCCGGCCAGTCTTGTAATGTGCTTCCCGGAAGGTGATGTCTCCCAGCCAAGTCTTCATCACCTTCTTCAAATTGTCCATCTCGAAGAAGGCGCCGGTTCTAAGAAGTGTGCCTATCCTGTGCTTGGCCCATCCTATTCGGCCTGTTCCCGGTGGGTCGAAGACTGCCAGATCGGAGAAAGGGAAACGCTCCAAAACCTCTTCCATGCGCTCATCAGTAGAACTCCCGACGATGCCGGCCACGATACTTCCTGCCGATGCTCCAGAAATGATCTCCGGCAAGAGTTCCGCCTCCCATAAGGTCTTGACAACGCCCACATGCTTCATGCCCAAGAGTGCTCCGCCAGATAATGTCAATGCTGAACGCCCGAAGAACTTCAACGCATCCTCTAATGATTGCTGATGAAGCCGAACCTCCGTGGTCGGGATGTCGTTGCGGCTGCTCGTCTCGGAAAATGTCTCGACAGACTGTAAGACGGTTTCAATGTACTCGTCTATCAGCTTCTTCGTGCCAAACCATGAATGCTTGTATAGCCGAAGTGAATTCATGCCACCCAGGTCGCGACTGAGCCCTGTCCGCAGTATATACTCGAGTGCTCCTCTATCTTGGTCGATTACCGCATGCTTCAGACGGACCATCTGCTTCTCGATGATCTCGGGATTATAGCCGGGCTCGATGGAGTCCTTCTCTTGCTTCCATGCTTCATGGCCTTGCAGTTTGTCCAAATCAACGGTGCAGCTTTCGTACTCGGTCAAGGTTTCGGCTTCGTCCATGCGTCTGACAAGAGCTTGTTCCGGTGTCTCGGGAGGTCTCCTGCTGTACCTCGCTATCTCTTCGGCCAATCTTTGCAACCTCTTGCTCGGAGACAACAGCTTAATGACATCGGCGTACACGCCGACACATGACCAGAAGATGGGAGAGTGTGAAGGGACAACCGAGAGGAGGATCGCCATGTTGACGGTGAGGTCGTGGCCATTTGACCACAGGATAGGTATAGGTGGCCTCGAGATTAGGGATAATTGCGTGTATCCAGGTCGTCGGTAAGTAGGAAAACTAGAATGAGCGGATTACTTCAGAGGGCGCTGACAAGCAGGCGGAAGAGTAGGGCTGCTAGGTATTAAACGAGAACTGTGTCATCCAAATCAGGTTTCCACTTCCAGTGGGCAGCGTGTGACTTGTTTATGTGGGAGGACCCAATCCAGGCAGGAGCGTAGTAGGGAGTGGTTGGATAAACCTGTGCTAGAGGAGGCAGATGACTTTGGCTCTTACATGCGCTGGGCACAGTACCGATTTGGCAGCGGTGTATGTGCAATAGCCTAACAACGTAAAGGACGGGCCAAAAGGAGTGACTTGGACCAAACAAAGAGACTCGGTGAACTGACCCGGCGAGGTGACGATGAGATGGAACGAGTGGGTGACTTTGGTGGGTCGAATCATGACATGCCTTGGCTCAATTCGAGATGCGCCATGGCATGGAAAAGACTCCCCCATACAACACTCCGCAGCCAACTTTTGGGGGACGGCAAGCGACTTTGTTGGAGAACTGAACCGGTCACATTGCCAAAGATTCAGCTGTGGGCGGCCCTACCAGGCGATTGGTATTCTGGGGTGAATGGAGGTGTCAGGTTGCTTCTTTCAAGCTGAGCGCGTGATACCTCCTTTGTCAGGCTGATCGAATCAGGTCGCTCAGGTCGCCAAAAGATACATGCGGCACGATCTCGTTCACATGCAAATGCATCTCGAGACTCGACGTTCCTGACAAGCATTGCTCTCTTCGCTCTTTGTCCTCGTATTTTATCGTCACATTACCCTTTCTGTCCTCGAGCATGATTTCTCAGTCCAGCTCCCATTGGATGTAACAAAGCCGCGATACATTCGAGAAGGCTTCTGCTGCATTCTCGCTTACTACCACCGAGATGTGGTAGACCTTGTGATTTCGAGAAGAGCATGTGCTCGAGATTTCTAAAATCTGCACATGTCTAACCCTAACGATTTTCCACCAACCCTCTATGCCGGTAATTAGTTCCACCACACACTGCCGGTGTTAATGCCCCAGACCCCGATAGCATTCCTCAAGGTTAGTCAGCGGGATAGGAGATCTCCCACATGCTGGACATCAATGTCTGTGAGGTTTCAAGTTCCTTCCTTTGTAGGTGATTGGACAACCAAACTCTTGTCGGATTTCGACGTCACAGTGATGTCCCAGAGATCCCTCTGCTCGACTTTTCCGTGTGTTTCGTCGGAATTACTCCTCCCTTCAATCATCGTTCGGCGGATTTGGCTGCACCTTCTGTTGAATTGCTGGGAGCGACTTTTTCGATGTGTCCAGCATCACCCTGAACAATTTCCGAACGCGGGATTGTCAGCACCTCACAGAACTCCGCAAGTCCTTGCTTGAGTTGGACGATGCCACTCTCTTCGTGCCAGAAGTGCCCAGCGTCTGCCTCAATTGACGTGAACTGAGAGCCCGGCCGTGAACGAAGCCCTGCGACCCATTTTTGCAACTTGCGGACCGATGTGAATGCATCTTTATTGCCATATAGACAACAACATGGATGACTCGACAATTCCTGGAATTCATCCTCCGAGATTGTCCCAACCTGGCGGCTCTTCATCGTGAATCTCAGCTTGGAGAACATCGTTGTGAATCCAGCAGCAACGGACAATATTGGAGAGACAATGAGATAGGCGACCTCTGGCAGCACCATCGGGGCAGATTCCGCAGGTGGAGTTGAAGGTTGCGTTACGGTTGCTGATGATGGAATCGAGGGACTGTTCGGCTGAGAGCCGATCTTGCGACGGACTTTGTCCAAACTCTGTCTGATCCTCTCCCCGTCGACACTTCTTCTGGAGCTTTCCCGGCTGATTCGGGCCGACTCGTACCCGCCCATGGTGACGCCGGACTTCGGCTTTCTGGGTGGCTCCTTACCTCGTCGACTGGTGGAGCTGGGTAGCGTCAGTGTCGCTGACGCCGAGTGCATTTCAAAGTACGCTCGAGCATCGCGGGAGAGATCTTCGGCTCGGTGCTTTATCTCGGTCTCCGCTGAGTCAGGTCCGGCGGACTTGAACAGGTCAACCACGATGTCCCTCCTGGGCAGGTGGGACGCAATCATCGACCCGTACGAATACCCGCCGAGTATTAGTATTGGTTCTTCTGCGGGACACATATTTTCTGCAGCGCCCGTGTGGAAAACGGCATTAATGTAATGTAGCATGAACCCATAGATCGATACGTAGTCGCTTAATTCGGGTTTGCCCGACCAAGACGTCCTGCCTGCTGAACCAGAAGCTCCTCTATAAACCGTCAACACTAGCATAGGAATATGGCACGATGAAAGTATACCTGAAATTGAATGTAGCAAGAACAAAGCCATGCAGGAGGAGGACACTACCAATGAGTGCCACCACAGGATCATCGTAACAACCACCTAGCGGCGCATACGGGTGCGCCACGATCGCGAAGCCTCTTCCAAAGACCTTGGAGTTGTTCTCGGTGCGTCGCGGGTAGTATATACGACAGTCAAGTTCTACATCGTCGTGAATACTAGGGATCTTGAAGGCCGCGTTGGGCTTGGGAAACGACATGACTGGTGCTGACAGCCCCGTCGGTCTTCAATTGTCGATATTGATAGCATCTTCCAGACGGAAGGCCTGTGGAGCATTATGAAACCATGACTTAGAAACGTTTGATGATGCGTGAGTTTATGAAGCAACAGAACAGCATCCAAAGCAAATGAGACTTCCGAGCGATCTGGTGCCAAGACCGCAGACTCGATCTAAGCTGGACTGAGTATAGATCGAGGTGGTCAAATGACTCAAATGACTGTGGTATTGTACCTCTCGCTTGGCCCCCAATTTTGACAATCAACTCCTCATCTACAGCGAAACATGCGGCTTATCGACAAGACTACTAACTGGACTGTTTTGGTCGGTCAATTGAGCGACGTTGGGCGAAGCAATACACAGACAGAACGACTTTAGTGCTTCTTCCAAGTCAATCCGCGTCTTGAAACCCCCGGGGTCGCCACGATGACGAGCTCGAGAAAGTTCTCTCAGACCATTCTGAAGTTCTAGGAAGAAACTCTCCCTTGCCGCTACCTTCTTCAGGCTCTAGGAACATGCCCTTGCGGTGGATTCCGCCATTATTCGAAGCTTCTCGTACGTGCCGGCGGCAATGTCTACGGAGTCGACACCGCATTCGGCTGTTAGTCGGTTCTGCTCAATAATTTCGGAAACCGATTCTGAGGAAGCTGCGTCGAAAATGTTCATCTGGATACCGCCTGCTTCGTCGTGAGCTTCAAGTTTGGGAGCTCGATATCGACCAGCCAAGGTCTCTGTACGAAGTCTTCATGTCCCATGATCGACGCGTTGATGAACAATGTTTGCTTGCCAGCCTCCAGCGGATACTCGTCGTGTGCACAGTGGCTTGTCGATGCGCATTTGTTGCGAGACAACTGTTCCAGTCTAGCTCGCTTTGCCTCGGCTCTTTCTTCCGAGTCGAGTACGTTTAATCTCAGCGCAGCCAATCTTTCGATGACTGGAGAGCTTTCATTGTCGACGGAAGTAAACTGGGACGGCTTGTCCATCCCACTGTCTTTCCAGGTAACTACCTTTGCACCCCAACCCTCATGAATATGGCCGAAGCAGTGGATGCGGGGTCGGGCTTGAGCGACAGCTGTGAAAAGATCAGGACAGCCTGCTCGTTCGCGACCGTGAGTGAAATCCATGATTCCCTTTGGAGGGCCGTGGGTCATGACGATATCGGCGTGTTTCTCAATATCGAATTGGCGACCCCGATTTGGGTCATATTGGAAGCCCCATGCGCCTAAAGCGGGCGTGTATGGACTAGCATAGACCGTTAGCATGGCTCCGTTCTCGAGGGTGAAGCGGTGGTTTCCCTCGTCTAAGAAGACGATACCTTCACTCCTTGCATCCTCGAACAATTGCCTGGCTTGCCCCATGGTTCCGTATTCCCGAGCCACAAGATCAGGTTCTAAGGGTGGCGCGGCCTCTGCAAGCTTGGCTTCAAAGGCAGGAATATCCATGGTGAAATCGTGGTTTCCTGCGATGACTAGTTTGAGTGGTGCGTCAACTCTCTTGAGCATCTCAATTGTTGTTTTGAACTCTTCCAACTTTGAGCCGTCGGTGAGATCACCACAGTGTAGAGCAACATCCGCACGCTGGTGAGGTGTGTCCTCGGGACTGAAATCTTTGCCGTGCGTGTCGGAGAGTATTAAAAGTCGAGTCGGAACCATTTCTGCCATCTTGGAGCAAACAAGAGCTCAAGCCTTTTGCTGATGGGTGAGGTCTGATGTCAAGGACTGAGATTTGGTGTGAAGATGTCAGTGCTGATGTCGAAGGATGGAATTGAAGGCAGAGAATTCGGTTCAGATAGTAGGAAGAGAGCTGTGTAGTCTAGGATAGTTGTCTAGAGGGTAAGCCGATAGTTAGGAAGTTGGAGCTGTTTGCTCAGGGTGAAAACGTTGACGTGCAGAGGTGAGAAGAGAACGACAGGACCAAAACTGACGAAGTTCCAGAACTATGCAAGTCCAGAAATTTGGGCGTAGGGGTACTAACAATAAGAAGTGAACAAACAGGCAGACAGACTGCCGTTCGGGGAGACATGTAATGTGGTTGACCAATCGCTCGTCAATACCAAGGCATATAAAGCTTGGCGCCCGGCTGGGGATACATTAGTATATAGTAATGCTGGCGCTCTAGGAGATTGTTGTTCGAAATAGGTATCTTCGTCCAATCATTCCGCACGTAATTCATAGCTCATCCCTCTTGCTTGTTGTCTTACCTCGTGTGGTATTCCATTCCTTCAACCAAGTCTTCACCTGCCGGATCTCCCACTGGTGCGCAGCTTTGATGAAGTCCGGCTCGGCCGTGACGTTCAGAATACCCGTGCTATCCCAATGGTGGCCGCCACCGGTAATGAGCAGCTGGTTCTCTCCATACCGTGTACTGGCATTGCGACCGTGATAGCACACGTCTCGCCAAACGTCACTTCCACCATCGATCAACGCAAGTCTGGGAGCCGTGATGTTGAAGTCGCCGTACTTGTTGTACCAGCTCAAGTCGGGCCCATTTGGTTTCGGGACCGCTTGAGGCGAGAGCGGACCCGGTGGGAAAGCCCAGGTGCACCATTGCTGGGTGTAGTCGAGACCGATTACGCGAGAAAGAAGAGACGGTTTGCCATTTGGCTGCGGCATTTGGTAGGCGCCTTGCTCTGTGCATGTGCTGTATAGGTAGGAACGGCCAGCCGAGTTATCAGTGATGGCGTAGAAGGTCTCTGTCAGGATTTGTTAGTGGCTGTTCTGTCAGATTTTGGCCGGGCTAGCCACTCACGGTTTTGAGTTGAGAAGCACTGGGGAGTATTAATCAGATCTTCACTGTCGCACGTCGACACAATGACTTCTTTCACGTAGTTGGCATATGCACCCAGGCCAGTCCAGGGTGACCCGTTTGTGGAATTAGCCAGTTGCATGTCAACGGACGTGATATTGGCGGAGGCATTCAAATCTGTGATGTTGTTGCAGAACCAGAAGAAGTCTGGGTTGTCTGCTGCCGGACTCCAGTTGAGCTCCTGCCAGGTGTTCGTTGGGTAGTTCATTGGTCCACCCAAGGGGAACGCGATCTAAGAGGTCAGCGATCGGGCTTTGAAAAGGCAGAATCCACCCTACCGTCATCGCGAAGTCTCTCAAATCCGTCAATGATCCGAGTCCAAAGATTTCCTTAAATTGTTGGATGGCCACCGTATTGTTTGTCGCAACCAAATGATCAAACTTATCGACGATGTTGTTGATACGGGAAATGCAATCCGGCGGCCCATTCTCTTGAATGGGATCGTACCACTCCGGATATCCCAGAACTGCGTGAACAACACCTGAAGCAGCGATACCTCCCCAGAGTAAACCTTCGTACTCGACCAAGGAAAAAGCTGTCTGCGCGCCAGCAAGACTGCCTCCGTACAAAATCCATGGATGATACTGTGCTGTCAAGTTGTTCCCGCCGGTAACATTTGGGAATTTGGCGTGCTGTGCGAAGTAAGCATTGTCTGCGATGGTCTGTTCGGTGGTAAGATATCGTAGATTATCGGTGGTAGAGTTCTCAACCGGCCAAGATGTCCCGTAGTATCGATTCTCGAGGATGACTCCAAGACCGTTCGTTGCATTCATGAGGATCTGGACAATGCCCGTTTCGAGATTCGAAAAGCGAGATGTCCCACTGACCTCACCACCGATGTATAAGAAGATTGGGCCACCCGGCTTGTAGTAGGTATCATCAAACCAGTAGCTCTGCTTGAATGTACCATTGACATTCGGCGCGTAGCGGGAGCTGTTCGGGAAGTGATCAATAAGTTGATCAAATTCGTATTTTGTGTAGTTAGTCGGTCGGCCATTCTTGCCCAGAGGACCAACCTGCGCCGCAGCAAGGCCAATGCTGGTTGTGAAACCCAGCAGCAAGGCTTTGTAGGACAACATGGTGATGTTGTCAATGATCCGTCGTCAACTTACCTATTAAAAATTTATTGAGGAGGCTTAAAACAAGGCGAGCTCCAAGGTTCTAAAGTGCGCCTCAAGTAGGTTCGATGCAAGTTTGCCATCTCCATGTCGTGCTACTGGAGCTTGGTGACGGAGGTGTCCGGTAGAGGTAGGCACCTCGGTGGTGTCCCACACGAGTGCAAGGATTAAGCTCTGAGAAAGCTTGATCAAGCTTGAAGAAGGTCATGTTAGAAGATTCTGATTGGATGCTGCAGCATCTTTCAAAAGTTGAGTGATAGCTTAGCTGATCGTTACTCTGACGGGCCAGTTGCGGCGAGCTTTGACGTTGCATTCGAGGGGCAACCAGTGCTGAAAGTCGCTAGGGACGCGTGATAAGGTAACAGCAGCGGCTGCTTCGGGAATAGGCTGCAGGGCTCGCGGCGGTTCAATGCCGCCGTGTTCGAAATGCCATCAGGTTCGCATAATTAATAATACGAAGGACCTCATGGAAACCACAGTGGACAGATGATTAGATGCTGGAAAGTAAAGAGGCCGGGAAGGCAGAGCAACCAAAGTCTCGAGCTCGGCGCACCTTCTCCAGGCCAAGCGATGCCAAGGCAATTGACACGTGCCAGATCTTGCAATCTGAAAGCTTGCGTTCCGTTTCGATGGCTTGAGTCGTGCCTGTCTTCATTATATCAGCTCATACTCTCGAGATCTCACCGATCGGACTTGCATTCTGAGCTGGCTTTCTTCACACTTGACGCCGCCGATAATGACAACGAGACGGCGATTTCAAGATTCAAACCTGGTTTCTGACACGAACAGACATGGCCCGGCCTACCAAAGATCACCTGAGCAGAGACGTGACCGCCGCATCTGCCTGAGATATTCTCTTTTATCTCCAGATAGCCTCCGTAGGGTGCGAACAGCGTTCCTTCCCAGGGTCTGCGAAGGGCCCCGGTGACGTGATGCGCTCCTACAACCTACCGGTGGTACTTGCCAACGCCGAGATGCCAGAAGTCTTGAAAAAAGCCACTCAAACTCATATTTTGGATGCCATTTTTCCAATAACGCCTTCAAGGGTACTTTGCAGTTGCGTCAGGACTAACAGACGCACTTTCTGCCTTCAGTCAACCTCCCTTGAGTGAGATTGCTCTCCCAGACGCTTCTTTTGGTTAAGGAGCGTTCTGTGAGCAACGGATTTTTCGATCCGACAAAGAATGGCGCCAATGTGTCTTAGTTACTCGAGAACAAGAATCTTAAAACCAGCGCAGGAGGACCGGAGCCGCACAGGCGATATCGGCATCCAAAGTGGTGATGGAGCAACAAGGGCAAAAACAGTCTTTGGTAAGCTGTACCTCATTTCTATTTGCCTCGATGGAGTCCCCCTTTGACCCTTGGTGTTATTGGTCTAGTCGCGCTTTACTTTGTGTGCGCGCGTGCACGGCTTGGCACAAACTGAATGCCTCGATCCGATGATGCGAAAATGCTTCGTAGGCATTGGTCGAAGTAGCATTCAAGTCCTTGCATCAAAACAGCCAAAACTTCTCCGAAGCAGCAGCTAAGCATCCAGTTGAACCTGTCTGATCAAGGGACAACGTGAAACTTGCTCGTATGCCAAGTCCGCGGCTTGGCCTGCATCAAAGAAATGTGCTCAAAATTCCCCCTTCACATGGCTTTCCAAGGCCCACTCTGAACTCAGGTCGACGATCAGCAAATCAAATGGCCAGACCCTGAGTGATCCTGAGCGGCGGGTTTCGGACTCTTGGAAACGTGCAGTTCGTGTGGAGGGCTCTCCTGCAGCAAGACATCGCTATAACTATGCCGGGATTCCAGGAATATGGCACTGGCAACTCATTCTCATGGTTCACACCTCGGAAAGTGAACGAAAAAGGAAGCATGTCATCCTTCACTGCTTTCTGGACTGTCTGCTGCTTGCTTGTGCAGCTCATAGCTGCCACCGAACATGGAACCATTGGCTACGGTATCAGCATGTTCCGTCCATTCTGCTGCTACGCCTGCCATGACGTATTGGCCATGGTGTACCTCAACTGCACAACCTTCTCTGAGTCGTCACACGACGACGGAATGTCCATGAAGTTAGTCAAGCGAATGGACATGGAGATGGATGGTTCTACCAGTGACGAGTGCTATGCTTCCAACAGGCCATTCCTCGAGTCGTTTGCCTATTGCGTGCAGTCGCACTGCGATGCCGAAGGACTCTCATCAGAGAAGCAGAACTCATGTTTTCAATCGATGGCAGCCGGTGGACTACCTGTCCCCTCGCTTGAAGAATCCTTGCCCCAGGTCGCACCGACAGAGGAGCTTGCCTCGGATGCCATATGGCTTAACGAGACAATGCGTGTGAATGAAGCATCTTGGAGTTCTGATAGGGGAACTATTGACGAGTTCGAGCATTCAGAAGTATGGCACGTACGGTTCTCGTAAGTCGACTCTGCTTACCTGTTCTCTGAAAACCATTGACCCTTTTAGCATCACAATCATGTGTCTATGCGTCGGCCTACCTCTACTGGCGGGCTTGTATCTGTGGTTGATCGCTCTGCTCCCTCCGCATCTGCGACAGGACGGACTGGTCATGTGGCTGCAGGCCAGCTTCTTCCTACCAGCCTTTCTACGAAAGCGACATTCTCAACCTCTACCGTTCAAGCTCGGCTACGTTCCAAAGCGTAGCACCTCGACCTTGATTACACTCTATATCATTCTGAACATTGTCTTCTGCTCTGTCCCATATAGGAGCGTGCAACCCAATAGCTGGTATTCGGACCGGAACCCTGAAATCGCCGCCTATGTCGCCAATCGGACAGGAGTCCTCAGCTTCGCCAACATGGCCCTCGCAATCTTGTTCTCGACTCGCAACAACCCTCTAATGTACCTCAGTGGATGGTCGCAGACCACCTTTCTCGCTTTTCACAGGTGGGCCGCTCGAGTCGCCATCCTACAGGCAGTTGTCCATTCAATTGTCTATACCGCGGACTACTGCTACTTCAAGGACGGAGGCAACGCATATTACGCTGAAGCCGCCCAGCCATACTTCTGGTGGGGTATCATCGCCACAGCGGCCATGGGACTGATGGCTGGACTGTCGGTGCTTCCGCTGCGCGTGTGGGCGTACGAGCTCTTCCTGGTCGTGCACATCATACTTGCTATCCTGTCGCTTGTAGGATCCTGGTACCATGTCGACATCAGGTTCTCCAAGAATTGGGGCTATGAGGTATGGCTTTATATCGCCTTCGCCTTCTGGGCGTGGGATCGCCTTGTAAGGCTTCTCAAGGTGGCATACTACAGCATACCGTCGCCCCCTGCTGCGCAAGTCGAGCTTGTTCAGGGCACCAATGTGGTCATGTTGACCATCTTCCCTGGCAGACAATGGACACCTCAGCCGGGTCTGCACACGTTCGTGTACTTCCCATCACTGAAAAAGTTCTGGGAGAATCATCCGTTCACAATCCTCGACTGGGGCCATTCTTCTTCCCTGACACATGCACCTCCAGACTCACGTACCAGCATGAGCGATCAAACTCCAGACAAAGACATCGTCGGCAAGAACAGCATCCAGACAGCTACGAAAGCTATAGAAGAGCACTCGCAGACGTCAGACGAAGAAGATCAAGACGGCAGGTTCTACATTCGGTGCCTCTTCAGAACCCACAAGAGCATGACCAGCAAACTCCACAAAGCAATCGTGGAAGACCCGACCACCGGTACCATCCCTGCCTTGACCGAAGGGCCGTACGGCAGTCTGGCAGCTCCAACGAAAGCCCTTCTGCGCCACTCGGACAAAATCATCTGCGTTGCGGGCGGCATCGGCATCACATTCGCCGCCGGCTTCGCGAAGCAATTTGCCCAGGAGCGACTAAGGCCCACGACTGCCGGCAGCCACGGCGCGCTGTTCCCTCGAACCAAGCAATTTGTCCTAGCTTGGACCGTCCGTGAAGTGGAGCTCTTTGAGCACGTTCGGGATCGAGTGCTCCCGAATCTTGGCGAAGGCGGTCTCGACGATGGATCGCTACAATATCGATTCTGGATCACGGGAGGGGAGAACACGACGGATACCTCTTCTGCCTCTTCGCAAGCAGGCACTCCTTCCTCAATCTCAAAAGAAAAGAGACCGGAAGTGAGCTCGGAAGCGGACAAGCTTGTTCACATGGAATCTGGCCATAGGATGGATGTTGCTGACATGATCGCCTCGGAGACGGCGGTTGGGCAGAATACTCGTGTCACGGTGCTGGTTTGCGGTCCGGGCGGGCTGGCGGACGAGGTTAGATACCAAGTAGCTCGTCGTGCAAGGCAGGGTGTTTTGATTGATCTGGTCGAGGAGACATTCAGTTGGTAGGCTGGTCAGCCTGATCATAGCGGAGCCATCAAGGCTTGGCTCGATCTACTAGACTGAACAGGCACAGGAAATGAAGAACGGGAAATGCTTCTAATGTTGACCATTCCTTGAACCAGCGAACACTCCTTGCGTGGAAATGAGAAGCTCACTGGATCTCGGAATAAGCGTTCAACGCCAGTTGTCCACCCAAGTGAGCATATAACACATTACTCCCAACCTCGATCTCGCCCTTCTTCACCATGTCGATCAGACCTGCAAGGCTCTTGCCCTCATATACCGGATCCGTAATGAAAGCCTCCGTTCTCGCACCAAAGCGAATAGCTTCAAGTGTAGCCTCGTCAGCCAACCCGTACGTCCCAGCGTGGTATCTCGTGTCCAGGATGACATCACTCTCAGCAATATCTTCCTCCTTCAGCCCAATCTTCGCCGCCGTCTGCCGAGCAATGCGCAGAACCTGATCAAAGGTTTCTTTCGGTTTCGCGCTCGCGTCAATGCCGATGACTTTATGTTTCCTGTTGGCTGATGGTGGATGGATTTTGTCGAGAAGTTTGAAGCCGGCGATCATGCCGGCGAAGGTACTGCCTGTTACAGCACATACGATGATGGTATCGAAGAAGACGTCGAGTTGTTGTTCTTGGTCGTAGACCTCGAAGGCCCAACGGGCGAAGCCGAGGCCGCCTAAAGGGTGGTCTGAGGCTCCGGCGGGAATATACTGCATAGGCAACAGGTCAGCAATGAACGCTCAGGCCAATTCTGCTATGCTGTCCGCAAGGATAGCCAGATGTGCAGCACGAATCTTCCAGGAACCTTGGAACGCTTGGACTTACGTAAGGCTTCCCCCCTCCAGCAATGACTTCCTCCTCCAAGTTTTTCAACGTCTGCTTGTGCTCAATCCCAAATTTCGATTGATCAAGCCGCACATCGGCACTCATAAGCCTCGACAACTGAATATTCCCCACTTTGTCGTACCCAATATCATCGTGGTCGACCCATTTCTCCTGCACAAGTTTACACTTGAGACCTAGCTTGGCGGCAACGGCGGCGACCTGACGGGTGTGGTTAGACTGAAACCCGCCGATGGAGACCAGTGTATCGCATTTTTGTGCGAGAGCGTCCGGAACTAGATACTCGAGCTTGCGGGTCTTGTTGCCCCCGAAGGCGAGGGCCGAGTTGAGGTCTTCGCGCTTTGCGTAGATGGAGACTTTGCCGCCTAATGCGGCGGAAATGTTTGGGAGGGCGTGGATGGGGGAGGGTCCGAGAGTGAGCGAGTAACGTGGTATGGACGCGAATGGGTCGGGAAGAGAGAGGTCATCTTTCTTTGCGCGAGTATCATTAGTGGCTGCCATTTTCTGGTTATAGTGAGGAGTGGTGGTGCTTCTATATCGTGCTTACCGGTAAGCTCTTAATCGAGACGGAGAAAAGTATTTGTAGTTGAGGAAGTTCTGGGTTGAAGTGGTTGTAAGCCAGTAGCAATACACTTTTCCCGTCGGAAAGTCAACTTGGCAGTTAGATATTGATGTTTGCCGATGTGGAAGCCCGATGTCGGCTATTGATGAGGTACTGACTTGGAGACTATCGCTGCTGACGCCGACAACAGAGATAGCTGCTATCTCAGGATATATTCGGCAGTAGGATCTGTTCTGCATCTGTAGGTGCTAGGATTGACACTCGGTGATAGCGTTGAATCGAGGCCGAACAAAGGTTGTCTCGATGTGTTGGTCTTTCTTCGGGCCCACGACCTCGTGAATCATAGTCCAGGAGGTCAAAGCTGATGGGGACTCATCGCTCGGTCTCGACAGGACAAAGGCATAAGAACTACTGTAGAAGTCGTCCACGCAGAGATGCCCCCCGGAACCGTTGAGGACCAATCTGCCATTGACTCCAGGCGGCTGGTCCTGGTCAGATGGCACGTCTATCTTATGGAACAGATAGTCAATGATCTCGGTGCCCGGCTTCGTGAACCAGATGCTTATAGTATGGCCCTTCTCAACCTCTTGCAAACGCCAGATATACTTCCTTGAAAAGGTAAAGGTCGGAACGCTGGTCAGATTGTCGCCCGTGGTCATCATCATCTCAAAGTCGCCTTGTTCATGATACAGGAGTTCTGCAGTGGCAATGTGTAGCTTTCCATCGGTATCAGGCACAGGCGAAGGCGAAGGTCTTCTCGTAAAGTCTGCTTTGCCCGAACATCGACCTGACGGTTCTGAAGGATGCGCGCTTCGCAATTGACGATTCAGAATCCAGGTGCCGACGAGGTCCTCGAAAAGGTTCAGAATTGCAGACTTGGGTTTCGACATCTTGTCGTAGAAAGACCGCTGCCGTCTCGAGGGCCTACGACAGGACAGTACGAAGTACGGGTAACGTAGCAGATTATTATCCTACCGTGTAGGCGAGGCAAACGAAGTTCGGAGAACAAGCGGCCTTAGGCACCTGCCGAATGGAGATCTTGGCGATGGCGTTCCAGCCACTGCATGTCTTGGTTAAATTTTATAGCCGAGAGGCTCCCCTAAACTAATGTGTGGCACCCTTCTTTACTCGCCTAAGCTTGCGCCGACAGCCGTGTGCAGACTCGGCAAGCATTGATTGCGAACACTTCAGTGAATGTGCTTCAGATTGCTGACGGGAAGCACTCGGATTGAGCCGAATGACACTGGAAAACAGCAAACCCAGAAATCGATCTCATTTCCAGTCCGGCCTATCCGAGCTCTTCTCGTTAAGCGGCAGTTGGCTCAGTTAGGAATTAGGGGTGCCTCGGGGGATGATTTGACAGCTGCAGGCAGGCGGGATGCTTGAGTGGCAACCTGGCCAATTGCAAACGCGCCCACGAGATTCCCTGCCACACTGCAACCCTGGCCGCCCACACCTGCAAGCCGCTGCTTGTTCCTCGAGCTTGACCTCATTTGCCCTTCACTTGAGAGACGTTTGCCTTTCTGGAGGTTCGTCGTCCCCCGCGTCGATTCCAGCATGTCATTGACTTGCTTTTCCGGTTCCTTCAATTCTTCTCGTCCTCCATTACTTTCTGCCGCTGCTGGTAGCAGCATCTTCACTCGTTTGAGACGCTCGCGGGCGGAACAAGTCATCATGCGCCCTGTTTGTATCACTTGATACATCGATACATTCATACTTACCCAGCCCACGGTCGTTTGTTATCAGAAAATACCGCACACCAGCCGCCAGCTCGACCCCAAGGTCGATAAGAAGAATTCAACAATGAAAACAATGCGCGCCTCGTTTGTCGCATCCTCCTCCCTCCTTCTTCCGCTCCTGCGCCATGTCTCGGCCCAAAGCATTGTTCCGACGTCTTCCTCTCCGCAATTTCCTGGCTGCGCAGTCGGTTGTACCGTCCTACTTCAGGCGCAGTCCTCTTGTGTCCCGCCGAACGTACCAACCACAAATCAAATCACATATGAGAATTGCTTTTGCCAGAATAGCCTGGTACAAGCCATCTACAGTACTCCGGACGCGATTTGCGCCGGAGAATGCACCATCGAATCCGACAGGGCTCTCCTGCGAACGTGGTTTACAGGATTCTGTCAACAGGTCGGCCAAGGCGTCGATCCTTTGGGGACAGCCTCGAACACGGCCTCGGTGACTGTCGTGACAATAACCAGTACCAACACTCCGTCTGCAACGAACACGGGCACTGGGAGCGCGTCGGCTCCAGCTCCACCTTCACGTCAGTCCTGGTAGGTCGATCCCCCGATGGTTTATGATATTGTCTAATAGTAACTCAGGATTGAGGGACATTGGAAATGGGTCCTCATGCTAGCGATCCTGGCGGTGGGCCTACCGCTGCTCGCATGGCTGCTTGTCTGGCTGAAACGTCGACACCGGAGGAAGCTCGAGGCGCAGAGGGCTGCAGCATCAGGTTTCCCTACAAGTGATGAAAAGAGAGCTGGGGCCCGGTCAGCCACGCCGGAACTCTGGGGTCCCCACCAGGTATGTAGTCGTTATGGCTAAGTAGGACATCAAACTGATTCTAGCCAAGCACATGCATCACACTAAAGGCTGGGAATATCACAACGATCCAGCTATTCTTGGGACTGGTGCCCTCGCCTCTTCCTCTAAGCGTAACCGACGGTCCAAGCGAGAATCAGCGTCTCGCACTGGCAGTAGCAGGCGTGATGGTCCCGAGATGACTGACTTCATCAATAGCAGGCCGGCTAGCAGACCTCCTGCGTCACGGCAGCAGTCCTCGAAGGGCAAAGCCAGAGCAGCAGATGAGATCATGCAAGTAGACTCACACGGGTCTCATATGACGCCTGAAGACAGGAGCCGAAGTAGGAGTCAGAGGCGGAGGGATCCAGACAGTGATCTCGAAGGAAATGCCGATGACCCGGAACATCAGAGGCGACTCCGTGAGGTCAGAGGTACTCGTCGGAAACGAGGCGATCCGAGATGACCATGTTATGACACCAATTGATCCGAATTGTTATGATGTGTCAACGCTCAAGTTGTTGTTTGCATTTTGACCAGCCATGATTGCATGCTCATCCACTGCAGAAGGTTGGCCAAGCCAAACATGAATCCTCACTGCCATTGCTTACTTTCACTCTTTACTCACACCTGGTTCATAGGTATGTCCACCAATCAGCTTCGACGGGTTGCGGAGAGTGAGCAATCTTGATGTTCCACAATTTACGAAATGAATGTCATCGCGCAGGTATCGCGGCAAAGAATTTCCTTAGCTGATCCAACCGTGGTTAACGGCACCGCGCAAAGCTTGGTGATCCCTATTCAACGCCTCGATGATACTTCGGCTTATGTGGAAGGCTATCATGAAACGAATCTATCAGCTCCGGCACGGGAAAGCTTCCAGCATCTCACACCAATTCGAGTCACCAACAATACGATGCGATGCATCTAGTCCCAAAAGACTCAAAGAGGTTTAGTGCCCACCTCTTAATTTTGGACGCTAACGTGATCGGAGATCGTAAGGTCTACTTCAGAGTCTCATCCTTCATCACCTTCTTGTTTCTTTCGACCCAGAAGGGCGAAGATCGCGCGGATTTAAAACTTTTAGCTCCATGTCAAGTCCGTCAATTGAGCCTCACTAGTGCTTTATAACAGAAACATACCATTGCAAAGGGTATGTCGCGAGGTAGGTCGCTCTCCAGGTGTTCAATCAGATTTTGCTGCAACATGAACGCCCAATTTTTCAGAGACACTCAATTTGGTCATCTAGTACGACTTATTTCTGGCAGGAGGCGGTTGCAATACCCTGATGAGTTCGATCCTGCGCTGTGGACAAAATCCATCCGTCGAGCTGAGCAGACGCCAAAAACCACACGACGAGATGAGGCTCAAGCCGCAGAGGTAGCTGCGAATCCCAACAACCAGGAGTTTGATCGGTTTAAAGAGCTTGAAAGTCGAGATCAGGCCAATATCCAAGATCTGAATATTAACCACACCATCGAAAATGGTGAGGACGTTTTCCTAGTCGACTGGTATGACATGGACGACTCAGAGGTATGCAATTCCCACAACGTCTGCCGACATGCAGCTGCTCATACATTTTGTCAAACAGAACCCGCACAGTTGGCCGAGCAGCTGGAAACTGCTTGTCGCTTTCCAAATCTGTCTTCTCAACTTCGCATTCTACATTGCGAGCTCAATCTACGTGCCCGGCGAAGCGAGCATCATGCAAGACTTCAAAGTCGGCGAGACGGTCGCGACATTGGGACTTTCACTCTTTACGGTGTAAGTGCAAACCGTACTGCTTCAACGCGACTTGATCTAGCTTTTTGCTGATTTGACGATCTTCGAGTATTTTAGCGGGTACGGCCTTGGTCCAATGCTGTGGAGCCCGATGTCTGAGATGCCACGAGTTGGCAGAAACGATATCTACTTCTTCGCCTTCCTGGCTTTCGTCTTACTTCAACTGCCCACCGGCTTCGCAGTGAACATGCCCATGTTCCTGATCTTCCGGTTCTTGACTGGGTTTCTGGGTAGCCCTGCTCTAGCCACCGGCGGTGGGACTTTGGCGGACATGTATGCTCCTGCTCATCTCGCATATGGAATCTGCATATGGGGCTCATTCGGCATCCTCGGTCCTGTCAACGGCCCCATCCTAGGCGGTTTCGTCGCCCAAGCGAAAGACTGGCGTTGGACTATCTGGGTATTCACATGGCTGTGCTCGTTCACGGTGGTCATGATATTCTTCCTCCTGCCTGAGACTAGCGCAGCAAACATCTTGTATCGTCGGGCGAAGAGGTTGAGGCAGGCCACTGGCGACGACCGATTGAAAAGCCAATCTGAGATCGATGCGGCGCACCATACTTGGAGAGATCACCTGGTCGTGCTGGGTCGAGCATTCACATTGACCTTTTCGGAACCAATCGTGTTTGCTCTGGACCTGTACAGTGCACTGCTGTACGGCATCTTCTTCACCTGGTTCGAAAGCTTTCCCTTGGTATTCGGCGATATCTACGGCTTCAATCTCGGCGAGCAAGGTCTTGTATTCCTCGGCATCCTCGTTGGTGGGCTTATCACTGTCCCTCTGTACTTGCTGTGGGTCAAGCGCAGTATTGTTCCTCGGTTCAGCAAGCCAGATTTCAAGCCAGAGATGGTACTCCCTCCGACGTTCTTCGGGTCTGCTGCCTTACCAATCTGTCTGTTCTGGTATGGTTGGTCCGCCAGAGAAAATGTGCACTGGATCGTTCCTGTCATTGGTTCAGGCTCATTCACTATTTCAATCGTCACCTTGTTCTTCCCCGTCTTCAACTACCTTGGAATCTCGTATCCTTCGACATCAGCGTCGATCTTCGCGGGGAGCGCCCTGTTTCGAGCCAGCTTCGGAGCAACATTCCCGCTCTTTGTGAGTTTGACACTGCGCTGAAACTATGGCCTCGACTAATCGCCCGAATCTTAGGCGCGGCAACTGTTTCGCAGATTGGGAGTTGGGCTGGGCAATTCGTTGCTGGGAGGCATTGCAATTTGCTTCATGCCGTTGCCGTATATCTTCTACAAGGTGAGTTTCTGGGTATGGGTTGGCGATCGTGTTGTGGATGCGGGCTAACTTACACTACCAGTGTGGAGGCAAGATTCGCCATATGAGTAAGAACGCTCGACACGACATCTAGACTTTTTGTTTTCAAAAAGATGGAGCTTTAGAGCATGAGTATGGCAGGCTGAGATTTATGTCATCTCGAAGCTTCGGATTACTCTAATCTACGATGCAAACCTCCGTCTACCAATCTTCTCCGCACGAGCCCTGGTCATGAGCCTATCCCTCCGGTGACAATTATTTTCACAGTGAGATAGTCATCAAGACCGTCTCTGCCACCTTCACGACCAAACCCAGAGTGCTTGACGCCGCCAAACGGTGCAGGGGCATCAGAAATGACGCCAGTGTTAATGGCCACCATTCCAGTTTCCAGCTTTTCGGACACTCGGTATGATCTCGCAAGGTCAGACGTCATGAGATAAGATGCCAAACCAACATCAGAGCTGTTGGCCCTCTTCACTACTTCGTCCTCGGTCGAGAATTTGAGCAGCGCGGCGACGGGACCGAAAATCTCTTCCTGAGTCACTTGCATGGTGTCGTCGACGTCGGCAAGGACCGTTAGCTCGTGGAAATTCTTGCCGAGAGACGGGAGTCTGTTTCCTCCTAGTAGAACTCTGGCTTTTTTGCTCACGGCATCTTGGATGAGAGATTCGACCTTTTCCACACCGTTGGTGAGAGGTCCGTGAGTCACCGAGTCATCAGCAAGACTATTCCCGACGCGGAACTTCTTCACCTCCTCGACGAATCTTTGGCTGAATTTCTCGTATATTCCTTCCTGGATGAAGATGCGATTGGCGCACACGCAAGTCTGGCCGGTGACTTTGAATTTGGCAATGAGCAAGCTAGAGATTGCGGTCTCTAGGTCTGCGTCGTCAAAGACGATGAAAGCCGCATTCCCTCCGAGTTCCAGGCTCAGCTTCTTCAACGTGCTGGCTGACTGCTTGAACAGCAACTTTCCAACTCTCGTCGAACCTGTGAATGAGATCTTCTTGACGATGTCCGACTCGCACAATGCGAGGCCGAGTTGCGGCGTGTTCTGCAGCGCGGTGATCACGTTGAAGACGCCTTTGGGAAGTCCGGCCCGCTCGCTTAGCACGGCTAATGCGTTTGCAGAGAAAGGTGTCAGGCCATCGGACTTGAGAACCATCGTGCAGCCTGCTGCAAGCGCTGCAGATGCCTTGCGAGCGGCCATGGCGAGGGGGAAGTTCCACGGCGTGATGAAGCCACAGACTCCGATGGGCTCTTTGATTGTCCTAATTCTAGCATTCGGCGTGCTGTGCGGAATCACATCTCCATAGATCCGAGCTGCTTCTTCTGAGTACCACTCAAAGAAAGCTGCAGAGAGACTGTACGTCCTCGGAAATCCTGTCAACACATAACTCTCATGGCATAAGGACGGAAACCAAAGCAAGGAAACTCACAGTACTTCTCCCTCAGCATCTGCCCTGGCCTTGCCATTTTCAGCTGTAATAATCCCGGCCAAATCCTCCTTGTTCTCAACGAGCAGCTCAGACAACTTCCTCAGAATTCGACCGCGCTGTCGACCCGAGAGGCGCTTCCAACTATCGAACGCTTCGTGTGCAGCTTGGATCGCCGCATTTACCTCGTCAAGACCTGATTCTGGGACGGATCCGATGACTTCTTCGGTCGCTTTGTTCGTCACTTTGAATGTTTGGCCGGATTTTGCGGATGTCCATTGTGAGTTGATGTATGTCTTCTCGATGAAGAGCGTTGGATCTTTCAGGGATGAGGCTGAGAAGGACATTGTGGTTGCTGGTGTTGAAGGAGAGCACACCCTCTTTGGTCGTCGAGAGCTACTATTTCACGGTGCTTTGGCTTCTTCATATACAAGCTCCCATCCTTATAGAAGGTCTAAGCTTTGTTGCATGTTGTCCATATTGCCGCTTGACAGAGCAAGCACGGTTGCTGCATCATGCAGTGCAATGGATCCCTCAGAGAACTAGAATAGGGGCGAATCGATGTTACCTCATTTCGTAATTTTACCCGATCTGGAAAGGGACGTGACGAAGGGACGTGATCCTGAATGGAGTGGAGACAAGCGGATGTCTTAGTAAGGTTCTTGCGGCTCTTGTGGCTCCGATGGCTCCTGTGGAAGTTTTCAGGGCTCTAGCATATGGATGTTGTACTAGATCCCTCAGCTCTTACCTCTCCTTTGTACGCATAGGACGGTGTTGATCTCAGTAACACGATATAGTATTATGAACTACAGTCCTTTACATTTCTTTGTACATCAAAGAAGCAATGCGTACCCAACAACTTCCAGACTCAAGATCCCAGGCCCTTCGAGTCCTCTTCTCGGCGCTTGAAAGTCTCAGACGCTTCCCCGT
The DNA here is from genome assembly GCA_030247875.1 of Cladophialophora chaetospira. Lineage (NCBI taxonomy): Eukaryota > Fungi > Ascomycota > Eurotiomycetes > Chaetothyriales > Herpotrichiellaceae > Cladophialophora > Cladophialophora chaetospira. Next base: position 1,128,487 of record JAPDRK010000014.1, read on the forward strand.
CATGACTCGCTGACAGGCTCGCTGATTGACCTTCACCCTCAAACACAACATTCGGGCCCGTGAATGTCTTGCGCTTTCCGAGCCACCAACTCAAGCCGATGAACAGGAGGGCGCCCACCGCGATGACACTCAGATAGTTCATGCTCTGTGCTGTCACCGGGAGGAAGGTGGGGAAACAGAACCACACAGCGTACATGGCAATCCAGATTATTGAGAACACATTGCAGAAGAGACCAGTATGTTTTCCCAGGGCAAATGGCCGAGGTGGTAGCACATTGTCTCTGCCCCTTATGGCGACGATAGCCTGAGGAACAGTGTACGTGAGGTTGAGAAAGAGAATCGAGATGGAGAGGAAAGAGTTGAACGCGGTCGTGGAGCCGATATAGATGAGACCGTAGAGAACGGCAAAGACCGCAGTGAGGACAGTCGCGTTGACCGGCATCCGTAGGGTCGGGTGGACTTTGCGGAAGAAGTTGCTAAACGGTAGACCATTATCTCGGGAGAAAGCCCAAACAAGGCGGCCTGATGTGGCATAGCAAGAAGTGGTGGCGGACATGTATGCCAGCCAAAGCCAGACTGTGAAGAAGACGGCCGCTTTGTCGTTGCGAAGGGCCTGCCTGTAAACTGTCATATATGGCGTGGGACTTGCGATGACTTCGTCCAGGTCCGTGGCCGAGAACATGAATGCTATGGTCCAGATAATAACGGTCACCATCCCGATAATCATTGTCAAGGCCATTGCTTTAGGGACGTTCCTGCGCGGCTGTGGCATTTCTGTTTCCAGGAAGTCTCATTAGCTGTGTCCCAACGGCAGAAGAAGACATGAGCAACGAACTAACCTTCAGAAACGTGTGTAGCAGCGTCGATGGCGATAAACGAGAACATGCCCTGGCCAACTCCAATGAAGAAAGCCACTCCGCTGTTCCATCCACTTTGGTTGTTCCAGTCTGCGAATACCGTTCGCCCAGATTGTTTGTGGTCGCTCCTTGCCAGGACGGTGATCGTAGACACCACGAAACCAACGATACTTAACCAGAAGCAAAAAATCTCCGCACGAGGGAGCTGCTTGGGAAAGAAGACTAGCAGTGCTGTGGCGAGAAGTGTGAGGGCAACGTAGATCAGGTAAATCTGCCATTGCGTGGCCGCAAAATCGGGATGATAGACTGTGGCCAAGGCAGCTATGACCTGGGCGCAGAAGACGCAGGAGCCGCAAGCTAGCATCCACCAGCCCAACACGCTCATCCAGCCGATGGTGTAGGACACGGCCGCCTTGTACTTCAGCGGTGCGACCATGAAGGCGAAGCTAATTGAGACTTGTTAGCGTGATGCCTTTTCTCTTGGGGATCTCATCTCTGGGGAGTCCATACTGGTATTGGCCGCCCGAGGTCGGGAAGGCACTCGCTAGCTCGGCGAGACCCAGTGTGATGATGCTGCACACCACGAAGCCAACCACCAAGCTGTATATCACACATGGTCCTCCACCCGCGATGAGAGGAATCACAAACACTGCCGAGTAGGCGATCCAAGAGTTGGTGATGGTGAAGGCGAGGGACAGGGTCGACAATGCGCCGAACTGGCGTGGTAGTTCACCATGGTGACCTTGAGCACGAAGGTCTAGCTCTTCAGCCGATAACTTCTCTGTGCTCGCAACTTCAAGTGTCGATGGCTCTGTTACGGGCGTCGGAGAACCCATTCTGTGGTAGTTGGACAAGAATGATGTTGGGCAGAGTGGAAGAAGATGTCGCTGCTGGTGCGGCTCCAAACAGTTGAAGGTTGAATTGAAGCTGACCTCGACCTCCTGTCTTGTCCATGACTATATGTGCCATACTCGATATCTGACTTCAACTTGTGTACGGGCCGGACTCGTTCGAACCTTAGGAGTTTCTTCAAAAGCTCGTCAATTGGTTCCCCAGAATCCTATGGGGACCACGAATAGATGCTCCACAAGCAGAATTGATAGGCGAAGTCGACTTTCGAAATGTTGTCCCAAAAGCCTTAGCATAAGCGGCCGTTATCAGTGGACGGGCGGGCTGCAGCCAAACATTACGAGTGTTGCGGAGGCTGGTTATCCAGAGGCCCGGGTCTAAAGGGCGAATGCGGCTAATCTAGGCGATCCACTTTTAGTTAAAGAGGGTCTCTGTGGCCACGTTGTCGGTACCCCTACAGTTGCCGAGACTTGGGCGCGTCGCTTGCTCGTCTTTCATTTCTCTCCCGCCAAAATCTTCCTTTTCTGGACATCAAAGGCGATGCTCATGTTTCGAGACTAGTCATCCTTCACGACGTTGATCGAAAGTCAGAGGCTCACATGCCATTCCTAATCGGCACTTGCGAGGGTAGTTGGAATATTGCTATCACGCCGGCCAACCCGTTGGGATGTTGCCACGGCGTCTGGAGGATTTTCCGGGCAAAACCTTCACTCAGGTTCAGTCCAAAAAAGTCCCGATATGTAACTATATAGGCCTCTGGAAGGGCTGGGAAGGTAAGAGACTGACAACCAGCGAACGTCCGAATTATCAGATTCAAGTGGAGCTACCTCATTCAAGATGATTGACAAGAACATGCGGACCATAGAGCTGGACGCTCTGGTTGTAGGTGCCGGATTTGCTGGCATCTACCAATTGTACTCCCTCCGAAAGCTCGGACATTCAGTCAAGATCATCGACAGAGCCGGAGGTGTTGGGGGAACATGGTACTGGAATCGCTATCCTGGAGCCATGAGCGATAGCGAGAGTTTCGTATATCGCTTCACTTGGGACAGAGAAGACCTCAAAACGTACCCTTGGGCCAATCACTATCTACAAGGGCCCGAGATCCGCAAGTACCTTGATCATATGGTGGACAAGCACGACCTTCGGAAGGATATTCAACTCAATACCGAGCTGTTGAGCGCCGATTGGGATTCCCAACACAACGTCTGGAAAGTGACAACCAGCACAAACGAAGTCTTCGTTGCCCGATACTTAATCACAGCCCTCGGACTGCTTTCAACACCCAAAATACCAGATATTGCGGGTATCCATGACTTCAAAGGACAGATACATCACACCTCTCGCTGGACAGACGACATCGACCTCACCGACAAACGTGTCGGGGTCATGGGCAATGGGTCGACAGGCGTCCAGGTCATCACCGCTATTGCGTCCCAGGTCAAGTCGCTAGTCAGTTTCCAAAGGCACCCGCAGTACAGTGTCCCCAGTGGAAATAGGCCGGTAAAGCCAGAGTATCGTGAGTGGGTGAATGAACATTACGACGAGATCATGGACAATTTGTACAAGACTGCAACCTGTTTTGGCTTCACAGAGTCGACGACGCCTTTCGCTTCGGTTGATCCCGACAAGCGCGAAGAAGTCTTCCAGAGGCTGTGGGATGAAGGGAACGCATTCAAGTTCATGTTTGCTGGCTTCTCCGACATTTCAAGCAACAAGGAGGCGAATGAGGCTGCCTGTCACTTTGTGAAGTCGAAAATCGCCCAGATTGTCACGGATCCGGAGAAGGCAAGGAAGTTGATGCCATCAGAGCCCTATGCACGGCGCCCACTGTGCGATGGTGGCTACTACAAGCAGTTCAATCGACCCAATGTCGATATTGTCAATCTCCTCGATACTCCGATTGACCATATCAATGCCACAGGAGTCAAGACGGCTGATGGAAAATTCTATGAGCTGGATCTCTTGATCCTGGCCACAGGGTTTGACCCGGTCGAAGGGAGTTATACGCGAAGTCGTTTTCATGGGAAATCTGGACAATCACTCACAGACTACTGGAAGAACGGACCAACAAGTTATCTCGGCTGTTTCGTTCCCGGCTTCCCCAACCTCCTTATGATCAGTGGACCTCAAAGTCCGTTCACAAACATTCCCCCAAACGTCGAGACGCAGGTCAATCTGCACTGCAAGCTGATACAGCGAGCAGAAGAACTGCGAGCCTCTGGAACGTCTACAACCATCGAATCCATTCCTGAGGCGGAGAGTGACTGGCTTGAGCACTGCAAAGAGCTGGCCGACGCAACCTTGTTCCCAAGTGTCCCATCGTGGCTGTTTGCAAATGTGCCTGGGGCCCCTGGTCCCATCACTCGCTTCTTTCTTGGTGGTCTGGCCGCATATATCGGGATCCTGGACGGCGTCGTCAGAGCCGACTATGATGGGTTTGTTGCTCCTCTCGGAAGTGGCCGGAAAGAGGTCCACAACGGGCTACGGAAAACTGGTTCTTTGGAGAAAGGGTCCGTGAACAATGAGGCTGTCGAGGTAGCAGTTGGCTAGCCGGATTGGCTTGATTCCGCATAATCATCCTTATTGAGGATCTCGTTCCCAAGTGGTTGGAATATATAGAATGCCGTATATTCTGCCCGAAGCCAACATCAAGCCTTGCTATGTGAGGAGTTTAACTAGAAACGCCTGGGAGGCGCCCAGAGAAGTCAACAGCCGAAATGCGGGGTTCCGGCTGGCTTAAAACCAAGCCGGAGACTCCTGGCTAGTTAGAGGGATAGGCATCGTCACCGCCTAAAACATGCAGAAGCTCGCTGCCAATCTTCCACCCCCGTCGCTTCTGCCCCACGTGCCTTATCTCGCTTGGATATCAGTACTAACCTCCATCCTCGTGTGTTGTCGCGTTACTTCCTGGCGTACTGCTCTCGGCCGCAACTCTCTGGATTAATCACTGATCGCCTGTGCCAGCATGCTTCTGCGTTCACGAGGTAAGTGCCCCCCCCGGCTTCAACGATCGTAACCTGACCGAGAAAATCCTCTTGCAGCCGGGTGTCCACGATGTCGCTCTATGGTAAGCTTACCTCTCCTCGGGGAGCAAAATGCTGAACCTTGCAGAAAATCAAGTGTGACGAGACAAAACCAAGCTGTAGACAGTGCCTGAAGCGCAAACTCAACTGTCCTGGCTACAAGCGAGATCTGAGGTGGAGCGACAAGCACGAAGTCTTCAGCGCCGTTAGTCGGGACGACACCCAGCCACGAAATGTGCAAATATCACTTCTTTCGACAGGAAGCCCAGATGCGACAAGAGCGAATTCGTCTCACACAGCTTTTCAACTGGAGTTCACCGACGAATTGGACCATAACCTCGCTGCGCAATCCGCAAGCTCCGTCACGGATGCGACGTCTTTGTCTCCAATGTCGACTCGACCTGCTGTCAAGCCAAACTCCGGTGCATTTTCAGTTGCTGGCAACAACTACGAGGAAAGATCCAGTACAGACATATTCCGTGATGATCTTCGTGAGTGGTTGGTCAGTCACGAACCAATGAGTCTGCTGCAACAACAAGACTGGACGTGGACACTGAGCGGGCCTTCGCTGGATTGTGACGATGCTTCGACATTTGAAGCTCCGCTTGATTGTCGGGAAGCCGCCGCCGTCACGCAAGGGGGCGAGATCAACCAAGCCTTGATTCAGTACTTCTTCAACAACCTATGCTGCATCCACAGCGTCCTTGACGATACGGCTGAACGATTCAAAGCCCTTGTTCGTCGCTATCTCAGCTCGTCTCCACTGCTACACAAAAGCATCGTGTGTATGTCGGCAGCCCACTGCTTCCAGGACGAGGAATCTATGCTCCCGATGTGCCTAGAATGCCACTCAGAGGCCTTTAGGTCTCTTTCAGAGGCGGTGCACCAGATCGAGACAGTGATTGCGAAATCAACCGACTCACCCCGAAACTCGGTATTGTCTGAAAATGACATGCTTCGAAAATTGGAAAAGACATTGTTGGCATCGATCATATTAGGGTTTTGTGCGGTAAGTGCTGTCTCCAGGCCTTGAAAATCCTCAAAAGATTTTGCGCAATTAGCACTTTGAGGTCCTCCTGTGTTCGTGGATCATGATGGTCACATAGTCTGGTGAACTGACATGGATAAGCCATGGTCCGACCCGCGAGACCTCGGCCTACCACACCTGCGAGGAGCAAGAAGACTATGCGAATACCTGGTAAACTACATCTCGATAGATGGCGAAGCACCAGAAAGGGCATTCGCAAATGCAGATCACTTCTTCTTGATTGGCGCCATGGCCTACTGGGAGGCTTGTATGGCTTTCGTTGTGGACCAGCCCAAGGACGCTTTGCAATACTTATACCCTTTCAGTCGGCGTACCGAGACAACGTATATCCACATGTTCGCTGGAATCAGCTTACCGTTATTCGTTACGCTGGGCAGAGTAGGAATTTGTGTCCGCCAGAAAAGGGCGCTGAGAAGCATGGCGGCTGTGGGATGGAAAGAGAGAGAAGCTTACCAGTTGTTCGCGTCCGAAGTGCTACAGGATGCTATCGAGCTCGAGCAATACGCAGTCAACTACTGTCTCCCAGCGGATGAAACCTTTGACACGAAAACTCTCGGGTCCTCGACATATCGCCAAATCAAGGCTTTCGCCCAGATGTGCAGGTTTGCCATCTTGCTCGAACTGCGACGAAATTTCCCCAACCTCGTCGATCCACAATTCGACGATATCGAAGCTTCCGTCCCAGGCGACTCGCGCTCCGTGCATCGGACGACGAAACTCAGTCGCTGTTATTTCGATCTCTCTACGGCGGCTCTCAGCCATGCACAAGATATCCCAGAGGGATCAACGTGTGGCTTGTATCAGACACTCCTACTGATTATATGTGGAAGTGCACTACGATCGTCGAAAGACTTCAAAATTACCGTTGCCGAGGATTCAAGCTTGGGCGACAAGCTGGACACTATTTTAATGTCAACGCTTGCGCGACAAGACGAAACCGACAAAGCTCGCGCCTTTGTCCGTAGGCGGCTGCAGACGAACTGTGCCTCATTCGGCCTCGGGCGAGTCTACTCCCGAGCGGAGGTTCTATTGGAAGATGTCTGGAAAGAAGTCGACGCCGACTCAGCCGAGGCCGATAACTTTCCACTGACTCGACACTGGATCGACATTATGGCAGAGCATAAGCTGGAAACATTCTTCGGCTGAGGCAGCCTTTCTTGTGGGCTGCGGCATTCTCGATAGCTACTACATGAGAGACTCGCCACTTCAGTGCAGAAACAGCTTAACAATTCCAGCCTCCGTCCACATTGTACACGGCACCCGTCACGAAGCTCGCCTCATCCGAGAGCAGGAAGGCCGCTACCCGAACAATCTCAAGAGGATTGGCCTTGCGTTTCTGTACCTGTGCCCGAATCTCGTCCGAATTCTCCACCGTGTCATCCTTCATCATCGGGGTATCGGTGCAACCTGTGTTAAAACATCGACGTTAGGCGCGGCTGATCACGGGGGAAAAAGCTAATTCGGTCTGAAGGAAATCCTCTAATTCGATACTTACCTGGAGCAACGCAGTTGACGCGAATGCCAACATGTTCTTTTGCCGCGCTCCGGCTCAAGCCAATTACGGCATGCTTGCTGGCGCAGTAGGCGGAGAATGTTGGCCAGCCAATCTGTCCATCTGTGCTTGCTGCTGATACCTGCAGAGCAGAGATATCAGCCACCGAACAAGACCGGTCGTTTAACCTTGGTGTCTGCTTTCCGTTCTGGAATGAAGACTGCTGGTTGGGCATGAAGCATTGAGGAATGAGTGCTTACGATGGAAGCGCCATCCTTCATGACACGAAGCTGGGCTCGGATGCAGTTGAACACCCCCTTTGCATTGACATTCATGACAAAGTCCCAATTCTCGTCTGTCTCGTCGACGACTGGGTTGACCCTGATAACACCGGCCCAGTTGGCGCCTCCATCTAGGCGGCCGAATTTCTCAACAGTCTTCGCAATCCATGAGTCAACGGAACTGCTGTTGCTCACATCGACGGGCATGGACAGGTGGGATGCCGAGTTCTCCAGCGACTTGATGGTCTCTTCAAGACCTGCCTCGTTCACGTCGCACAAAGACACAAGTGCTCCTCGTTTGGCCAACAGCTGGGCCAGCGCGCGACCTTGGCCGGATCCTGCTCCGGTAATTGCAACCTGGTCTGCTTAGCACTTGCTACTGCTCCATCCACGGCTTTGCGTTGCAGTACTATAAGACATACCACTTTTCCTTTGAAGTCCGACATTTGTGCTTGACCTTCTCTGTGGTCTTGATCTGAAGTCGTCGATGAGTATATGTTTTTGAAAATATATTGGACGAGGAGACGCCACAGACAAGGTTCTTTTATGAACACTAAGTACGTTTTAATCGGAATCTCCAATTCCTATACCCTTTCACGCATGATAGACAGATTCACATGTGTCTGTCGCGCTCACTCCCATGAGAACGAATCCCACATGGCTCGCAGATGACAGCGACAAGAAAGCCAGATCCAGCCTCGGGCGATCCACTTCAATCTGTGCCTATGATTCCTTGACGCGATGAGAACAGGGGAGCGCTAATGCTAGACATGTTAGGCTAAGCCGCAAGGTTGTGGAGATGCTGCTAGTTTCCATTTCGGGCATCATAGGCGTGCCTGCATAACCGACGCGGCTGTTCCTCTGGCCAAGCATACCGCTTAACCTAACCCGAAGGAGCGCCCACTAATAACTTCGTCCAATCTCATGTTCGGCAATGTTCCAACCTCAAGGTACATGATCCAGACATCATGTTGATACGAACGACTTGCAAAGAGGCGACATATGGCGAGGCCATCAGGCGAGCATAAAGCTCAATGATGACAACTCAAGAGCCAGGCTCTATCGAGTTCGCGCGGATTGCCTTGGTCGGGAACGTATTGCGTTTTGATCCGACGATGATCGGCACCTGGACTTGAAGGGCGTCGGCATGCAAGGTCCGACCCAGTCAAAGAATCAGTGTCTTGGCTTCAGGAGGATCAGGACATTCACAAGAAGTCGCTGTCCAGCATAGAGAACCTCTCTCTGGGCTGATCTTTGATACTGAACCACTACTCCGTAGAGGAAGATTGCTCGTATCTCATCCACCATGCCTACCCGCCGGCTTCAAAAGACAGACCGCATAATCATTATCGGTGCTGGCGCATTCGGGCTGAGCACATCCCTTCACCTTGCTCTCCGTGGGTACAAAAATGTCATAGTATTCGACCGGCACGATTACGAAGCCAGCAAGTATGATTACAGGTCTGGCGCTGAATCCGCGTCCTCAGGTATGTCTGACAGCTCCATCGATATTCTGCCGCATAACACGTTCTCACTGACTTGTCGCAATTTTATTAAAGACCTGAACAAAATCATCCGCTCTGCGTATGGCTCACAAGTTGAATACCAAGATCTGTCCAAGGAGGCCATCGAATGGTGGACAGCCTGGAATGAGGAGATTAAGAACGGAAACGACCTCCCACCGGGCCTAGATTCGTCAGACAGAGTGTATATCAACAATGGAACGCTCTCGTTTACAGACAAGGACGAGTTGGCAAGCTTTGAACTCGATACTATTCGGAACATGGAGGCCGCTGGGCTAGCTGGGACGCAGCTTGTTACCATGAACCCGCAACATGTTGAGGCTGCTGAAAAGCGAGGCGTCGGCTATGGAATCGATCCTTTTCGTCGGAAAGAGAGGGGGAAAGGTAATGTTGGCGTGCTCGACACCACTGGCGGTGTTGTTGTTGCTGACAAGGCCTGTCGCTTTGCCCTTCACAAGGCAAGAGCGCTGGGCGTCAAGTTCGTCTTTGATGCTCAAGCAGGCGCGTTCGAGTCGTTTTGGTACGACAAAGTTGGAAAGGTGATCGGCGTGAAGATGCAGAATGGTGAGAGGCACAAGGCAGACAAGGTCGTGATGGCTTGTGGAGGCTGGACGCCGTCGCTCATACCGGAGCTCGATGGCCTGTGTGAGACGACATGTGGATCGGTGATTATGCTGAAAATCCCCCGCGACTCGCCGCTATTTGTTCGCTTCTCTCCCGAAAGATTTCCCAGTTGGATGTGGCAGCTCTGGGACGGTGCGGAGGGAGGACTGTATGGCTTTCCACGCGACGACCTAGGTTGGATGAAGATCGGCTATCGAGGCACCAAATACACTAATCCACAAGTCCAGCCGGATGGTAAGGTGCGCAGTGTTCCTATCACGCGATATACTCCGGGCGACAAGATTACACATATCCCCGAGCGAGCCATGAAAGTCTTCAAGCACTTCCTTGCGGAATACTTGCCCGAGATGGCGGAGAGCGGGATCGATATCGAGTTGACTCGTCTTTGCTGGTATACGGATTCGTTCGACAATCATTACGTGGTCGACGATATACCTGGACAAGACACCGTGATGGTCGCCACGGGAGGTAGCGGGCATGCTTTCAAGTACTTGCCGAATATTGGCAAGTGGATCGTGGATATCATGGAGGGAGTGGGCTTGGAGCGGACACTTGTTCAACGCTGGCGGTGGAGAGAGTTGCAGGCGGGTGAAAAGCCTTTCAATGTGCTGATGGAGGGCAGTGGTAGTGCGCGGGCGTTGCAGAATGTTGCTTGGTCGAAGGATAGTGATCTGAAGCTGGGCACGCGACCTAGGTTGTAGCCTCGACAACCATCTTACCAAGTACGTGCTTTGGTTCCTTCCACCTCTGCCACACGTCTGAATCGGACCACGCATAGCCTTCGCATCGGACTGCGAGACGGCTTTGGAGCAGCAGAGACCTAAATAGACTCGAGATCAAGTGTTGGCTTTATCAACCCACCATCACGTCCTCCTGTAAGACTCTAGTTCACAGCATCCTGGCACCAGGTTGGCACTAGCAAATGCCATGTTGTGGGCTCCTCAAGCCGCGACAGTAATGAACGGCATTGCTGGATAATAGTATCCTAACTTATCAGCCAGTACCTTGGGCGGCTTGCTCTCAAGCTCCCATTCCAACCTCCCATCAGGCCCTGGAATGGCTACGTTCTTCTGCTTGTCCTCCGGCGGCAGTAAGTCCCACCCATGCCACCTCCTTTTCTACCATCTTCTCGGATCTGGGTCTTGCTCGGAACTTCGTCTGATTCTTGATCCACCCTTCCACTCAATAGCGCTCCAAACTCTGGCCATCGCACCGTGCTCACTGTGGCTGGTTCGAAAACTTGTGTCTAATTGTCACGAATACGAGATACGACTATAACACGACCGTAACCTCAACATTACAACAAGACTAAAGTACTTAGAAACTGCTCTCAGCCAAATTAGCTGAGCGTAGACTCTTCTCCTTTTTTAGGCGTTGAGTTGTTGAATATTAGAGTACTATAGTAAATATATTTAGTTCTTAATTATATAGTATTATTCTAATAGAATTTTAATAATTCTTAATGTCTTTTACGATAGTACTATTAATTATAGTAGCTAGAAGTATAGTTTCGCGCTAATATAGATATAATTTAATTTGTAATCTTTTAAACTCTAATGCTTAATTAAATTAACTAATAAAATAAACTATATAAATCTTTTATAAAGAGATTAAGCTTCGCAAAAGGATTTAAAGAGTATAATTACTTTAAAAAGTAGTTTTTTAGCTAGTATATCTTCTATTAATATCTTTAAAAATTAAGAGATAATAAATAATAAAAAGTTATAAAAAGTTAAAAACTTTACTAAAAAAAGAGCGTAAAAGATAAGAGAGAATTAATAAAATTAAATATTTTAAGAGTAGTAAGACTTTAAGTATCGAGTAGATATAGCGCTTCGAAACTATAGCGCTTTAATAAGAGGTATTAGCTAAATCAACTAATAGAGTTAAAAAACTAGCTATAGATACTCTTTTCGATTATTTTAAAGTATTTAAAGTAAATATATTGAAGTATTTTAAAGGCGATAATTATTAGGCTCTTATTACTTTTATTATAAGCTATAAAATATATTTCTATATTTATAAGATAAAGCTACTAGATCTAGAGATAGCTCTAAAGACTATTCGTATAGCTACAATTTAGTTAAAAAGCAATACACTCTAGTTATACTCTAAATAAGTTTCTTTACTTATAATATAAGCAGTATTTAAGAAATTCTTAAAGAGTATAGTTAAGAACTTAGTAACACGATTATTTAATACTATTATAGCTATATAATTTAGAAGGTAGCTTAAGAACAAGAAAGTACGCTAGTTCCTTTATTAGTTAGAGAAAATAAAGACTAAAGTTAAAGTCGCGCGCTTTAACGAGATATAATACAAGATATAGTGATTTCTATAAAAATTATATTTTAAACTATATACTACTATTATAGCCGAACCTATAAAAGTTTAAATAAGTAGAGATACTATTTTAATCTCGACTATACACTATAAAGCTTGTCTAGTAGAAGAAAAAAGTAGAAAGACTAAAGAGAAAATAAAAAATAAGTTTAAACTCGTATACTCGACGAGGAATTAATTTTTAACGTTTTAATTAAATCGACTAATAACTATATCTATTAATCTCTAGATTAAGATAGTCTTTATAACTATTAATAGTAATATTAATAATAATAGTACTAGTAATAAATTAAATAATCGAGATACTTACTATAAAGATTTTTATAATAGAAATATTCATTAAAATAATAGTAAATATAACTTCTACTATAAAAAGAGTTATTACTATAGAGAATACTTTAAAAGAATTAATAACTAAAAGTCAAAAAAATAGATTTCTATATAATAAATATAGCTATTATACTAGAGATTAAGAAAGCTATATCTTATTTATATAGTTATATTTTTATTAATATAGTTATTCGGGTTAATAACTAGAAATATATATTTAAAGTACTAGTAAATAGCGGCGTAGAAGACGACTTTATTAATTAGCGAGTAGTTATAAAGCTTAAACTTAAAAGTATATCGCTTAATATTTATAGAAAAGCTATAAATAAATATAATATTACTATCTATAGTTATTATAGTCTCGAGACTAAAGTAATTAATAATAATAACTATAAAAACTTAATTTAAAGAGATTTATTAACAATAAATATTATTAACTTTAATATAATTTTAGATATTATCTAGTTAAAAAATATTAATCTCGATATTAACTAAATAGAGAGTATTTAGTTCTATTAAATATTTTTTAGTATTAAATAGATAATTATATAGAAGTTATTAGTAAAAGAGAAGATACTTTATACTTTAATAATATTAACTTTTAGTTTAAAAGAAGCGAGACCGAAATAATAGTTAGTTAAATTGATTAATTTAAGTTTTAATAGGCTTTAAAGTGCTCGCTCTAAGTCTCGAGAGAGATATATTAACTCTTTATAATAACTATATCGATATAGTGTTAAAATAAGTAGTTCCTTTTATAATATAGATATAATATAAGATTAATTTTATACTAGATATAATAGCTCTCTATAGGCCTCTCTATCTATTAAGTAGTCGAGAACTCGAGATTTTTAAAGAATATCTTAAAAAAGCTTAGAAGAAAGAATAGATTAAGAGAAGCGAGTTCGCTATAGAGATATTGATTCTATTTATATTAAAAAAGAATAAAATACTATATTTTTATATTAACTATAGAGATTTTAATAATAATATAATTAAGAATCACTATTTACTACTTTTAATTAAAGAAATTCTTAACTGATTATCTAGTGTGAGCGTGTTTACTAAGCTTAATATTAGAGATATCTACTATCGAATACTTATTAAAAAGAAAAACTAGTAAAAGATAGCTTTTTATATATAATATAGATAGTTTAAATATATAGTAATACTTTTTAAACTTATTAATACTTTAGTAACCTTTTAAGTCTATATTAATAAAGTTTTAAGAGATTTACTTAATATTTTCTATATTATATATATAGATAATATTTTGATTTTTAGTAAGAATAAGAAGAAATATAAATTATATATAAAATAAATATTAAAGAGATTTATAAAAGTTAAACTATTTATTAAGAGTAGTAAATACAAGTTTTATATAGAAGAAGTCTTATTTCTCGAGTTTATTATTAATAAAGAAGGTGTAATAATAAAGCTCTAAAGGGTTATCGCTATTAGAGAATAGTCTATACTTAAGATATTTAAAGATATTTAGATTTTTCTAGAGTTCGCTAACTTCTATCACGAGTTTATTTAAAGTTACTTACGCGTTATTATATTGATAATAGATCTATTAAAGAGAATATAAAAGGGGGTTAAGAAAGGCTCTTTAGAATAAACGCTAGAAGTAGATAAAGTATTCTTAGAACTAAAGGATAAGTTTAAATATATATTGTTATTATATTACTATAATCTAGAGCTAGATATTTAGGTTAAAGTAAACATATTTAGTACGACGATAGAGAGCATTCTATTCTAAAAGATTCTAGTTAAGTTAGCCGATTCGGTTAAGCTATCTAAAGAAGTATAAATACTAGTTATATACTACTTTTATAAGTATAAAGACAAAGAAATACAATATACTACTAGTAATTAAAAAATACTAGTAATTATCTATATATTTAAAGAGTAGCGACATTATTTAAAGGCTCTAGCGAGCTAAATAATTATTTTTATAGACTATAAAGCCTTAAAACACTTTATAAACAATAAGATATTATTTAGAAAGAGATAAATACACTAAGCTAAATATCTAGCTATATTCTATTTTTGTATTAAGTAGAGAGTAGATAAAAACAACTTTATAAATAGTTTCTTATATTAACTAAACTATAGTAAAGTATTAATAGTAGAAAATTATAAAGATAATATATTTTATAAATTTATTATATTAAAGTTTAAGAAGCGATTAACTAAATTAACTAATAATATTCTAGAAATAAATATAGTCTAGGTCGCGATATTAATATATATATATAGTTAATAAATAGACTGTATTCAAGAACTAGTAAATAAAATACTATTTCTAGTTTAATAGCTCTAGTAAATAAGTTATAACTCTTTATAAAAGAGAAGTCTTCGAAATTATTAGTCGAATTAACTGACTAAATAGAGCTAGAAGCTTTTATTCGAAGTATTTAAATATTTAATCAATTTATAGCTTTATAAATATAAATTAACTATTTTAATAGTATTATATCTAGTTTTTCCTCTATAAATAGAAATTAATTAATAAATTCTACTAATATTATATATTATAACGAAATAGTCTATATTTCTATAGATTCTATTAATTAAAATCAAAATCTTAAAGATTAATTATAACGATTTTTAGAATAGTAGTTATTTTAAACGCGCTAGGACTCTTGAGATAGTTAAAAAATACTACTAGTAGCCTAAAATATAAAATAAATACTATAAATATATAGATATATACTAAATATATTAAAGAATAAAGATTTTAAAATATAGATTATATAGAGAGATAATATTTCTTTTGTTTATAATTAAACTATAATAGAGTATTTCTATAGACTTTATTATTAAGCTACTATTTTCACTATATAAAGATTAAATATATAACTCTATATTTATAGTAATAAATAGATATTTTAAGATAGTGCGATTTATTTCTTGCGATAAAGAGATTATAGCTTAAAAGCTAAGAAGTATTCTACTAAATAAAGTCTTTCTACGTTATAGAGTATCTAAATTAATTATAAGCGATAAAGGTTCTCTCTTTACTTCTATATACTAGAAAATCTTTTATTTCTATCTTATAATTAAAAGAAAGCTATTAACTATATTTTATTTATAGATAAATAGATAGATAGAGCGGCTAAATTAAATACTCAAATACTACTTAAAATACTATTTTAATAACGAGTAGAATAACTAAATAGAGTTACTTAGTAATATAGAATAAACTATTAATAATAGCAAGAATAGTATAATTAACGCTATCTCGTTCTATATTATATTTAGCTATAAAATCTAGACAAGAAA
The DNA here is from genome assembly GCA_030247875.1 of Cladophialophora chaetospira. Lineage (NCBI taxonomy): Eukaryota > Fungi > Ascomycota > Eurotiomycetes > Chaetothyriales > Herpotrichiellaceae > Cladophialophora > Cladophialophora chaetospira. The sequence goes on from JAPDRK010000014.1 coordinate 1,144,148, forward strand.
TAACTTAAACTCTTTGTTAGTCGAATTAACTAATTAAGTATTATAGTTAATTTATAAATAGGTCGAATAGATTGCTAAAAATAGCGAGATCTTTTATAACTATCTATAAAAGTTATAAGCAAAAGCTTAAAAGAGATATAAAGATAACTATAATAAAAGACATAAAGTAGTTAATTTCGCTGTTAATAAGTTTATACTATTATTTACTAGAAATATTAAGTTTAAAAAGCTATTTAAGAAGTTCTTTAATAAATATATTAAACTCTTTAAAGTATTATAGAAGATAAATAAAATATCTATCGCCTTAAATTACTAAAGTAGTATAGTCGAATCTATTTAACTTTCTATATTTCTCTTCTTTAAGTATACTACTATTATATAGATAAGGCCGAAGTCAATCTATCGCTATTTATTTAGCTAGAAGTTACGAAAGAGTAGATCTATACTATTAAAAAGATTTTAGATATTTAAAAAAAAGAGAAAGAAGCGTTGTTAATTAATTAAATAAAAAGATTATAATATAATTAAGTCGAATATTTAGAAGCCTAGAAATAATTTAAAAGATATAGACATATAATAATAAATTGAAGAATTTAATTAATATTAAAAAGAGATATATATTAAGAGATAGACTAAGTTATTAATTTACTAGTTAAAAAGAAATATATTTAGCTTTATCTCTTTTATATAAAAGAGAGTATTAATAACTTATATATTGTAAATATATATATTTATTATAAATTATTTTAGAGGGGCTTTTCTCTCTCTTTAAAAACTAGTAACTTTATTTATACTAAATTAATTATTAAGTTTCTATAGAAGAGTTTAATATTACTATAGTTAAGTAGTATATATTAATCTTTTTAATTAATAAAAAGAAGTATTTAATTAAAGAGAAAGATCTTTATCTAGTATATTACTAGTAAATACAAAAGACTATACTAACGCGAAACTAAAAGAAAAAGAAGAAGTCAACCTAAATTAAGAAAGTTTTAAATTTAATAAGATATTAAAGACTATAAATCTAGATAAAAGATAAACATTATTATTATTTTTAAAAAAGAGAGAATCGTCGTTAAAATCTAAAGAACTAAGAGTTTTATTAAAGAACTTAACTATTTTAATAATTAGTAAATTACTTAGTTAAATTAACTAATAGTTATACTATTTACTTTTAAGCTAAAGATATTTAGATAACTAAAAAGTCGCTTTAAGCTTCTTAAAAGTTATATAACTAAAGATAGTATAATAAATAGTATTTACTCTTTTAAATTTAGCTTTGAGCTTTAAAGCTTTATATTTTAACTATCTTCTATAATAAAGTTAATAAAGAAAATATAGAGAGATAATTATTTTATATTTTATCGATCAAAATATTTATAATATTACTATTAGCGATAGTAAGCTCTCTAGAAATAAAGTTTTATAACTCTTTATACTCTTTAGTATAGTTAGTAAAAACTTAATTTAATTAATTAGTATATTAATAATATTTTCTTTTAAACTTATAATAAAATAGTTTATATATAGCGCGACTATATTATAATAGCTATAGTACTTTAAAAATATTTAGTTATATTTAATATAAACTTAAAATATAGAAAAGAGAAAATCGCGAAAAATACTAAAATATTTAATAATTATTTACTTAATTAATTTAACTAAAATAAAACTTATAATTTATTTTAGTATAATTAGTATTAGTCTTTTTTTATTAAAAGATAAC